>CM055116.1:1185076111-1185248240 GCA_029206835.1 Rana muscosa | reverse complement strand
GGCGAACTTTTCTTCCATCTAAGGGGGATGCAGGATTTGGCTGCGTTCAATAAGTGCCGTATGATTGACTTCTTGTATCTCCTTGCCGGTATTGAGGTAGCGTGAAGCAGGAAAAAGGCAGGGTCGTCACTGATTACATGATCAGTGAATTTCTGAGTGATAGTCCTAACTGTTGTCCAGAAGTGTTGTAGACGAGGACAGGACCAGAATATGTGAAGAAGCGTCCCCACCTCCGTCTGACATCTCCAACATTGGTTCGTGGAGTTAGGGAAGTATCTATGCAGTACCTGGGGCGTATAGTACCACCTGGTTAAGATCTTGTAATTAAGTTCTTGGGTTTTTGTGCATATCGATGTTTTCATTGAAAATCGAATTATCGTCTGTTTTTGAGCGGCAGTGAATGAACATTGTAGGTCTACTTCCCATTTCTGTAGGAAAGGCAAGTCAGGTTGTGTGGGAGGGGAGTTAAGTAGTGCGTATGTTTTGGAGAGGACTTGAGACAACGTCCCCTCGTCCCTGCAGTATTCTTCAAAGGTGGTCAGTTCTCTCTGATATTGTGCCGGGTTTGGTAATGAATGTAGGAAATGATGTAAGCGAATTGCCCTCCAAAACGGAAATCGGAAATGTCCTTCATCACCAGTCAGAGCTTGAACAGAGGGCCACTTAGCGTCCTCCACAAAGTGTGAGGCCTGGTCCCTCCCCGTCAAAGTAAGTGACAAGTACTCCGCCGATTCCAAACCCGGTGGGAACGCTGGATTTCCTAGGATTGGATAAAGGGGGGAATCACCCGAAGAGAGGTGGGTTGATAGTAAGTTTGCCGCCCCTATACGAAGGGTAGCACCAATAATTGGGTGGGAAGTCAGGGTGGGAGGTAGTCGGTCAAAGCACCAAGTGGCGCCCTTCAGTGACACTGCTGTTTGGGCTTGTTCTAGTTGGACCCAGAGTTTAGATTTGCTGTGACGGTTCCAGTCTATGATTCTGCCAAGATGCACCGCCCCATGGTAATTACGTAGATCTGGCAAGGCCAATCCTCCGAAATGTTTCGGCATTGTCAACAGACGTCTACGGAGTCGGGGTTTGGAGTTAGCCCAAATGAAGTTAACGAAAAGGGAATTGACCTGTTTAAAGTACGGGGGTAAAATCCTGATTGGTAATGCCTGGAACAAGTACAAAAATTTAGGGAGGATAGACATTTTAATGAGGTTGCACCTGCCAAACCAGGAGTGCAAACCCTTGGTCCATTCCTGTAGCAGTAGTCGGGCCTTGGTCAATAAGGCTGGGAAATTGAGGTCGAAGGTGTGCTCCAGATTGCACGGGATCAGGGTTCCCAGGTATTTAAGAGAACTGTCCGACCATTTAAATTTGAACTGGGATTTCAATGAGTTCAATCTGGTGGGAGGGATATTAATCCCCATCGCTGCCGATTTGTCGAAATTAATTTTTAAATTGGAAAGGTTTCCGTATCTATCAAACTCTCGGAGTAGGTTCGGTAGGGACACTGCCGGGTTGGTCAGGGAAAACAATAAATCATCTGCATACGCCGAGATTTTAAATTGTGTATCGCGCACAGTGACCCCTGTAATGTCAGGGTGTGCACGCACCGTGCACAGGAATGGTTCTAACGCCAACGCAAAAAGTATGGGTGAGAGCGGGCACCCCTGTCTGGTTCCGTTCGTTATAGGGAAAGTATCAGACAAAATTCCATTGGCTTTGACCTGTGCCGAGGGTATGGAGTATATACTGGATATCCATTGGCGCATTTTAGGCCCCAATCCAATTCGTTTCAGGACCGAGAACATGAAGGTCCAGTTGACACGGTCAAACGCCTTCTCAGCATCCGTGCTGAGAAAGACGCAGGGTGTCTTTGACGTGGTAGCTATGTGGATTAAGTTGCGTACCTTAGTGGTATTATCCCTTGCCTCTCGGGCAGGGACAAAACCCACTTGGTCCAAGTGGATTATATTCGGCGTCTGTTGGGTCAATCTGTTAGCTAGGATCTTAGTAAAGAGCTTCAGATCCGTGTTTAATAAAGAGATGGGCCTGTAACTGCCGCACGCTGTTGGGTCCTTGCCTTCCTTATGGATAAGGGAGATGTGTGCTCTTAAGGAATCCCTAGGGAAGGAACCCCCCTCCCCTAAGCCGTTAAACATCCTCACCATATGTGGGCCCAGCAGTGGGAGGAGAGATTGATAATACTGCAAGGTGAACCCATCCGGTCCCGGCGCCTTGCCGGGTTTCGTCCCTCCCATCGCCCGTTGCAGTTCCTCCACAGTAATAGGGTCATCTAATTCCGTTCCGGATGTCGCGGGTAATTGAGGTATTCGTGAAGTGGCAATGTACTCTTCTATCGTCACGTCAGTAGGGGTCCTGGGAGGCAGGTTGTACAGAGAGGAGTAGTAATTCCTAAACTCCTGCACTATGTGAGTTGGCATAATGCTCTTAAGTCCCGAAGGAGACATTATTTGGGGTATGAAGGTCCTGAGCCTGAGGCTCCTGACCGCTCTAGCGAGTAGTTTCCCGCATTTATTCCCCGATTCGTACGTGAGTTTCCGGCAGAATTGTAACGCCGCTTTAGCTCTATAGTGAAGTAAGTCTACCGTTTGTCTTCTAAGAGAAAGCAGTTCAGCTTCCAAGGAGGGCATCTGCGTTCGCTTGTGCTTAGATTCCACTACTCGGATCTTATCCAAAAGCTGTATCAGTTGTTGTTCCTGTTCTCTTTTAATGCGTGCGCCATGTTTGATTAGTATCCCCCTTATTACTGATTTATGTGCCTCCCATAAAATACCCGGGTCGCAGTCATCTACGTCGTTAGTCCTGAAGTAGTGTTGTAGTTCAGTTGTGACCTCCGCCATGACCTCCGGTGTCTGTAGTAAACTTTCGTTCAGGCGCCAGAACTTAGTTCTGGATATTGAGGTTGCTGAGAGGTCGTAGCGCATAGTAATGGGTGCCTGGTCTGACCAAGTGATGCTACCAATCATCGGGTCATGTACCGCTTCCAGTTGGCTGTGTGGGACGAAAAAATAATCGATCCTTGAATATACTTTATGTGGGGATGAGTAGAAGGTGTAATCCCTCTCCCCAGAGTGATGTAGTCTCCATACGTCAACCAACTGGGCGTTGTGTAAGTCCCGTGTAACACGTTTATGTATGCCGGGGCGTATGGAGGAATGACCCGATGAGGTGTCGACCAAGGGGGCTAGAGGAATGTTGATGTCACCTCCCACGATCAACTGTCCCGCTTTGAATTCCATCAGGAGGTCCAGCGTGTCATGTAGGAAGGTGTCTTGTCGGTCATTGGGCGCATAAATAGTGGCCAGAGTCACCCGTTTGTCCCCCACCATTCCCTTTATGAACACATAACGACCCTCGGCGTCTACCAAGGTATCGCCACATGTCCAGGGCACTGCTCCAGATATGAGCACAGACACTCCCCTGGTTTTTGCTGTCTTGTTAGTGGCATGATACACCGAGGGAAAAAATCGGTTTCTAAGGCATGGAGGCCCTCCTGTTTTAAAATGTGTTTCCTGAATGAACGCTACGTCAGCCCTAGCTCTTTTAAGGTCGTTCAGCAGCATACAACGCTTTTCGGGTACATTTAGTCCCTTTGCGTTTAGCGAAAAAATGTGAAGGGTATCCATCGTCCCTGGGTCAAAGGGGAAGGATCACTACAACGGGATAGGGGGAGGTGAGGAAAAGAGGAGAAGGGGAGGGCGTAGTAGACAAAAAGAGAGGAAGAGAGAGAGAGAGGAAAAAAAAAAGGGGAAGGGGAAAGAAAGGAAGGAGAGAGAGAGAAAAAGGGGAAGAAAGAAAGAGAAAAAAAAAAGGGGGGGGAAAGTAAATAGAAAGAGGAAGAGAAAGAGAGAAGAGAAAAAAGAATATATATAGGTTAAGATTAGACAGAGAAAAAGAGAGACAAAAGAGAAAGAAAAGGATTGTATATATATCTATATATACACAAATGGGCAAGTGTCAACAAACCCAAAGCGCCTAAACTAAGAAGTGAACGAAATTCGTTCGCAAAAAAGCCCACCCCCGATTCACCCCAGGGATGGTACTTTGGCCTATTGGGGAGGAGGTTGGAGAGGACCGAGGGAAGCTAACCCAGTCCAACCCGCCCCTCCCCAGCCTGGTAACTTAAATTAACCTTGTATTCCCATAATAAAAAGAAAACCTTGGGAAAGAACAACAGTGATGTTCAAAACAAAGAAAACATACCTCCTATCAAAAGTGCATTTATAACAGTAAACCGGTTCAACACGTAAATATCACATTCTATCCTATATTAAGCAGAGGGATCCACCGCCCGTATCCATCCCCCCATCTAAACGAGCCTCCCTCTCCCGATCCCCCCATCCAGGGGGGTGACTATATAAGGAGTCTCCCCCTCCGTATCCCGAGGGGTAGGCGGGGGGGAGCAGCACCTGCTCCACCCCACCCACCCATTTCCAGGCAGAGCTCACGTCCGCAATTCAAATACCTCGTCTGTGGCGAGGTGAGTCCCCCCCATCTATAGATCTGAGCCCCCCCTCCCCATGCGGGCCCCCCCGTAAATCGGGGACACACGATTCCCGGTGTCAGACACCGAGTACCCCCGCCCCCCCCACGGTTATCCGCAGGAGTCCCGCCCCCCCCTCCCCCCGACACGGAAAGCCCACCTCCACGATCCCCCCCACAGAGCATACAATGAATAAGTAGTAAGGTGTATCAACATAGCAAGCCCCCCTCCCCCTAATTAAGAGCACAGCACATTAAACATCCGATCTGAAAGTCTCGTTACCCGCCTCTTGAAGTGTCCTGCCTGCTGGTGGCGTGCAAGTCGACACCGTGAAGCCCCATGTGGGGATGGGTTACACTCCCAACCATCTTCCGGCGTTCCTTTAGGGGTTGTGGCGAGGGGGGAGGGGCAGAGAATCAGCAAGAGAGAAAGAGAGAAAAAAAAAAAGGGGCAAAGAAAAAGAAAAAAAAAAAAAAAACCCCAGCATCTCCATATTGTCTCTTCCCCAGTTCAACAGGGACAGCTGCATCTGCATGTAATAGTTCGATCCTGCTATAAGAGGGCCGACCTTTAAGTGCCGACAATTCCATCTCCACAGCACCCCCCACCCCCAGTCAGCCGTTCACCACCGTCACTCAGCGAACGTGGGGGCCAGCAGCGACCCCGCATCAGAAGCCAGTCTAAACGCCGTGGGGTCAGAGAGAACACTCGGGGGGAGGGGGGGGCAGCAGAGAGAAGAGAGAAAAAAAAAAAAAAATTAAAAAAAATTAATTATAGAACAAAAGCAAACCCATAGGGAGGGGGGCCAGGGGAGAGACATGAGAAGGAAAAAAACCCTCAGCACCCGGAAATCTCAGGGATAGCGTGTGTGGGCGGCAAGTCCGCTCAGGAACCAGCTCAGGCAGGGGGGGCGTAAATGTAACCAATCCGGGGGGGGGGGGACATCATTGAGGAGGACAATATAAAAATAACCCGGGAGAAGGGAGAGAGAGAGTAAAATCACAAAAGGGGTAACCGGAGGAGCAGGACTAAGGCAGCGGCATCCGACGGCTTACCTCATCTCCTGTCAGTATCAGGCCTCTCTGGATGCATTCCCGGGAGCGTATCTCGATCTGCGGCGATCTCTCTGCGGTCTGGGGAATCGGCCCCCCCGTCGCCCCGGGAAACCAGAGCGAGGGGTCGAGCGCTGCAGCACCTGAAGCCAGTCCGGCACGTCAAAGGGATCTACCTCCAGGAATGCAAACAGGTCCGGCAGATCAGAAGAGGTGCGCAGGGAGAAGAACTGCTGTTCCTTTTTAAAGGTCACTGATATGGGGAATCCCCATCTGTATGTAACTCCGGCTTGTCGGGCCACCTCTAGCACAGGCTTCAACATAGCTCGTCTCTGTAGGGTCGCCCTGGAGAGGTCTGGAAGAATCCGAATGGGGGCGCCGTCAAAGTCCACGTCCCCCCTCTCCCAAGCCCTTCGCAGCACCAGCTCCTTGTGCGCGTATTGATGGATGCGGCATATAACGTCCCGCGGCCTGTCCGGGTCTGTCGAACGGGGACCTAGTGCTCGGTGAATCCTGTCAAATGACAGGTTAGCTGGGAAATCTTCCCCCAGCAGGTCCCGAAAAATGGCCAATGTAGACGCTGCCAGATCTTCCGCTTCTGTGGCCTCTGGCATGCCTCGCAGACGCAGGTTGGTTCTCCTGCTGCGGTCCTCCATTTCTTCTAACTGAAGCTGTTGTGTGAGGACCGTAGCTGCCTGGGAGGATTGCAAAGCTTCCATCTCAGTCATTCGTCTCTCCAGGGCGATCACTGAGGTTTCTCCCGCTCCCATCCGTTCCGAGAGTGTCTTCACCTCCTCCTTTACCGTCGCAATCTCCTCTCGGTGAGCTGCTTCCAGTCTGCTAGCCAGCGCCTCGAAATCTGCTCTCGTGGGTAAGGCCTGAAGTAATGCCCGTAATTCAGCGTCAGCTCTCAAGGTAAGCGGGGCTAGATGCGGGTGTTGTGTGTCCTGTGATCCCGATGGAAAGGCCTCCAAGGTGTTTAAGTCCATGTCTGCGGCTGAGGAGGGTGACAGAGGGAGAGGGGAGTCCCGCGGTCTCTGTATGTTGAGAGGGCCTTGCCTCGTGGTGTCTGCCATCTTGGTGTCCGGGGAGGCTCCGCAGCTATTCCGTAGGAATTTGAGTATCTCGCCGCTCGGATTCGTTTTAGGAGGGGTCTTCTTTTTGTTCTTCCCTCTCCGCTTCCCAGCGGAGTACATACCGTGGGGTACCGGTAAATATCACTGCTGTATAGGCTGGTAAAGGACGGGCCGGACCAGGAGCTCCTCAAGTATGCGACTCTACTCGGCCATGTCCAGACCACGCCCCCCCCCCAACAACCATTTTAACAGCTACACCTTGTTTGCAGTTCTGGTAAGGGTCAGGCAAGTGGTACTTCCCATAGTCCCTCTCTAGAACCAAAGAGGCATGCCGGTCATATTGACACTTCCTGAGAAGGAGTTTAACTTCGGAGATTGCCCCAGGATCTCCTCCTCTCGAGAAAAGAATATCCAGCTTACTCCGTAAACGTTGGTAGGTCATGTATTTATTAAACTGTTTCCTATTGGCTAGGCCCCTGAAGAATCCAGCAATCCTCTTTTTGGTCAGCTCCCACCACTCAGCCTTGCTGCTACAAAAGTCCAGGATGGTCACCTGTGCCTGAAAGAATTCCTCAAAGGATTGTCTAACATGTTCTTCCTTGAGTAGTGTCAAATTCTATCTCCAGATGCCCTTGCCCCTCTGAGGGGCATCTGAAGCATTCAGGACCACAGACAGCATACAGTGATGAGAGAACTCTACTGCCTGCACCACTGGGGGCGAGAAAGCAGAGGTCTCCTTAAAAAAAAAAAAACTACTATTACCACGGTGAAAGGTGAACCCGGTGTCATCCGGGAGGTGCTTAATGTGCACATCCACAAGACCAGCATCCCTAACCATACTATTTAAAAAAACGGGATCATATCCCAGCCTGTCCTTGAAGTCCTTCCTGTCCTTGGGCCTAGTTACTGTATTAAAGTCACCTCCAAAGACCACTTGCCGGGATGTAAATGATCCTTGTAAAAAGGCATTTCCTGTCCCACTTTGTGTGCGGCCCATAAACATTAATTAGGCGCAGATGCTGCCCTCCCACAAGGACATCTAAGACCATACATCTCCCAATCTCCACCTCAATAACCCGCCGGACAGTTACCATGCCGGTTTTTAACAACACCGCCACACCGCCGTAAGGCTCGGCCGCAAGAGACCAGTAAAATGGACCATACCTCCACTCTCTCTTGGCAATATGAATATCTACCAAGGAGGTGAGCCTAGTCTCTTGAAAAAATAAAATTTCAGCATCTATCTGGTTGAACAAAAAGAAGACCATAGTACGGGCTCTTACTGACTTAATGCTGGCGACATTTATTGTCACCGCTTTTAACGGAGGGGGAACTTAAGCCATTTGGCTTATTGGGTGGATTGCTTCTTAGCTCCCCTCTGCTGCTTATCACCAGAAGCCTCTCTCTTTCTTAAGGCCGCCTCAAACTCCATTTCGGAATCGGAACTTCTCTCTGAAGAAGCTCCAGATGAAGAAATATCCCACTTAGAGGACCTATGACGGTTGGAGACAGGCACCAGAGCTTCCCGTCCCCGTTCCGTCCTCACCGCTTGCCTCTTCCACCTTCCAACCTTCCTTCTCTTCTCCAGGTACTGCAGGTCAGCTTCAGAGATGCCCTCATCTCTTACTTTTTCTTTTGAAGTCTTTCCACAAGACTTCTTAACAGAGGAAGAAGCGACCTTTTTAGTACACGCTACCACTCCTGGTGGGGGGATGCTCCCTTTAAGTCAGACTTAGGAGGGTTAGACTCCTGGGGGGGGTAACTGACTCGGGGGGCACAGACTTGGAAGGTTCTGACACAAGAGGAGAGGGTACAGTAGGCTGGGGGGGACACAGAGACAGATACAGAAGGAGTACTTACAGACACAGGAGGGGTGGCCACAGGAACTGGAGAGGGATCCTGAGCAGGACCAGGGGAGGTGGTCACCGCAGAGAAGGATGGTACACCGGGGGTCTCACCCTCCATCCTGTCCAGCCTTGACATGTCATCTATTACCTCCTTCTCCATATTGTGCCAGGCTTCAGGACATCTGCTGTAGGGGTGGCCAAGGCGCAGGCACAGGTTGCACCTGATCTTCCTGGTGCAGTCCTTAGCCATATGACCCTGACCCCAACACACTGAACATATCAAGGCTGAACAGGAGGAGCTCAAATGCCCCTTTTCTCCACAACGGTGACACAGCTTCGGCTGACCAGGGTAGAAAACAGTCATCCTATCCCTCCCTATGAAAGCTGAGGAGGGCAGGTGACGGACAACATTACCATCTCTGGCCAACCTGACTGTTACCGACCATCCCCCAGTCCAGATGTTACGCTCATCAAGGATTTTATTGGGCTTGGTCAAAACCTCCCTATAGTTCCTTAACCAGACCTCTAGATCCCGAGCAGGAACACTCTCTATGGTCAGGATAATTGTAATTTTTTTTACTGTTGACCTCTGAGAAACCACAACTGGGACCAGACCTTCCCATTCAGGTCTTGACCTGCACCGAGCCTCATATCGCTCCCAGAACAGGTCAAGACCCTCTGGCCTGGTGAAGCTAACCGTATAATCCCGTGTCCCAGCTACGTGTATAAAGGCATACAAATCGTTTGCCCCAAAACCCATCTCCAAAATCATATCTACCACTGCACGCCGTGCTGGAGGGATAGCACCACCTTCCCATTTCAGAATAACTACATTCCGTCTGGGACTCCCAGCAGAAGCCAGAGACCCAAGACCAGATACTGGGGTGCTCAAAGTGGCAGCTTGTAGGGGAAAACCCTGCTTGGGAGAGAAGCTACCAGGAGCAAAGTGTGCCACCTGTGCAAATGTAGGTTTATCAGGGCCAAGGGCCCACACTGAAGTCACATTAGTCTGTACATTATCTGCATGAACAGAGTTGGTAGGATTGTTCATCACACTTGTACTGGGACCATTGTTCATCACACTTGTACTGGGATCATTGTTCATCACACTTGTACTGGGACCATTGTTCATCACACCTAAACTGGGATGATTTTTATCAGCCACACACACATTCCCATCAGGAATAGTCACAGTTGCTGCAATACCAGTTGTCTCCTGATGCTGCACTGTAGAGTCCTCAGCAGCAGTGGGGCAAACAGCTTTGGACTCAGCAAAAGAAGGGTTAATGGGCTGTTCTGACACTTGCAGTTCATTTGCAGAAATGACATTTTTTAAATGCAAACCTTGCTGCATTGCAGCCTCAGCAGGCACAACATTGCTGCACACAGGACTAGCAGCCTGATTGTCATTAGGCACATTGTCAGCACCAGTCACAGTGTTGAAAGGAACAAAAACAGTCTTATCCACAACATGAGATTTAGCAGGCTTAACCTTATCAGGTACATCATCAGTAATGTCCTCCTCGTTAAACACAAGCTGATCCCCCTGCATAGGAGACTCAATTAACTGGATGGCCCTCAGCATGCCTCCTGAGTCCTGGGAAGGCATGGGGCTGCTTACCTCTCCCTGGGGGGGCAGGGGGGCAGAACTGGGGGTCTCTTTCTCCTCCACCTCCATCTTTGTCACCCTTGCAAACCTTTTGTCGTTGCAAAACTTTTCCTTGAAGGGCCCATCTCTGCCTTACATCATGGCCACGATGGTCTCCTGATGATCCACACGGACCTTGGCCAGTTGAATTTCCGGATCCATGGATCCCCGTTTCTGGCTATGTAAGCCCTCACGTTGCCTTCGCAGGCGCTTCAGCTCCGCTCTCAGTTTGTAGAGCTTGTCCCTCTCCCTGTTCAGGACCTTAATCCCGGCCACCACTCGCTCCCGAATGGCCTCCGAGTCTTCATCCTCACCAGTAGTGATGAGCCGAACACCCCCGGGTTCGGTTCGCACCAGAACCCGCGAACGGACCGAAAGTTCGTACGAACATTAGAACCCTATTAAATACAATGGATGCGAACGTTCGAATTCTAAAGTGCTAATTATAACAACTATTATGCATGTTATTGTCCTAAAAAGGGTTTGGGAACCCGGGTTCTGCACCAGGGGACATGTATCAATGCAAAAAGAAGTTTTAAAAACTGTCGTTTTTCGGGAGCAGTCATTTTAATGATGCATAAAGTGAAAAAAAAAGTCAAATATTCCTTTAAATATCGTACCTGGGGGGTGTCTAAAGTATGCCTGTGAAGTGCCACGTGTTTCCCGTGTTTAGAACTGTCCCTGCACAAAATGACACTTCTAAAGGAAAAAAAAGCGATTCAAAACTTCTTGCGGCTTTAATGTAATGTCTGGTCCCGGTAATATGGATGAAAATCTTTAAGAAAAATGGCATAGCTACCCCATGACCCCCCCCCCCTACCCCAGCCCATTACCAGCCCCTTTGGGTCTTGTATGGATATTAAGGGGAACCCCGCACATAAAATAAAAAAGCCCCTATATACTCTGAACAGCCGTATACAGGCGGTGCATACAAGACAGGGACTGTAGGTTTGTTCTTATGTAGAATGTGTTTGTAATTTTGAACAGGTACATTGTTGAACTGTAGCTCCAGCCCAAAAATCTATTTTTAAACTTTTTGGGAAACATAGGTAAGGGTTATCACCCCTGTAACATTTGTTTTGCTGTCTGTGCCCCTGTTCAGAACATTTCACCTCACTTTCCGTCCCAATGACAACTGTTTTTGAAATGTGGTGTTTTTCTTGAAACAAGGATTGCTGATAAAGCATCAGTACAGAGGAGACACCTTTCTCCCATATTTATTCTTACAGGAGAGAATTTTCCTTCCTAGGGGTAGATTTCCTCTCACTTCCTGTTGTCTTCTTTCGTTTGCAAGTAGGAGTCGTTTGTAAGTTGGATGTTTGAAAGTAGGGACCTGCCGTATATACTCTGCAGAAATAGGCCCCTTAGTTGTTGGTGTTGGCACAACACTGTAAGCACTCACAGTTACTCTTGGTTGGTGCTGGAACGCCCTGCTGTCAACTATTATATCAGGGATTTTAATTACATATAATTGTTGAACAGTGGTAGTAAAAATTGGGGCTTTGATGGTGGTGCTGGTGCCACAACACTGTAAGCCCTGACAGTTACTCTTGGTGGGTGCAGCAATGGGCCCTGCTGTGAATTATTAGATCATGTTATTTGTATGTTATCATGTTATTTGTTATGTTATCATGTTAATTGTAATTGCATGCCCCTGTTGAACAGGGGCTGAAAAATTGGGCCTTAGGCACTGGTGGCACAACACTACAACCCCTCACAGATACTGTACTTGGAGCACAGCAATGAGCCCTATGGCAAATTATTGCTAAAAAAATTGTAAGTACACGCCCCTGTAAAACAGGGGCTGAAAAATTGGGCCTTAGCCACTGGTGGCGGCACCCATAAACAAAAATGATCTTCCAAGCTATCATCATCAATCGTATCATTGAGGACTCGGAGGAGGAGGATAGCCAGTCAACATAACAGCACAGGCACTCAGCATCAGCATCAGTCTTGAAGGGACGTGACATGTTAAAATCAATTAGTCTGTTATATCAGCATCAGGTGTGTGGTAGCTGGTGGTGATCCAAGACTGGTTCATCTTGATGAAAGTCAGTCGATCAACCGAGTCGGTGGACAGGCGCACCCTGTGATCCGTGACAAATCCTCCAGCAACACTGAATGTGCGTTCCGAAAGAACGCTGGATGCAGGACAGGCCAGTAGCTCAATTGCATACTGTGCAAGCTCTGGCCAGTGATCCATCCTCAAGACCCAGTAAGCCAGAGGATTTTCGGTGGGGAAGGTGTCCAAGTCTGACCTTGCCCCTAGATATTCCTGCACCATGTTTATCAGACGCTGGCGATGGTTGCTGGAACCAATCATACTTTGGGGCTGCGGACTAAAGAATTGTCTGAACGCATCGGTCAGACGGCCACCTTCCCCACCGCTCCTTCTTTGACTGGCCGAAGCCTCAGCAACTCGTTGTCCTGGACCAGGAGTTTGTAACCTCCCAGTCTCTGGGAACGCGTTGCACAGACCTTTCTGCAAGGCCTCCCGGAGTTGTCTCATCCTCTGCTCCCTCTGCGACGGTAACATAAGGTCCGCAACCTTACCCTTGTACCGTGGATCAAGGAGAGTGGCCAGCCAGTAATGGTCCCTCTCCTTGATCCGAAGAATACGAGGATCCTTCCGCAGACTTTGCAGGATCAGGGAGGCCATGCAGCGTAGGTTTGCTGAGGCATTCGCTCCGGAGTCCTCTGGGTCACTAAGGACGACATGATCCGCAGTCACCTCCTCCCAGCCACGTACAAGTCCACTGGTTTCTTGGGACTGTAAATCATCCCTAAAAGACTGCTGCTGATGATGCTGAGTGCCAGCCTCCACCTCCATGCTGACACAATCCTCCTCCTCCTCCTCCTCCTCCTCCTCCTCCTCCTCTTCCTCTTCCTGTGCGATGGGTGGGACAGAAGGAACACTGTCTGTGTAAAGGGGGCCTTGAGAGGTAAGGAAGTCCTCCTCTTCCTGCCTCTGTTCTGCCTCAAGTGCCCTGTCCATTATTCCACGCAGCGTGTGCTCCAACAGGTGGACAAGAGGTACAGTGTCACTGATGCATGCACTGTCACTGCTCACCATCCTCGTGGCCTCCTCAAATGGTGCCAGGACAGTGCATGCATCCCTGATCATGCCCCACTGGCGTGGAGAAAAAAAACCAAGCTCCCCTGACCCTGTCCTGGTGCCGTAGTTGCACAGGTACTCATTGATGGCCCTCTGCTGCGTGTGCAGCCGCTGCAGCATGGCCAACGTTGAGTTCCACCTGGTGGGCATGTCACATATAAGGCGGTTCTTGGGCAGGTTCAACTCCTTTTGCAGCTCAGCCAGGCGAGCACTGGCATTATAAGATCTGCGGAAATGCACACAGACTTTCCTGGCCTGCCTCAGGACATCCTGTAAGCCCGGGTACCTGCCCAAGAACCGCTGCACCACCAGGTTAAGGACGTGAGCCACACAGGGCACATGGGTCAGTTGTCCCTGTCGGAGGGCGGAGAGGAGGTTGGTGCCATTGTCGCAAACCACCATTCCTGGCTTAAGCTGGCGTGGCGTCAACCACCTCTCGGCCTGGCCCTGCAGAGCAGACAGGACCTCTGCCCCAGTGTGGCTTCTGTCCCCCAAACACACCAGCGCAAGCACGGCATGGCATCTTTTTGCCTGCGTACTTGCGTAGCCCCGTGAACGGCTACGGAGCACCGCTGGTTCATAGGACAAACCACAGGAAGAGGCCATGGAGGAAGAAGAAGAGGAGGGGGTGGAGGAGAGAGGTGTGTCACAACCAGTAGTAGCATTTTGGAGGCGTGGCGGTGGGACAACCTCCAACACTACTGCACCTTGTCCTGCATCCTTCCCAGCTGCCAAAAGAGTGACCCAATGGGCCGTGAAAGAAAGGTAACGTCCCTGTCCATGCCTGCTGGACCATGAGTCAGCGGTAATATGCACCTTACCGCTGACCGCCCTGTCCAGCGAGGCCAAGACATTGCCTTCCACATGCCGGTAGAGAGCCGGAATAGCCTTCCGTGAGAAAAAGTGGCGTTTGGGAACCTGCCACTGAGGAACCGCACATTGCACAAACTCACGGAAGGGGGCCGAGTCTACCAACTGAAAAGGCAGCAGTTGAAGCGCTAGCAATTTAGCCAAGCTAGCATTCAACCGCTGGGCATGTGGATGGCTGGGAGTGAACTTCTTTCGACGGTCCAGCAGCTGGGGAAGGGAAATTTGCCTGCTAGAATCGGACGTCGGTGTACTGCTAGCAGAGTGGCCGCAAGTACTTGGCTGTGACACACCTAATTCTACACCTTCATTCCTCTCAGTGCATGTTTCAGAGAGGACTGAAGTTATAGTGGGGTTGGAGATCCCAGCTGATGCGGTGCAAGGAGAGGTCCGCTTTGTTCTTTGGTGTGGGTCTTTGAGGTAGGCTTGCCAACGAGCTGCATGGCAGGTCAACATATGTCTGGTCAGGCATGTGGTACCCAAGCGGCTGATGTTTTGGCCACGCGATATACGCTTGAGACATATGTTGCAAACAGCAGCTGTGCGATCTGATGCACTAGCCTCAAAAAAGGCCCACACCAAGGAACTTTTTGAATGACGGGCAGAGGCAGCGCCCTGCACAGGCGGAGCTCTGCGGTGTGATTCCGTCGGTGTACTGCCCTTACGCTGGCCACCAAAGGGCATCCTGTCTCGTTGGAGATGTGCCTCCTCCTCATCTCTCCTATTAGGCACCCACGTGGAGTCAGTGACCTCATCATCCCCTCCCTCCTCATCACTGGAGCCAATCTGGCAGTATGCTGCAGCTGCTGGAACATGACTGCCAGATTGGTGTCCTTCTTGAGCATCCCCTCTGTCTGCTCTCACCCTACTGCCTTCCTGTAGCTGGGTTTCATCATCAGACCCTTCGAAACGCTGGGCATCCTCCTGGAGCATGTACCCAACACTGTGCTCAAACAGTTCGGGGGACTCCTCAGGAGGAGGACATGGTGGGTCTAGGGAAGGAGTGACTGATGATGAGTCTGACATTGATACCAGGGAAGAGGACGCTTTGGCAGCTGCTTTGCCAGTACCCTGAGCCTGGGTGAGAGAGGATGAGGAGGAGGAGGAGGGCTTGGTCATCCACTCTACCAAGTCTTCGGCATTATGTGGCTCAACATGTCCAGCTGCGGAAAAGAAGGACAAGCGTGTCCCATGGCCATGTGCTGATGACAATGCACCGCGTCCACGACCAGCACTGTTGCCCCCAGACACAGAGCCTGCTTGCCCTCTTTTATTGCCTCCTGACTGTCTGCCTCTCCTTGTTTGCCTTCCAGACATTCTAATAGATGGCCTGCAGGGAGATGGGAAAAAAGCAATAAGGGCTACCTTCAGGTGTCCTTCTCTGTCCCTTGAAACAAGGACTTGCACAGTGAAAGAAACTGACACTCTCCCTACCTACAGTTTTCTGTCCCTAGAAAAAATGTTTTTTTTAAGCACACTATAGCACAAGCACAAAACACACTGACACTCTCCCTACCTATCCTTCTCTTTCCCTAAACTAAAGGAATCCAGGTTAAGCAAGAAAGAAATAAAAGTCACTGTCCCTGCCCATGCTGCTCTATCCCTGCTCCGGAACACACTACACTAGGCCGCCGTGCTGGCGGCCTTTTATAGTGTGGGGCGTGTACTAAACACCCTCAGCAATAATTGGCCACAGGCATCCTGCCTGTGGCCAATCATTGCTCTCCTCGCTGCCGGCGCTGTGATTGGCCAAGCATGCGGGGTCACAGTGCATGCTTGGCCAATCACAGCGCCTGGATGACACTGCGATGGCGTAGTGCATTGTGGGCCGTTCGCGTCACTCGAATTTGGCGCGAACGGCCCAAATCGTTCGATCTTCGTCGAACGATCGAACAGCCGATGTTCGAGTCGAACGTATGTTCGACTCGAACACGAAGCTCATCCCTACTCACCAGGGGCAGAGAGATCAGCTTGTACAGAGGCAGGCATGTCACCCGATGGCCAAGGAAATGACTGCGAGCTTCCAGCAGGAGAGGCCCTGCTGGCCTACATGGCTTCCCCAGAAAGGGGCCTGGAGAGCTGGGAGAGATTTCACCGCCACTCCCCTCTCACACAGATCACCTGCAGCAGCTTCAGAGGCACCTTCCTCCTGACACACCTGTGCTCCAATGATGGGTGGGGCACTATTATTCCCACTGACACCAATGATTGAGCAGTATTTCTCCCACTGACACCAACGATTGAGCAGTATTTCTCCCACTGACACCAACGATTGAGCAATATTTCTCCCACTGATACCAATGATGGAGCACTGTTCCTCCCACTGATACCAATGATGGGGCACTATTCTTCCCACTGACACCAACGATTGAGCAGTATTCCTCCCACTGACACCAATGATGGTGCATTGTTTATTCCCATTGACTATGGGGCATTTTCTACTCCCACTGGCCACAGTCCATCCTCCCTAAAGGCTGAAGGACAGTAAACTGGCCCTTTGCTTAGAAAGTTTGGAGACCTCTGTCCTAGAGTGTTTCTGTGCAGAAGAAAAAATTAAGCTTGTATTACATTTCACATAGGTTGGACTTGATGGACTTGTGTCTTTTTTCAACCTCACCTACTATGTAACTATGTAACATTACAAAAAATAGAAATCCTTCATATGCACAATCTGATACCCTCAGTCGATCCAGGTGGGGTCTTGCCTGACTCTGCCCCCTCAGCTTCCTGGCGAGACACCTGATGCCACTTTCTGGGAGCCTCACACCTTTTGCTATGGTCAAGTTCAGTGGTAAGTACAGGGTCTCTCTTTTTCGAGACCCCTTCTACCCTGTGCCTATATAACCAATACTATGCTATATCGCCAATTTATGCTCTTTTATTCTAGGTACATTTTTACACGCATCCACCCCTGAAGAGCGAGCTGGGTCTCGCGAAACGAGTCAGGTATTTTTTAGATGCCCGTGTATTGACTGCTATTACAACCATGTACCAATGCCTCATGTTTATTTATCCCTTTTAAATTGTCAATTGACGGTGATATTAATGCATGTAACGTTTCTACTTGAATTATTTTTTTCACTATATCTACTATTGTTATGCTTATTGGCGGAACGGTGACCACCTCATTTAAAGTCCCAGGGCTAACTTTCTGTTTTTGCTACATATTACAGGAATGGAGGTGTATCACTCGGGACACCAGACCTTTTTCCTTTTTCTCTACAGTTGATCCAGAAGACGGCAAAAAAACAAAAACCCTATGAAGCATGGTCCGATTTGCTCCAGTGGGGAAAATAATTCCTTCCTGAACCCCCTAGGAGGTAATCAGATCAACTAACTCTGTTACTATTACCTATAATTAATATCCAGTTATATCTTGTGCATTTAAGAAGCAACTAACTTTTTAAAACCATCTACTGAGCGGGCCAGAACTAGTTCTTGAGGGAGTCTATTCCATGACTCTGATAATCCAGTGTTATATAAACATTCCTGACCGGTATCTGAACATGCGTAATGTTTGTACCTGAGATTTCTGTGTTCCATGATGGAAAAGCACAAGGTTATGATTAACACCTAAGCGACTTTCTTAAAAATCATTCTTTCAGTTAGCTTGTGTGTAAGGGATATTCAGGGCTAGAGTGAACTAAGTGCCACACTATATAGGGTTTGTATCTCTGTGCTGGAGAAAATCATTTTCACCAAATGTATATTGGGATATATGCTTTCCAAAAACATGAGATGCTTTATTGCAAGGTGTTACAATGTCTTGATGTTGCACTGTGTCACTGTGTCATTAGGTTGACCTGTGAGCTTGGGGGGGGGGGGGGTGACTGAGTTAGAAGGGCTATGGTTTTTCCTGCTATTTTCAGAAAGGTTACAGCCCCCTAAAGGTAAAAAGGGCTCACTATGTGCCCTAGAGGAGCTCCTGGGGGAATACAGACAAAATGTAGCTGTTACTCTGCTGGAGATGATCACCCCCTGGGGAGGGGTGTGTGTGATGGGAGCCCAGAGCCTGGAGACCCTTATGAACTTACATATGCCAGCGATGGACTTATTCCCTTTGTGGATTACTGCAAAATCATGCATGGATTCTAAGGAATAAAATCCAGCCCTGGAAAAAATTTCATACCAGCCCCACAGCATTTTATTACCAGCGTAACAGCATAATGTCATTATTTTCTTGTTCATGAAAGGGAAAACCATACATTTTAAAGCACATTTGAAGAGTGTATTATTTATAGATAAGACAGATATGAAATCACATAGGGCTTTATATATATGAACGCAAATTCCAGTTAAAAGTGGTCAATCATCAAGTGCCCCCTTACATTATCATATTCCATCCCCCCTTACATCAGTGACCCCCCTCAGATGCACCGTGCCTAGCCGTGCTGTCACTGACCCCCTCTCAGGTGCGCCGTGCATGGCTCAGTCAGTCGGCTCCAGCTCGGTGGCTCTGGTTTTATCCTATATAGTCTCTACAGTCCACACACATCTGACTTCTCCCATGACCCCCATCCCGGCGGTGCTCCCACTCCTGACTCCTCTCCAGACTCCCTCAGAGACTGCAGATATGATACAGGAGATGGTCAGAGGCTGCAGACACAAGAGCTCAATGCAGCCTCACCAGTGCCCATCAAATGCAGCCTCATCAGTGCCCATCAAATACAGCCTCATCAGTGTCCATCAAATGCAGCCTCACTGTGCCCATCAATGCAGCCTTACTGTGCCCATCAATGCAGCCTCACTGTGCCCATCAATGCAGCCTCACTGTGCCCATCATTGCAGCCTCACTGTGCCCATCATTGCAGCCTTACTGTGCCCACCATTGCAGCCTCACTGTGCCCACCATTGCAGCCTCACTGTGCCCATAAATGCAGCATCACTGTGCCCATAAATGCAGCCTCACTGTGCCCATCATTGCAGCCTCACTGTGCCCATCATTGCAGCCTCACTGTGCCCATAAATGCAGCCTCACTGTGCCCATAAATGCAGCCTCACTGTGCCCATAAATGCAGCCTCACTGCGCTCATCAAATGCAGCTTTACTGTGTCCATGAATGCAGCCTCAATGTGCCCACCATTGCAGCCTCACTGTGCCCATCAATGCAGCATCACTGTGCCCATCAAATGCAGCTTTACTGTGCCCATGAATGCAGTCTCACTGTACCCACAAATTCAGCCTCACTGTGCGCATCATTGCAGTCTCTCCTATGCCCCATGTCCCAGTCTGCAGTCCCTGTCTGTGGGAAGGTGTGTTGTTGATGCTTGGTACGGTACCTTCTATGCCAGCAGGATATCCATGATCGCCATCAGCAGGCAGGGTCTGTTCTAGTTTTGGATGGGGACAGTGCTCCTTCCAGAGGATCTGTTTGCTGTGTGATGGAGTGGTCCCTGGCCACCTGCACCTTCAGCAGTCCTCATTTTCTGCCCCCAGACAGCCTGTCCTCTGGTCCTGGGGAAGTGAGAGCACTGGGTGGGAGCTGGAGAGAAGGGGGAGCGGAGAGCACTGGCGGGGTTGGAGAGCACATGGGTGGGGGCAAAGAGCAGGGGGAGTGGAGATCACAGGGGTGGGGAGCGGAGAGCGCTGGGAGGGGGGCTTGAGAGCACTGGCGGGGAGCCAAAAAGAACAGGGGTGGAGAGCATGGGAGGCTGAGAGGGGGGCTGGAGAGCACTGGGGGGGCACAAAGAACAGGGGTGGAGAGCACGGGGGCTGGAGAGCACTGGGGAGTACAAAGAGCAGGGGGAGGGGAAAGCACTGGGGGGGGTGGAGAGCACTGGGGGGTGGAAAGCAATGGGGGAGCTTGATAGCACCAGTGGGGACCAGAAAAAACAGGGGTGGAAAGTACGGGGGGCTGGAGAGCACTATGGTGGGCGGAGAGCACTGGTGGGGTTGGAGAGCACATGGGTGGGGCAAAATGCAGGGGGAGCGGAGAGAGCACTGGCGGGGGTTGGAGAGTATGTGGGTGGGGCAAAATGCAGGGGGGAGTGGAGAGTAGTTTAGGGGTGGGGAGCGGAGAGTGCTGGGGGGGAGCTTGAGAGCGATGGAGGGGGAGCCAAAAAGAACAGGGGTGGAGAGCGATGGGTGGAGCTTGAGAGCACTAGGGTGGCAGAAAGAACAGGGTTGGGGAGCACGGGGGCTGGAGAGCACTGTGGGGGGCGGAGAGCACTGGGGAGGGGGCTGGGAGTGATGGGGAGAGCTGGAGAGCACTGGGGGGAGAAAGAACAGGGGTGGAGAGCACTGGGGAGGGGAAAGAACAGGGGTGGAGAGCACTGGGGGGGAAAGAACAGGGGTGGAGAGCACTGCAGGGGAAAGAACAGGGGTGGAGAGCACTAGGGGGGAAAGAACAGGGGTGGAGAGCACTAGGGGGGAAAGAACAGGGGTGGAGAGCACTAGGGGGGAAGAACAGGGGTGGAGAGCACTGGGGGGGAAGAACAGGGGTGGAGAGCACTGGGGGGGGGAAGAACAGGGGTGGAGAGCACTAGGGGGGGAAGAACAGGGGTGAAGAGCACTGGGGGGGAGAACAGGGGTGGAGAGAACTGTGGGGGGGGGGGGGGCTGGAGAGTGTGGTGGGGGGAGCACTGGGGGGGGAAAGAAAAGGGGTGGGGAGCACTGGGGGGAGAACAGGGGTGGAGAGAACTGTGGGGGGGGGGCTGGAGAGTGTGGTGGGGGGAGAGCACTGGGGGGGCAGCAAACGAAGTTGGATAGGAGGAGAAGCAGGGCGGCTACATATAGAGGAATTGAGCTTTCTATTGTCCTCCATACAGCCGTGGAATGCTTGATTCTCCTCCTCTCCCTCCTGCAAGCATTCAGCGGCTGCATGGAGGACAGTAGAAAGCTCAATTCCTCTATATGCGGCCACCCTGCCGAATCCGATCCTCCACATTGGGCAGGCTGTATAGCGGGCATCTCCTCAGAGCTGGCTGAGTCTGTGTGTGTTCGGCGGCGGGCGGCACTGTAACGCGGTCCCGCCCCCCCTAGACGGGCTAGTGTGATAGGCTGAACACTGATTCTATCTACTATCACACGAGCCAGTCTAGGGAGGGGCGGGACCACGTTACAGTGCCACCCGCCGCCGAACACACACAGACTCAGCCAGCTCTGAGGAGATGCCCGCCGTACAGCCCGCCCAATGTGGAGGATCGGATTCGGCAGGGTGGACGCATATAGAGGAATTGAGCTTTCTACTGTCCTCCATGCAGCCGCTAAATGCTTGCACAGGAGCAGGAGAGAGGGGACAGGGAGCACTGCAGCAACTGAAACCGGCCCCAGAACAGGCAGCCTACCGGGAAATCTCCCGATATCCCGGTAGGCCAGTCCGGCCCTGATTCTAAGGAATTTATGTTGCCCCGTGGATTATTGCCTGTAATGGACTTTTGCCTTATGAGAATTGCCTTCTACCTAAGGTATGCACACTTTGGGGGTTATTTACGAAAGGCAAATCCATTTTGAACTACAAGTGCAAACTACAAGTGCAAACTACAAGTGCAAAGTGTGCTTGAAATTGCACTGAAAGTGCACTTGGAAGTGCAGTCGCTGTAGATCCGAGGGGGACATGTAAGGAAAAAAAAAAACAGCATTTAAGCTTGCACATGATTGGATAATAAAATCAGCAGAGCTTCCCCTCATTTCAATCGCTGCGCAAACTGTTGGCGCTATATAAATCCTGTATAATAATAATAATAATACTTTCAGATCTACCCCTCAGATTTACAGCGACTGCACTTCCAAGTGCACTTTCATTGCAATTTCAATTGCACTTTGCACTTGTAGTTTGCACTTGTAGTCAGGGCCGCCATCAGGGGGGTACATGCAATACACCTGTAAGGGGCCCGGAAGCCCCCCTTTTTTTTGTAAGGGGCCCAGAGTTCCCCAGGGCCCCGAATGTCAACACCACTTTTTTTTTTTTATAATTTTTTTTTAATTTTTTTTTATAATTTTTATTAATTTTTTTAATTAATTTTTTTAATGTATTTCTATTGTCCTCCATACAGCCGTGGAATGCTTGATTCTTGAAAAGTGTTGAACAGATTTTCTGTCTATGCAAATGTTTTTTTTTCCTATTTAGGATTATAGTAAGCTCAGATACACACATTTCTGTTGTCCTTTGCATGCAGATTTAACACCACTCTGACACCTGTATTTGTCTGTAGGGGCAGATGTTTTTGTAGAACCTCACTAGGGGCTTTTTAGGAACTCTGCATTATAGGGCTTCTGGTCAAACAGATCAGGAGAAGACACTGGAACTGTGGTTTGAAAATATTTATTTTACTGAAGGCGCTACATGGGAACAGATTGACACAACAGACACATGAAAGTGCCATATCAAGCAGGCTGCTACATCACAATTATCCTGCAACTACAGATAGCAGGGTCTGAAACGGGCGCTACTTACAAACATTAGATTGGGTGAATAGGCAAAAGAACCTTTGGGCCAAAAAAAAAATTTCCACAGAAGGAAAGGCTGTAGACACTACCGCACACTCCTAGTGCCGAGTTATCTTGAGGAGGAAAATTGATTATTGTCTAGCAAGGTCAATCATTGCCTTCTGAGATAAGACCTGTCAAAAACGGGAGTAGGCAATTGTAGGTAGGTAGGCACATTTACCCACTTCACCCCCACCTAATTCTGACACTTCTCACATACTGTATATGTAAATGTAAAAAATCAACATTTTTTGCCAGAAAATTACTTAGAATGCCCAAACATTATATATTATGTTAATTTCTTATTTTCTATTCCTTCCTTCATTGTAAGAGAAAGAGGTGAGCTCTTATGCCTCGTACACACGGCCAGTGGCGGCTGGTGCTCAAAATTTTTTGGTGGGGCGCAAACAAACTAAAAAAAAAAAAAAAAAAAAAAAAAAAATCAATTGCCACCACTGTGCCCATTAAACGCAGCCACTGTGCCCAAACGCCACCAGTTTGCCCCCTCAAATACAGCCAGTTTGTTTCCATATACAGCCAGTGTGCCCCCATATATATACAGCCAGTGTGCCCCTATATACAGCCAGTGTGCCCCCATATACAGCCAGTGTGCCCCCATATACAGCCAGTGTGCCCCCATATATATATATATATATATATAACCAGTGTGCCCCCATATACAGCCAGTTTGTCCCCATATATATAGCCAGTGTGCCCCCATATACAGCCAGTGTGTCCCCATATATATAGCCAGTGTGCCCCCATATACAGCCAGTTTGTCCCCATATACAGTCAGTTTCCCCCAAATGCAGCCAGTTCCCCCCCATATACAGCCAGTTCCCCCCAAATGCAGCCAGTTCCCCCCCATATACAGCCAGTTCCCCCCAAATGCAGCCAGTTTGTCCCCCATATACAGCCAGTTCCCCCCAAATGCAGCCAGTTTGTCCCCCATATACAGCCAGTTCCCCCAAATGCAGCCAGTTTGTCCCCCATATACAGCCAGTTCCCCCCAAATGCAGCCAGCGTGTCCCCCATATACAGCCAATTCCCCCCAAATGCAGCCAGTTTGTCCCCCATATACAGCCAGTTCCCCCCAAATGCAGCCAGTTTGTCCCCCATATACAGCCAGTTCCCCCCAAATGCAGCCAGCGTGTCCCCCATATACAGCCAGTTCCCCCCATATTCAGCCAGTTTGTCCCCCATATACAGCCAGTTCCCCCCATATACAGCCAGTTCCCCCCATATACAGCCAGTTCCCCCCATATACAGCCAGTTTGTCCCCCATATACAGCCAGTTCCCCCCATATTCAGCCAGTTTGTCCCCCATATTCAGCCAGTTCCCCCCATATTCAGCCAGTTTGTCCCCCATATTCAGCCAGTTCCCCCCATATTCAGCCAGTTTGTCCCCCATATTCAGCCATTTCCCCCCAAATGCAGCCAGTTTGTCCCCCATATTCAGCCAGTTTGTCCCCCAAATGCAGCCTGTTCCCCCCCAGCCCTGCACTTACCTTCCTCGGTCCGCGCCGTCCTCGATGTGTTCTCCCGCCCTCGATGTCGCTTCAGCCAATCAGGTTACCGGTAACCAGATCCGGTGAACCTGATTGGCTGAAACCTCCACAGTCTTCTTCCAGGAACGCACCCCCGTGCGTACCTGGGAGGAGTTTTTGGAAGCCGAATACAGCGTGAGAGCTGTATTCGGAAAGCCTATCAGAGCCGCTGGCTCTGATAGGCACTTCCAAGTTACACCCACCGCCGCTCTAATTCATATGGCCGGCGCTCACCAGGAGGCCGGCCATATGTATAGTGGGCAGCGCGGCAGAGGTGACAATACACAGATTCATGCAATGCATGAATCTGTGTATTGTCTTTCAGTGGCGGTGCGGGAGCGAGAGGGGGCAGCGCTCCGGCGCCCTCTATGGACGCACCGCCACTGCACACGGCCGAGAATCTCGTCAAGAAAAAACACGTCGTTTTTGTTGACGAGATTCTTGGACAAGAAACTTGTCCCGGCCGAGTGTACACATGCTCAATTCAAAGAACCCGCGGTTCTTTGAATGGAGCGAACACGGTGACGTCATCGACTACGACGAGCGTGCGCTCGTCACATTCGATGCCGTCACTGCCATCTTGCTACACCCTACCTATGCCTAGGAAGCTACCGCACATGCGTCAAAGTCATTTCGAGCATGCACGGGTTTCCACGGCGACAGGTAAGTGTACACACACTAGGGTTTCTCGTTGAGAAACAGGCCGACGAGAAACCTGACGAGAAAATAGAGAGCAGGTTCTCTATTTTTCTCATTGAGATTCTTGTCAGTTTTCTTGACGAGAAAACTGAAAGCCGCGTACACACGACCGATTTACTCGGCAAGAAAGCTCTGCCAGCAAGTTTCTTGCTGGTTCTTGCAGAGAAACTCGGTCGTGTGTACGAGGCTTTAGATGTAAACATTTTGTGATTGCTGTGATTGGACACCGCAGCGATGACATGGTACATAGCCACGCAGATCAGCTCTGTACACTGTTTCTAATAACTGATCCATCCAATGACAGCTTGGTTCATACCCACTAAAGACTAACTATACTTTTACTGACCCTTTGAATTGTTCATTTAGGTCAAGCTGGTCCAAATTAAAGTGGAACTTCACTCTGCCAATCAACATTAATTATTTTTAATCCTCATGCTGCTACCATTATTAAATAGGAAAGTATATCATATTTACTTTTTTTAAACTTTTTTAAAATATTTCTTCAGTTACTTCCTGGTTTGTTACCTGGGAAAATGGTATTATACATCCCAGGAGTCTTCAGGAGGGGAGGAGAGGAGAAGGGTTTTTCTCAGCTAAGCACACTCTCCTGCATGCATGCTTGAACTAGGGGCAGATGGATTCAAGGAAGTAAATGCTACATGAATGATTTGCCCTTACTCAAGATGGCCACAGCCAGAAAAAGTTGTTTTTTTTTTCTTCAAAGTGATTTCTCAACAAAACAAAGCATGGAGACATGGATGGATGAGGCAGTTTGCTTTGAATATTAAAAATGAATTAACCACTTAACCCCCAGACCATTTGGCTGGCCAAAGACCAGGCCACTTTTTGCGATTCGGCACTACGCCGCTTTAACGGACAATTGCGTGGTAGTGCCACGTAGCTCCCAAACAAAATTGACGTCCTTTTTTTCCCACAAATATAGCTGTCTTTTGGTGGTATTTGATCACCTCTGCGGTTTTTATTTTTTGCGCTATAAACAAAAATATAGCGACAATTTTGAAAAAAATTCAATATTTTTTACTTTTTGCTATAATAAATATCCCCCAAAAATATATAGAAAAACTTTTTTTTTCCTCAGTTTAGGCCGATACGTATTCTTCTACATATTTTTGGTAAAAAAAAAAAATCGCAATAAGCGTTTATTGATTGGTTTGCGCAAAAGTTATAGCGTCTACAAAATAGGGGATAGTTTTATGGCATTTTTATTATTTTTTTTTACTGGTAATGGCGGCGATCAGCGATTTTTATCGTGACTGCGACATTATGGCGGACACATCGGACACTTTTGACACCATTTTGGGACCATTGTAATTTTTACAGCGATAAGTGCTAAAAAAAATGCACTGATTACTGTAAAAATTACACTGGAAGTGAAGGGGTTAACCTGTAGGGGCACTGAAGGGGTTAAGTGTGTCCTAGGGAGTGATTCTAACTGTTAGGGGGCGTGTCTACGAGTGACATGTCACTGATCGCTTTTCCCGATGAGAGGGAACAGACGATCAGTGAAATGTCACTAGGAAGAACGGGGAGATGTTGTGTTCAGCTCTGTGACCCGATCACGGGACACCGGCGGACATCGAGTCCGCGGGCCCCGTGGGCCGTGCCATTCTGTCGACGTATAAGTTTGTGCAGTGGTCGGCAAGCGGTTAAATAGTGTTTTTGGTTTGCAGTGCAGATGCAGTGAAGATCCGCTTTAACTATTTTCTACAGTAACAGGCATGTTTGCTGTGTGTGCTGTATGAACTGTATGTAGCCTCAGCTACATTATATATATATATATATATATATATATATATATATATATATATATATATATATATTTTTTAAGCAGAGGCCCTAGAGAATAAAATGGTGGGTGCTGCAATTGTATGTCACATGGTACTTGTGCAGCGTTTTCTCAAACGCTATTTTTTGGGAAAAAATGTGCTTTAAAATTGAGCACGCCTGTCAAACATTAACGAACTATGGTACATTACATTTTCCATAGGCAACGCTTTAAAAGCCTGCACTTTAGATTTACGCAGGTCTGGTGCTAGAGTTATTGCTCTTGCTCTGACATTCACAGTAATACCTTACATTTGTGGTGCAATTGCTGTTATATATGCGTGCGAGACCGTTGCATGCATTCGCGTTTGCACAGGAGCAGGTGGGGTAGCTGGTAGGTGGGGGGCCGGGGCACCTTACAATTTTTATTGTATTTAAAAAAAAATTATCAACATAATTGCTATCACAAGGGATGAACAACATCCCTTGTGATAGCATGGGCAGTGACATATAGGGGCTGATTTACTATAACTCCAGGAAGTACTGAGCACATCGGAAAAAATAGCTCAAATTTTTGACAATTAAAAATTCCATGCGCGAATTTGCGAATGAAAAAGAGCGCTATTAGCAGCAAACAAGTGTTAGTAAATGTGAAATCAGCGCTAATTAGCGATTCCACGTATGCGCAAATGCCAATTTCCACTAAGTTTTTATATAGCACTGCACTGTAACCATGATCCATGTATGTGAAAGAAACATTTTTATATGAGATGTGCTCTATCTATTGATGTATATTGCAATTAGCATTCCTAGTTTTTTTCCTTCTTTTGCTAACGAATGCAGTTATGAAGGATTTTTACATAGTAATGTCTGCTATTATGTAAAATTACATGTATTAAACATTTAGGTTACCTATTTGTTGTATGTTGTTTTTTTCATGTTTTTATTTTTTCATTTAGGTGGCTATAAAGCGGTAATTATTTATGTCCATTCTTTAATCATACTACACTATTATGCAGGTCTTGTACTTAGCACAATGGCTTAGTGGTCTGCTCCCATGTCTAAACAGCTCTCATGTTACAAGTTCAAATACCAGCCAACCTACCATCCAACAGCTATGTTTATTATTTGCACAAGCAAATTAAAATAAACAAACAAAGAAATGTAAACTGCCCGTTAGCTAGTGTGTGATGTTTGGAAGTCCACACCATAATATTATTGAGTAAAAGTGCATTGGCTAATTGGCATTCACCTATTTTCAGCATATGCTGTATTGGCTAATTGGCTAATAGGCATTTGCCTTTTTCCACCAATACAATCTTTTAGTATCTCTCTGTGGGATTTGAACCCATGAGTGCTTCAAAGCCTGAGTTTTTCAAGGTAGAAGTGCTGACCACTAGCCTATTGAGCGTAGCACAAACATCTACTAGTGTGTGTAGATTAAGGAGATATTTCTTGCACCTACAGGTAAGCCTTAATCTAGGCTTACCTATAGATGCAAGTTGTCTAAGTGGGTTTACAACCACTTTAATATTATTGTAACAACCATGCTCATGCTGATGTGGCATTGGCTAATAGGCATTCGGCTCTTTTCAGCATATGCTGCTGAGTGTTTGATGGTGGGACTACTTTATATTCTAGGTATAATAGTACTCAGCACAGTGACTAAGGCCCCTTTCACACTTGTGCGACCTGAAAGTTGTGTGATTTTGATGTGACTTTAAGCAATGCCTGTGTAATCTTGAGGTCTATGGACGCAGGAGTCGCAGGGAAAGGCGCGCAAACTTCGATCTGCATTTTTTCTGCGATCCCAGGGAATGCCTGTCAACTCGTATCAAAGTCGGACCAAAGTAGTACAGGGACTACTTTAAAGTCGGTGTGACTTGAAGTTTCACAGATATAAATGGTACACATTGAAAATCATGGGGTATGACTTGTCATGCAACTCTGATGATCAAAGTCGCAGGAAAAGTCGCTCAAGTGTGAAAGGGGCCTCAGCCCGACTTTGTGAGCGATTTCAGAGACATCAGTGCACTTTCCTGCACAGATGTCTAGTGAAATCACATAGGTCTCAACTGTCCCTGATTTGGACCAAAGTCCCTCTGTCCCTCTTTCCTCCTCATTTGTCCCTCATTTTGTTCGGATCTGTATAGTTTGATATAAAATGCAATTTTTATCTTTCAAAAAGTGTTTCCCAGCGCTAAACCTTTCATCCAATTTCTAAATTGCTTTGTTTGTAAATTCTCAAAGCCAATCTAAAGGGATATTATTGTTAAAAAAAAAAGCACTTGGGGGTTTAACTAATATATATATATATATATATATATATATATATATATATATATATATATATATATTTTAATAATTCT
Organism: Rana muscosa; assembly: GCA_029206835.1. NCBI lineage: Eukaryota > Metazoa > Chordata > Amphibia > Anura > Ranidae > Rana > Rana muscosa. The sequence continues at coordinate 1,185,219,313 of CM055116.1, read as the reverse complement.
CCTTTAAGAAGGTGTTTTAGGAGGTGTGTCCTATGCCTACATACTTTTGCTAATAGTTGTCCCTTATACCCATCTCAAAAGGTTGGGAGGTAAGAAATCGCCTCCTGAAGTCGCCCAAAGTAGTGTAGGAACTACTTTTGGGAATCTGTGTGGCGTCGCACCAATTCGGACAGTTCTATTGCCGTCAATAGGCACCGATTTGGCCTGCAATTTGACATGTCAATTCAGAGCTATGTGAACATGGGTGAAGTTGCATAGATATGAATGGAACTCATGGGGGGGGGGGGTGATACTTTTAATGAGACTCTGAGGTCCAAAGCTGCATGAAAAGTCACATAAGTGTGAAAGTAACCTAATGAGATTAAATGATAACACCTTTGAATAAAGCCCCATTTGCACTTGTGCGACCTTAAAATTGCACAGCTTTGCTATGACTTGAAGCAATGTCTGTTATCTTGTGGTGTATGGACCTCAAATCGCATCAAAGTCAAACCAAGGTAGTGCAGGGATGAATTTTCCCCACTTTCAGGATGCACAAGTGACAATAGGGCCAAATTCAAAGATATCCTTGAATCTCTTTCACACTGCTGCGACCTGAAAGTCACCCTAATTTGATGCCACTTGGTCGCTGCAACTTGGCCCCAACTTCTGGGAATGCCTGTGTAATATTGCGCCCTATGTACCTCAAGTCACATGAGGCTCTGTTTCCACTATTGCAACCCTAAATTCGCATGATTTTGCCGCAATTTTTTGCCGCGATTTTGATGCGACTTGGAGCAATTCCTGTATATTCTTGATGTCTATGGACCTCAAGTTGTATCAAAGTGGGTCCAAAGTAGTGCAGGGACTTGATGTCGCACTAGTGGAAACCGAGCCTGAAAGTCACACCAAAGTAGTACAAGGACTACTTTGAAGTTGGTCTGACTTAAAGTAGCACAGATATAAATGGTTATCATTGAGAATCATGAAAAGTCGCCCAACTGTGAATCAAGTCATATATATTTTAATAGAAAGGAGCTCTCATTTATACTTGCATAGTCCTTACTGATTTACATCAGCAGAACAAATGCAGGAAGTAGTGATGTGTGCACACGGGCCAGAAGCAAATGTGTAGTGATACCAAACAAATCAATGAAGCCCACCCACACCAAATCCACCCCCACCTTGAGTAAGCACAAGTACATATCCTACACTTACCCGGCAAATCAGCAGCACCTCCTCTTTGCTAAAGAGGGAGCTCGCCATGTCCACCTAGATGGAGATCCTGACCAGCACAGGAACTTCCGGGTGATTACAATGACTCATTTCCAGGTCAGGAGGTGAAACCACGCTCTGTTGATTGCAGCTGCGAATATTTGATCTCAATCACACTTAGAATTTATTATTTTTGATTATTTGCAGATATGCAAATCTGTATTTCTACATATGATATTTGAAGGCAAACTTAAGGGAGTTTGATAAGAAATGGTGTCTCTGGCATAGCAGCAGGTTAATTACAAAGGCAAAAGGCCCGGTTTGAGCTCTGCTTCACACTGACAGCGGGAGGAAATTGTTCAGCTGAACTCATACGATTTTCATTCCCGCATGTCAGTCCCGACTGCAGGAGGAGGGGGGGGGGGAGACATCAGAGCAGGTTTCTGCACTTATATCAATACAAATCACACCAATTAGAACAGCGCAATTGCCACCGATCTGACATGTCAAATCGCACCAATGTGAACCAGAGCTGATACATACAACACTGTCTATCCTCCAGCTGAATTCATTACCTGCAATTCTCCACAGCTGTTATAAAGATTCCACCTTTATCATTTACTTGCAGGTGTGCTGAAGCCTAGGTTTACATTGGGGCGATTTGTCATGCACTTTCAGAAATCAAATCGCATGACTATTGGTGGAGATGGCACTGTTCCAATCGATGCAACCCCAATTTTGTGGCGCTGCACCGATTTCCAAAAGTAGTTCCTGCACTACTTTTGCCGATTTCAGGTGCGACTTCATACACAAATGTCTATCAAGTAGTACCTAAAATCGCGCTAGCTTAAGTGAAGTAGCGCGATTTCAAAGTAGCATCAATGTGAACAAGGGCAAAGAGATTCATTTTTTGGTGCACAAATTCATATAGAAATAAAATATTAAGGATTTTGCACTTTGCCAAAAAAGCACACACCAAAGCTCAATAAACGTACTTTTATTTTGCTAGCAGAAACAAAATTAGGTACATTCATTTACTAGCTTCAAAAAAATTTGGACAGGATACATGGTGCTACATTTAGCAATTGGATTTTAAGGGCCCTGCTCATAGGAGCTTACAATCTAAAATTTGTCAAAACCTTAGAGTACACACAGCTTTACTTTTAGTGTATAACGGGCAACACATCACATTTTTATCTGCAAGATTATAGAAACATACTTAAGTCATTATTTTTACAAAGCATTCCAACATAATATTAAAAAAGACACATGTTCAAAACACCTACCCCCACCCCACAATCCACATATACATACATTGGTGACCATGTTCTGCTGGAAGCTGCATTTCTGTGTACATGATTAAGCAATGAGATCCAAGAGTAGAAGGTCAGCAGATGCTTCTAAACGATTTTGCATGGTCAGACAGGAACAATACACACACAATTTTTGATTGACAAAATGCACAAGAATTTCAGCAAATAACACTAGCTGGGGGGGGGGGGGGGGTTTGCCAATCTGCACAATATCATTCCTTCTCCCCCCACAAATCACAGCAAAAAACCTGGCCTTCTCAGTCCAAACGATCCCCCATACTGCAGGCCTGAGGTTGTATTGTTAGCAAACTGACACAAGCCCAATAGAAGTACACGCCCACTAGAAGTACACGCCCACCAGTATCTTTCAATCTATCTCTTCATGTATGTCTAAAGTGATTTCACCTGATGGGCAGAAACAAATAATACTATTTACAACTGTGTTAGCCCTGTGCTATGTGCATCAAATCTCCAACTACAGGCCAAAGATCCAAGTCCATTTGCATGCACATAAACAAAGCAACAGTTTTCTAAGCATATGTACCTGTGCAGTGTAAACCATACAATTTTAAATGTCCAAGTCCCTGGGCATGATTAGTGCTAACAAACATTAACATCGGGCCCTGGCTCCAATGAGCTTCCAATCTAAAGTCCAAAATAAACTTTCTTACATTAGAGACTATTTTGACAGGAGACAAATAAAATACCAGCATGTCTTCAACATAAGCATTAGCATGTTCGGGAATTGAACCAGCAACCCCAGTGTTGCTAGACAGAATTGCTGCCCACTTAGCCACCAGGCAGCCTCACACATGTTCTCTGCATCTCTGTGGTGTGAACCAGCCCTAAGTCCATAGCCAAGTTCCGTGTCTCCAAGCAATATACAATATATTGGCCTAAGTATTGGGACGCCTGCCTTTAAACGCACATGAACTGTAATCGCATCCCAGTCTTAGTCCGTAGGGTTCAATATTGAGTTGGCCCACCCTTTGCAGCTATAACAGCTTCAAGTCTTCTGGGAAGGCTGTCCACAAGGTTTAGGAGTGTGTCTATGGGAATGTTTGACCATTCTTTCAAGTGCATTTGTGAGGTCAGGCACTGATGTTGGACGAGAAGGCCTGGCCTGCAGTCTCCGCTCTAATTCATTCCCAAGGTGTTCTGTTGTGTTGAGGTCAGGACTCTGTCCAGGCCAGTCAAGTTCCTCCACCCCGAACTCACTCATCTATATCTTTATGGACCTTGCTTTGTGCACTGGTCCAAATAATTTGGTGGAGGGGGATTATGGTGTGGGGTTGTTTTTCAGGGGTTGGGCTTGGCCCCTTAGTTCCAGTGAAGGGAACTCTTAAGGCATCAGCATACTGAGACATTTTGGACAATTTCATGCTCCCAACTTTGTGGGAACAGTTTGGGGGTGGCCCCTTCCTGTTTCAACATGACTGCACACCAGTGCACAAATCAAGGTCCATAAAGACATGGATGAGTGAGTTTGGGGTGCAGAAACTTGACTGGCCTGCACAGAGTCCTGACCTCAACCCGATAGAACTCCCTTTGGCTGAATTAGAGCAGAGACTGCAAACCAGGCCTTCTCATCCAACATCAGTGCCTGGCCTCACAAATGCACTTCTGGAAGAATGATCAAACATTCCCATAGACACACTAAACCTTGTGGACAGCCTTCCCAGAAGCTGTTCTAGTTGCAAAGGGTGGGCCAAATCAAATTTTAACCCTACGGACTAAGACTGGGCTGCCATTAAAGTTCATGTGTGTGTAAAGGCAGGCGTCCCAATACTTTGGGCTAAATTGTGTATCTGGCAAGATTTACAGTGGTGGTGGAACCCTCCTACACATAAATACAAGATTTAGACATAGTTTTAGGACCTGGGATATGAGACAACTTCTCTACATGAAGCAGCATGTTTGGGATTTGAACCCAGACACTAAGGGATGCTAAGCAGAAGTTCTAACCTCTAAGCCACAGAGCTGCCACATGTGGAAACCTCATACACGTAAATACACATAAATACTGCATTTCTTTGGACATACAGGTGATGGAATTACATTACTCAAGAGTTATTCTTCTTGATTTATTCTGTGATATTTGGTGTTTTTTTGGGGGTGAGTTTAGAATAGTGATATTACCCTCAAATTTTGGGGAATTACATTTTTATTTCTGATGTTGGCACACATATCAGATTTTTGGGGCTCAAATTATGATTATTTAGAAATAATAAAAGCACAAAAAAATGTGACTAATTTTAAATTTGCATCACCAATAGTATTGATTGTGGTTTGTAAAGACACCTGTGTGAGTTTGGGTAAAGATTGTTGTGAGATGGAGAGTAAGGCTGGGTTCACACTGATACGACACGACATTCATCCGACTTTCATCCTACTTTGCTCTGCGACATCAGTCCTACATTGATCCTACATTGGTCCGACATCTATCCGACATTCATGAACAGGATACTACTTTGATCCGACATTGTGCTAGTCTGACTTGTCCTTTGACCAATCAAAACAATCCCAGGGTGAGATAAATTCCTTTAACTGCTGCTGTAATCACCATGTCGGATGTCAAATGTCGGATGGTTAGGACAAGGATCCTACTTTGATCCGACTTCAATGATATTCAATGGGCTGAAGTAGGATCAAAGTCGGACAGAAGTAGTACAGGGAGCATTTTTAATGTCGGACCGACTTGTGTCGGACCAGTTAAGACCGCTCTCATAGGGAAACATTGATTTTCACACGTCATGCGACATGAGCTCCCAATGTCGGAGCGTTTGTCGGACAAGTGTGAACCAGGCCTCAGGCCTGGTTCACACTGGTCCGACAAACGCTCCGACATTGGGAGCTCATGTCGCATGACGTGTGAAAATCAATGTTTCCCTATGAGAGCGGTCTTAACTGGTCCGACACAAGTCGGTCCGACTTTGAAAATGCTCCCTGTACTACTTTGGTCCGACTTTGATCCTACTTCAGCCCATTGAATATCATTGAAGTCGGATCAAGGTAGGATCCTTGTCCTAACCATCCGACATTTGACATCTAACATGGTGATTACAGCAGCAGTAAAAGGAATTTATCTCACCCTGGGATTGTTTTGATTGGTCAAAGGACAAGTCAGACTAGCACAAAGTCGGATCAAAGTAGTATCCTGTTCATGAAAGTCGGATTGATGTCGGACCAATGTAGGATCAATGTAGGACTGATGTCGCAGAGCAAAGAAGGATGAAAGTTGTATGACTGTCGTGTAGTACCAGTGTGAACCCAGCCTTTACTAGTGAAAGTGACAGAGAAAAATATATTTTATCAAAACATTCCACATTCTAGCATTCTTTAAAAACAAAATATTTTAATTAGAAGCAACATTGTTGCAAAGGAAAATTTATTTCAGAGAAAGATACATTTCATCTCAACATTAAAATAATTTATTTGTGAAAGTTACAATTGTATCATTAGAATCAATGGCTAAAACTTGCATTGGACTAAAATAGCTCAGATTTTCACTTCCAAAACATGCTCTTTAATTAGCTCTCATTTCGGTATTTACTATAACTCTTGTGAAAAAAGTCACGCGAGTTAAAATTTGAGTTATATTAGCTCTGGGCATGCTCAGTTTAGCTTGCAAATAGTTGTCCAAAAACGGGCATTTTTTTACTTCTCAGACTTTAAAGATATTTCAGTGTAGAAATCACTTTTTCACACAGTTTAAAAGCAGATTATCTTTAAATAATATACCGCATATTTCAGTACCATTTAGGCAATTATATCACGCTGTAAACATTATTTCCATGTGCACAACTCCAGCTTGTAGAGTAAGGATTTGGGCGCTATTTGGATTCTGGGAGCTATAGTAAATTCGATTTTGGTAAGTATTTTTTCTCCAGCGCTATAGTGAATACCGTTTTAGCGATAATTAGCGCAAATTGCCGCGATTTGCGCTAATTAGCGCTAATTCGCGGCAATTTGCGCTAATTAGCGCCGCTATAGTAAATTACCCCCTATGTGACTTAGACATAAGAGGTGCATGGGGAGCTGAAACAAGAGTTTCCCAACCTTTCCAAGGGATTCTGGGTTCCACGGGCCCTCCTGTCACACTCCGCTTTAAGTAAATCGAGTTCTTTCTGGGCTCTTCTGTAATCAGTGAAGCGGTTGCTGATTGTCTTGGACTGATCGGGTCCCACGGCCTGCATGTTTCATTGCTTCTTCCTGTCTTCTGGAAAGCTTCAAAACATAGGAGGTGAGCAGGTCAAATGGGCAGTCTGAATATTTATTTGGTCTCAGACAATCCTTGGGGAGGTACGTGCCCAATAAGTGGCCCAAGAGTACATAAATAGTCTGGGGTCTGGAGCAGTCTTGTCTGTACCCCTACCATTTCACAAAGAAAGTGTAAAAAATTATAAAAAAACACAGACACAGTTGGGATAAGTCCTTTATTAAAAATAAAAAAAAGATTGCATCGGTGTAAATCCACTCTCGATCTCCACTCCAGCGATGTTGGTATCCAGCGATGAATGATCTCCAGGCTCCAGTGATGATGTCCAGCCAGGAACAGCACACGATGCTGTCTCCACCGAAGACACCCCGGGAATGACGGGGTGTCTCCGGTGGAGGCAGGATCGTGTGCTGTTCCTCGCTGGACATCATCGCCGGAGCCTGGAGATCATCCATTGCTGGATACCAACATCGCTGGAGTGGAGATCGAGAGTGGATTTACATCGCTGCAATCTTTTTTTAATTAATTTTTTTTTCTTGTGTCTGTGTCTGTGCGTTTTATTTTTTTTATTTTTTACACTTTCTTTGTGAAATGGTAGGGGTACAATGTACCCCTTACCAATTCACATAGGTGGGGGGGGGCAGGATCTGGGGGTCCCCTTTGTTAAAGGGGTCTTCCAGATTCCGATAAGCCCCCCGCCCGCAGACCCCCACAACCACCGGGGCAAGGTTTGTGGGGATGAGGCTCTTGTCCCCATCAACATGGGGACTCCCGCCCCATTGTGAGGGCATGTGGCCTGGTACGGTTCAGGAGGGGGGCGCTCTCTCGTCCCCCCTCTTTTCCTGCGGCCTGCCAGGTTGCGTGCTCGGATAAGGGTCTGGTATGGATTTTTGGGGGAAAACCTAACGCCATTTTTTTTAAAAATTTGTCCCGGCCGAGTGTACACACGCTCAATTCAAAGAACCCGCGGTTCTTTGAATGGAGCGAACGCGGTGACGTCATCGACTACGATGAGCGTGCGCTCGTCACATTCGATGCCGTCGCCGCCATCTTGCTACACCCTATCTATGCCTAGGAAGCTACCGCGCATGCGTCAAAGTCATTTCGAGCATGCGCGGGCTTCCCGGAGGACAGGTAAATGTACACACACACACAATTTTCTCGTCGAGAAACAGGCTGACGAGAATCACGACAAAAAAATAGAGAGCAGGTTCTCTACATTTCTCGTCGAGATTCTAGTCGGTTTTCTTGACGAGAAACCATACACACGAACGATTTTCTCGGCAAGAAAGCTATCTCTGCAGTTTTCTTGTTGTTTCTTGCCGAGAAACTCGTTCGTGTGTACAAGGCTTAAGAGTCATTAACCACTACTCTCTGAATTCTGTCTTTTAGCCAGTTTTCTATCCATTTACAAACTGATATTTCCAATCCTGTAGACTTTACCTTACACATTAGCTGTGTGTGCGGAACTGTATCTAACGCTTTTGCAAAATCCAAGTATACCACGTCCACTGCCACCCCTCTGTCCAAAGTTTTACTTACCTCTTCATAAAAAGAAATCAGTTTTGTCTGACAACTTCTGTCTTTCATGAATCCATGCTGTCTGTTGCTTACATTTTTTTTTTCCAGCAACAACTCGTTTATGTGGTCTTTTATTAATCTCTCCAGTATCTTCCCAACTATAGAAGTTAAACTAACAGGTCTATAGTTACTTGGTAAATACTTTGTTCCCTTTTTAAATATAGGCACCACATTGGCCCTGCGCCAATCCAGTGGTACTATTCCTGTCATTAATGAGTCCCTAAAAATTTGATACAATGGCTTTGAAATTACAGAGCTCAATTATTTTAGGATCCGTGGGTGTATGCCATCTGGTCCAGGTGCTTTATCCACCTTTATTCTGTCTAAATATTTCTGGACCATATCACTTTTGAGCCATTGTGGATCATTTGGGGCTGTGTCACTACCATATATATATTTGTAGCGGACCCCTACATTTAGGGGGTCGCTATGCCCAAGTTTGGGGGACGGCCTGGGCAGTGGTTGGCTCAGGTCTTCTAATTTGATACTGGACTCTGCTCTGCTGTGGTGTTGTCTGGTTTACGGTTCCCCTTTGGCCTGTGGGTGGCACTGTTGCCCAGGCCTAGGGTCGAACCTCAGGTGACACAGTGGCGTGATTGGATGTCCTCTCTCGGCTGCCGTGTGGTGGGCGGGGCTTCGCCTGCTGTGCATGCTGGGAGAGGGTATATAAGGGGCAGATGCCATGTTTAAGGGGAAGTGACCGACAGGAGTCCCGGGGAGTGAGTCCCGGGGGGGGTGTGCCACCTGTGGGGTGCATGGACTGGCCGAGGAGTCTCGGGCACCTTTAGCCCGAGGCTACAACGTTCCAGGTAGGCCCAGTACCTTTAACTGGGTCTACAATCAGCACATTAGAGACCCAGGGTGCCCAGGTGAGGGTACCCGCTCTGACCGAGAGGAAGCCAGGGGAGGATCAGTCCCACAGAGGAGACGAGTGATAGTAGGTCGCTGTCTCTGGAAAGGCCTGGTGACCTGTCAGAGGGAAGGATTCCTTATTCAACAAAGCTAACCCTGTAGAGTACCCATTGGCATCATCTGTTCTCTAAATTCTACAGAGGTTTAAGGAAAGTTCTGGATTTATGAATAGCAGGATTCTGCTGCTATTAGAGGATCTCCTGAACCCGTCCCTGGAGGGGACAAAGTGATAGTACTGTTCGAGCTCCACTCCGGCTGCTAGAACTGTGAGAGGGGTCTATCCGGGTGAGCTAAACCCACTTGGGATTGAGTGGCGACGAGTGAGTTAAGTGTTGTGTGCCTGAATCTACCTTCTAACTTCGTAAGCTTCTTTCTCTCTTCAATTTCCCGTTAACTGAAGCAAAGGAAAATAAACACTTTGTTGGAGTTAAAATCGTGTGAACATTGGCCTTCTTGGGAAAGAATATAGACTTTTCCCTATATTCTAGGGACGAGAACCAGTGGAAGGAGGTAACTCGCTGCAGGATCCAAATCTGTGAACACCGCCTGACCTCTGATAAGGAGGACACGGGCTTGTGGCATGATGTGTCCTACCCCCACAGGTGAAGGTAAGCGGGGCAAAAGGATTGGTGTGCTACACGTGGGGGCTCGTCCGGGATTTTGCAGCTACCCCTTGAAGTTGGACTATATTTTTTCACTTGTTTGTGGTTCTGTGGAAGTCGGCCATTTCGGGAAAAATTGAACTGCGTCACTTGTGAGAGAAATGGAGGTACAGGCGTAGTTCGTGGGCGTGCCTCAAATGTAGAAAAGCCTGCAAGCTACGTGTAAAGAGAAAGAAGGGGGAGGAGCCCCCGCCAACTTGTGTGTTGCACGTGGCGTCTTGGCGCCAAGGGACAGTACGAGAGGAACTAGTGAAGGAGAAGCAACATGTCTTCCGCCTCATGGATTTCTGTTGCACCCGGACCAGGGATGTTCCCACCTACCCCAACAATGGATGTTGCTCCCCTCACTGCCCCCCTGATGGATACAGGGATCCGGCTCAAGCCTAGGGCCGCTTCGCGCTCTACACGTGCAGGGATGTGGAGGCCCTTGGCATGCTCTGTCCTGGATGACAAGGACTGGCGGTACAACTTTGCCCGTTTGGAAGATGTACATCGTGTGGAGTTCCTTTTCGAAGTGGACCAGCCAAAAGAGAAACCCTGGGTCTATCGGGTCAACTGCCTTACAGGCATCGCCACTCTTGAAGAGGAAACCAATACTCCCACAGCCAGGTCCACGCGCACCGCTCCGACTGCCACGGATGTGGAGGATGGAGTTCCGGCCATTATGGAGCTTGCGACGGATGTCATTGCAGATGCTGCCTCCGTTACAACAGAGACCTCTCTTCCACCCGCCAAGCGGAAGGTGGGATACGTTAAGGCCTCCCACAGCCGCGGTCGAAGCCTGCCCCAGCGCCTACCTGAACCGGATCTTCAAGCCGGAGAGACGTCCAGGAGATTCACGGAAGGGGACGGTAAGGAGGCTGGGGGAACTGTGACATTGTGTTTACCGGGAAAGGGAAGGAAGCCCATACCCCACACTATTGGGGATGCATGGACAACCAGCTCACGGAAACCTTCTATTTTTGGGGACAATGTGTCTGTCTCCACCACCAATTACCTGCCGGCGGAGGAGTATAATACCTCTGAGTTGGATTCATCTTCGGATGTGGGAGATGATCACGATGTTGATGAATTTTTCATCAAAAAGGGTTGGGATAAAATTCCGGTGGCTTCACCCCGCAGTTTAAGGGGAGTTTCGTCAATGAACTCTGGGGAAACTACACCCCGAGTGGAAGCCCCTACTCTGAAGAAAGAGATTAGTCCCACGCCCGATTTGACTGCTCGGGTACCCTCCGTGCTTGTTGTTACTGATGTCAAGTGCACCATTGTGGCCACCTTTGCCACTGCTGGAGCTTGCACCATTAAGAAGGTCTCCGGATACTATTGTGTTCCCTGGAGCAGGAGATTGGGCTACCATGCCACCCTTAGCCCGGTTGCAGCGGCTCTTCAACAAAAAGGTTGCCACCGAGTATGGTTGGGAATACCCATATGTTCCCAAAGAACTTCTCTTCGAGATAGAGGCCTCTCGTGAACGTTGGTACGCTGACTTTGTGTGGGATCATATAAAGGTGCCAAGAGGCTACAGGTACTTTAATTGTTCAGCTGAAATGACAACCCGTTATAAAGGCTGCCGCAAGGACTGGACTTATGGTCGGCACATCCATGCGGACCGTGTGGTATTCTGCAGCAAGAACAGAGACAATGCTGTTTACTTCATAGAAACTTTGGACAGACAGTGGTAAACTCTTGTCCTCCCTGATCCCAAGTATTACCTCTGAAGTGGGAACTTGTGTTTTTTTATATTATTCCACTTCAGGGAAACTGCCTTGAACTATTAACTTGGCCCTCCGCTCAAGGGGGAACTTACTCTGTTGAGGAATCGGAGAACTGTTTGCTTCTTTTTCTCTCCTCTTCAGTCCCGCAGAAAAGAACGTTTTTTTTGCTTTTGCTCTTTGAAAAAAAAAAAAGATAACTGAACACTGGGTAGGTTTAGTCAGGGCCAAAGCAGGAAGCCGCCGTAATCAAGAAGGAAGGTTCCTGTGTGTTAAAACATGCCTATGCGCATCAATGACAGTGTAGTGATGTGTGCTGCCACTAGGTGGTGGTGTTCTGCAGAAATGTATGCTGCAAAAGCCAGTCATTCCTTCTTTGAGGAATGGTTCACTTCTGTTTTCTAGGAAGTAGGATGTGTTTATTGTGTGTTTGTTTTTTCCTCCCTCTGCAGGCGATTGGCCATCAACTCTACCGGAGACTGGGTGGGGAAGATATGATAGTATTGAGGGAGGGATTGTCTATTGAAAAAAAAAAAATGTGTAATGTGTATTGCTACATACTTCTTTCTTTTCCTTCTCCTCTTTACTCTATTTCCAAAATTTGATTCAGGCACCAAACCAATTTATTGTACATACCGTATTTTTCGCTCCATAAGACACACCTGACCATAAGACGCACTCAGGTTTTAGAGGAGAAAAACAAGAAAAAAAATATTCTGAACCAAATGATGTACTAAAATATTTAATATTATATTACTACTATAGGTGGGTGGTGGACGCACAGCAATACCAGCCCCCCTATCAAATCAGCTCAGCTACACTATACCTGGGTGGTGGTGGACACACAGCAACCTCCCCCCCCTTCCCAGATCAGCTCAGGGTGGCAGGGCAGACACAAACACCCCTTCAGCCTCTCATATAACAACAGCTCAGGTGATGAACAGTGGATACCATCCCACACCTCCCACCCCCTTATCACTCACCTCAGACAGTGGAGGACACTGCCATTACAATCCTCAACCCCCTCTGGCTGGCTCTCAGCATCAGATACACCAGGCAGCAGCTAGGATGGATGACTGAGGACATAGTTTGCAGCAGCAGCAGCGGCAAGTGGAGAGAGGCAGGAAGTGAGACTGGACCAGACCACGGCGCCGGGGGTGTTCCAGCTGAATAAAAAAGCCATCCAGGGCTCTTGTCGCTTGCAGGATGGGGTCACATCTGGTGGATGTCAACTTACCTGGGTGAGGAGTGCACCATTATAGCAACACCACTGACAACCCCCATGTTTTGGCACCTGGGGTAGACCGTCTCCCCCTGCTCCCCCTTGGTATGCCCCAGCAAGGATCTGCCTCACAACCTGTCATCTCTCCTCCACAGAGAAGCCGAGTGTCTGTATTCTGACACGGCGGCGGCGATGGGGGGGCGGAGCCTGCTCAGTATTCGCTCCATAAGACGCAGGGACACTTTTCCCTATTTTTTTTGGGAGGGGTAAAAGTGCATCTTATGGTGCGAAAAATACGGTAGTTTGGATAAGACCAGAACCCACTCAGGATTGAGGGGGGTCTTTTGATCTCTTCCAGCCACTGGGGACAGTGGCTCTTTAAGGGGGGGTATATGTAGCGGATCCCTAGATTTAGGGGGTCACTATGCGCCAATCCAGTGGTACTATTCCTGTCATTAATGAGTCCCTAAAAATTAGATACAATGGCTTTGAAATTACAGAGCTCAATTATTTTAGGATCCGTGGGTGTATGCCATCTGGTCCAGGTGCTTTATCCACCTTTATTCTGTCTAAATATTTCTGAACCATATCACTTTTGAGCCATTGTGGATCATTTGGGGCTGTGTCACTACCATATATATATTTGTAGCGGACCCCTACATTTAGGGGGCCGCTATGCCCAAGTTTGGGGGACGACCTGGGCAGTGGTTGGCTCAGGTCTTCTAATTTGATACTGGACTCTGCTCTGCTGTGGTGTTGTCTGGTGTACGCTTCCCCTTTGGCCTGTGGGTGGCACTGTTGCCCAGGCCTAGGGTCGAACCTCAGGTGACACAGTGGCGTGATTGGATGTCCTTTCTCGGCTGCCGTGCGGTGGGCGGGGCTTCACCTGCTGTGCATGCTGGGAGAGGGTATATAAGGGGCAGATGCCATGTTTAAGGGGAAGTGACTGACAGGAGTGCCGGGGAGTGAGTCCCGGGGGGGGGGAGTGTGCCCCCCTCAGGGGTGCGTGGACTGGCCGAGGAGTCTCAGGCACCTTTAGCCCGAGGCTACAACGTTTCAGGTAGGCCCAGTACCTTTAACTGGGTCTACAATCAGCACATTGGAGTCCCAGGGTGCCCAGGTGGGTGTACCCGCTCTGACCGAGAGGAAGCCAGGGGAGGATCGGTCCCACAGAGGAGACGAGTGATAGTAGGTCGCTGTCTCTGGAAATGCCTGGTGACCTGTCAGAGGGAAGGATTCCTTACTCAACAAAGCTAACCCTGTAGAGTGCCCATTGGCATCATCTGTTCTCTAAATTCTACAGAGGTTTAAGGAAAGTTCTGGATTCATGAATAGCAGGATTCTGCTGCTATTAGAGGATCTCCTGAACCTGTCCCTGGAGGGGACAAAGTGATAGTACTGTTCGAGCTCTACTTCGGCTGCTAGAACTGTGAGAGGGATCTATCCGGGTGAGCTAAACCCACTCGGGATCGAGTGGCGACGAGTGAGTCAAGTGTTGTGTGCCTGAATCTACCTTCTAACTTCGCTAGCTTCTTTCTCTCTTCAATTTCTCGTTAACTGAAGCAAAGGAAAATAAACTCTTTGTTGGAGTTAAAGTTCTGTGGACATTTAGAATATAGACTTTTCCCTATATTCCAGGGACGAGAACCAGTGGAAGGAGGTAACTCGCTGCAGGACCCAAATCTGTGAACACCGGCTGACCTCTGATAGGGAGGACACGGGCTTTTGGCATGGTGTGTCCTACCCCCGCAGGTGAAGGTAAGCGGGGCAAAGGGATTGGTGTGCTACATATTGATATATAGATATATATCTGTGTAGCACACAGACCCTTTTTTCCTGCTTACCTTCACTCGCGGGTTTAAGGCACACCATGCCACATGCCCGTATCCTCCTGATATAAGAGGTTGAGCGGTGTTCTTGCAATTTTTGGGTCCTGCGGCGAGTTACCCCTTTCCACTGGTTCTCGTCCCTAGAGTGTAGGGAAAAGTCTATCTTTCCTGCTTAAGAAGGCCAATGTCCAGACAGTGTGAACTCCAACAAAGAGTTTATTTTTCCTTTGCTTGATAACAACAGAGGGAGGTTTAAGAGAGAAAAAAGTTGGATAGGAAGGTAGATTCAGGCACACAACACCTATCGTTACACTTTGCCACTCAAGCCTGAGTGGGCTTTGTTCACCCGGATAGTCCCCTCTCACGGTTCTAACAGCCGGAATGAAGTACAAACGGTTACTTTGATTTCGTCCCCTTCAGGGACAAGTTCAGGAGATTCTCTGCCACAGAATCCTTTAATTCCTGAAGTAGAACTTTGAAACCCCTGTAGATTATTAGAGACCATAGGTGCCAATGGGGCACACTACAGGAGCTATCTTGCAACTCACGAATCCTTCCCTCTGATAGGCAACCAGGACTTCCTGAGACAGTGTCTTCCTTCACCGGTCCTCCGGACTGGTCCTCCCCTGGTTTCCTCTATTTCAGAGCGGGCCACCCTCACTCTCGCTCCCTGGGACTCCAGTGGTTGGTTGTAGATCCAGTTGAAGGTACTGGGCCTACCTGGAACTCTATAGCCTCGGGCTAAAGGTGCCCGAGACTCCTCGACCAGTTCACGCACCCCCCCAGCCAGCAAGGCCAAAGGGCGTGACTTTGTCACCTGGGGTCCTCCTTGGAATCCCCCCCCCCCGGAACAACACAGATCATGACGTCTGCCCTTTATGTACCCTCTCCCGGCATGCACAGCAGGCAGACTATTAATAATCCCCAACCCTTTTCCCAGGATATCTTACATTTACCTGCCACTGCTCCTTGTAGATTTATATTGTGCACAAGAAGTCTCTGGGCTGCACATATGCAGGCAGATTCCGAGAGCCCTATGGGTTAGCTTAACCACTTAACGACCGCCCACCGCCGATTTACGTCGGCAGAATGGCACGGACAGGCAGAATCACGTAGATCTACGTGATCGCCTTTGTGCAGTTGGGGGGTCCATCCGGACCCCCCTTCACTGCAGTGAGCGGCCGTTAAGTGTTCGGGAGCGATCAGGCATGAGGGGGCGGCCGCTCGATTCCGCCCCCCCCCTCGCGATCGCTCCCGGCCAATGAAATTGCTTCCTCCGCCATGTGATGTAAACACAGGCTGGAGGAAGTGATGTCATCTCCCTCGCCGCGGTCTTTTCGTTCCCGGCGCCGAGGAGTGAAGACAGAGGTTAGTGCTCCAACAGTCCACTGACACGTAGGTACACATAGGCACACAAATCACCCCCCAGTCACCCCCAGATCACCCCCCAGGTCACCCCAAAGCCCCCAATCACAGTGTCACTGATTGCAGTGATCATTTATTTTACTGATCACTGCATTTAGTGTCATCTGTGATTGTAAAAAGTTGCAAGGCAGTTAGGATTAGGCCCCTTTAGGTCCAGGGTAGCCCCCTAACCCCCCCTAATAAAGGTTTAACCCCTTGATCACCCCCCAGGTAACCCTTTCACCCCCTAACTTCAGCGTCACTAAGCGATTGTTTTTCCGATCGCTGTATTCGTGTCGCTGGTGTTTTAGATAGGCAGTTATTTTTTTTTTAGGTTCGCCGCAGGTTTTTATTGGTGTCAGGTACCCCCATATTTAACCTAATAAAGGTTTTAACCCCCTGATTGCCCCTAGTTAACCCTTTCACCAGTGATCACCATATAAAGGTTACGGGTGACGCTGGTTGATTAGTTTGCTTTTTATAGCATCAGGGCACCCGCCGTATATAACCCAATAAAGGTTTAACCCCCCTGATCGCCCGGCGGGTGAGATCAATTAGGTTTTAGCGCCAGAGAGGGTCTGCGTCGCCCCAGGCAGTGTTAGGTTAGTGCCAGTAACGCTAACACCCACGCGCAAAGCATACACCCCCCTTAGTGGTATAGTATCTGATCAGATCTATACTAGCATCCCCAGCGGTTTAGGGTTCCCAAAAACGCAGTGTTAGCGGGATCAGCCCAGATACCTGCTAGTACCTGCGTTTAGCCCCTCCGCCCAGCCCAGCCCAGCCCACCCAAGTGCAGTATCGATCGATCACTGTCACTTACCAAACACAACACACATAACTGCAGCGTTCGCAGAGACAGGCCTGATCCCTGCGATCGCTAACAGTTTTTTTGTAGCGTTTGATATAGTTGCTGACGACAGTCAGGTGCTTTTTTTCCTGTGAATCTTACTAGTGTACCCCTAAATTTAGAGCCCAAAATGGCAAGTCGAAGGTACACTAGTAAAGAGGCCTACGAGATTCTGAGCATGACAGATAGTGAAGAGGAGGTCACGTATCTGTCAGATTCAGGCTCAGAATATCTTCCCGTAGAAGACAGTGACGTCAGCGGCCCCACGTCAGATAGCTCTGACGACGAAGTTGAGGTCCCTGCTAAGGTCAGGCGTACCCGATCCCGATCTTCTGAGGTTGTTGAGGAGCAAGAACCGCAGGTCTCTCGTATCATGGAGCAGAGTAGTACTAGCGCCGCTATTCCTTCTGGTGAACTGGCAAGCACCAGCGGCCTAGTACAGCCTGGACGTACATCCAGCACTGCAGTAACACTTGGTGACGTGGCGAGTCCCATAAGTGCAGTTCAAGCTGGCGGGGTGGCAAGCACAAGTAGTGTCCCGCTGCCACCAAGAAGACAAAGGCAGGCCCGTCGTGCCCATACTGCCCTTCCTGCAGAATTCGCCTATCCTGATTGGGTCCCCACCACTTCTGCAGAACCCGTACTTCCCCCATTCACTGCCCAACCCGGTATTCAGGTGGAAACAGCTGATTTTATGCCAATCGATTTTTATTCGCTGTTTTTCACGGAAGATCTCTATAGATCTATTGTGGACCAGAGTAATTTATATGCTGGTCAATTTATCGCCGCTAACCCCCAGTTGCCTAAAATTGCCAGAAATTGGAAACCAATTACGGTTTCCGAATTTAAGACCTTTCTGGGCCTTTCCCTCAACATGGGCACACATAAATTTCCGTCATTGCGTGCTTATTGGTCCACGCACCCAATTGACCACATGCCCGTGTTCTCTGCCTCCATGTCCAGGGCACGATACGAGCAGATTTTGCGGTTCATGCACTTCAACGACAATGAACTTTGTCGTCCACGTGGGGACCCTGAATACGACCGGCTCTATAAAATTCGGCCCCTCATAAACCACTTCAACGAACGTTTTGCAGCCTTGTTTACTCCCGATCAAGTTGTCTGCGTTGATGAGTCCCTGATTAAATTTTCTGGCCGCTTGTCTTTCAAGCAGTACCTTCCCAGCAAGCGTGCCAGATACGGGGTCAAGCTCTACAAGTTCTGTGACAGGGCAACAGGCTATGTAGTGAACTTTACGGTTTATGAGGGAAAAGACAGTCAGATTGAGTCGGTCAACTGCCCGGATTACATAGGGAGCGCTGGCAAGATAGTGTGGAACTTGGTGTCACCCTTATTCGGAAAGGGGTACCACTTGTATGTGGACAATTATTACACGAGCGTGCCACTGTTTAGTCACTTGTTTGATCATCAGATTGGAGCATGTGGCACCGTGCGACCTAATCGCCGGGGCTTTCCCCAGCGGCTTGTAGATGCCCGTCTTAGGCTGGGGGAGAGAGCCTGCTTGAAGTGTAATAACTTGCTCGCTATGAAGTGGAGGGACAATAAGAATGTTTTCCTTCTTACCTCCCTTCATGCAGACACGACAGTCCAAATTCGTACGGCGACTGGTGTTGTGGAAAAACCCCTCTGTGTCCACGAATATAACCAAAATATGGGAGGGGTGGACCTCAACGACCAGTTGATGGCGCCGTATCTAATTGACCGTAAGGCGAGACGCTGGTACAAAAAAGTGTCTCTATCATTATTCCAATTGGCTTTGCTGAACGCTCATGTGCTATACAGAGCTTCAGGCGGGACGTTATCTCTTCTAAAATTCCAGAATGAGATAGTCACAGAACTCCTGTATCCAGGCGGTTCTGCACCTCACCATCCCCAACCAAATGCAGTAAGCCGGCTGCATGAGAGGCATTATTCGTATGTCCTCCCGAGTACCCCTACCCAAAGCCACCCCCAAAAAAGATGTCGTGTCTGTAGCAAGCGCGGATTTAGGCGTGACACCCGTAGTTTTTGTCCACTCTGTCCTGACAAGCCTGGTCTTTGCCAAGGTGAATGTTTTGAACGCTACCACTCAAAAGTGAAGTTTTAGCGTAGGGTACAGCATTTCACAGACTAGGACACACTTACACAGGGTCTCCCAAGATGCCATTACATTTTGAGAGACCCGAACCATTACAGTTGTAAAGTTACAAAAAAAAGTGTAAAAAAGAAAAAAAAAAACGTAAAAAACAAAACACAAAAAAAATATAAAATAAAAAAACCAAAAATAGTTGTCGTTTTATTGTTCTCTCTCTCTCTATTTTCTCTCTATTGTTCTGCTCTTTTTTTACTGTATTCTATTCTGCAATGTTTTATCATGCTTGCTTTTCAGGTATGTAATTTTTTGTTTTCAGGTGCGCCATTCAACTGCAGCGCGGAATTATTTATCTTGACAGCAACAGCGTTTGCTCCCACGATACATAAAGCCGTGACTCCAGTGCTGTAGGAGGTGATTTCACCACCACAGTTAAAAAAAAGAGCATATATGCCGAAGCATGGGGGCAGCAGGGGCGGAGGAGCGATTTTGCTCCTAATGCCGCGTACATACGGTCGAAATTCCGACCGTGTGTACGCGGCATAACTTTTTTGCGGGAGGATGCCCCCATGCTTCGGCATATATATATTTTAGGCACAGGTTGCGTTAAAACATTTTTTTATTTTTTACTAGGTTTTGTTTTGGTATTTGCTTTGCAGGTATGGCATGGTAAGGTCTTACTGTTGTACTGTAATGTTACTTTGTTTTAATGTTAACCACCATTTACTTAGCAGGTACGTCATTCAGTTGCAGCGCGGATCTATTTATCTTGACAGCAACAGCGTTTGCTCCCACGATACATAAAGCCGTGACTCCAACGCTGTAGGAGGTGATTTCACCACCACAGTTAAAAAAAAGAGCATATATGCCGAAGCATGGGGGCAGCAGGGGCGGAGGAGCGATTTTGCTCCTAATGCCGTGTACATACGGTCGAAATTCCGACCGTGTGTACGCGGCATAACTTTTTTGCGGGAGGATGCCCCCATGCTTCGGCATATATATATTTTAGGCACAGGTTGCGTTAAAACATTTTTTTATTTTTTACTAGGTTTTGTTTTGGTATTTGCTTTGCAGGTATGGCATGGTAAGGTCTTACTGTTGTACTGTAATGTTACTTTGTTTTAATGTTAACCACCATTTGCTTAGCAGGTACGCCATTCAGTTGCAGCGCGGATCTATTTATCTTGACAGCAACAGCGTTTGCTCCCACGATACATAAAGCCGTGACTCCAACGCTGTAGGAGGTGATTTCACCACCACAGTTAAAAAAAAGAGCATATATGCCGAAGCATGGGGGCAGCAGGGGCGGAGGAGCGATTTTGCTCCTAATGCCGCGTATATACGGTCGAAATTCCAACGGAGGCTTATCCGTGGAAAAGTCCGACCGTGTGTACGCGGCATAACCTTTTATGCTGCGTACATACGGTCGAAATTCCGACGAAGGCTTGACCGTGTGTACGCGGCATAACTTTTTTGCGGGAGGATGCCCCCATGCTTCGGCATATATGCCCATCATTAGAAGTGGGTGGATGAAGGGAGGTATTCTAATGGTGGGCATACCCACCAATCAATCTCTTTTTTTCGTTCAGCCAATAGGCTGTATGAAAAAAAAGATTACAATACATGTCCAACAAGGACCAGCAACGTACTGGTATGTTGCTGGACTTTGAATGTTTATACCAGAATGATGCCTGCGGGTTTAGGTATCATCTTGGTATCATTCTTTTCAGCCAGCAGCCGGCTTTCATGTAAAAGCAATTCTAGCAGATAATTAGCCTCTAGACTGCTTTTACAAGCAGTGGGAGGGAATGTCCCCCCCCCCCCGGATATAAAAAGCGCCATTGAGAAATTGGGAAAGCATTTTATCACACCGATCTTGGTGTGGTCAGATGCTTTAAGGGCAGAGGAAAGATCTAGGGTCTAACCCCCCAATTTTTTTCAAAAAAAGAGTACCTGTCACTACCTATTGCTATCATAGGGGATATTTACATTCCCTGAGATAACGATAAAAATGGTAAAAAAATAAAATATGGAAGGCACAGTTTAAAAATAAAATAAAAAAGCCAAATAAATAATAAAAAAAAAAAAAAAAAAAAAAAGCACCGCTGTCCCCCCCTGCTATTGCGCAAAGGCGAACGCACGCGTCGGTCTAGCGTCATATGTAAACAGCAATTGCATCATGCATGTGAGGTATCACCGCGAAGGTCAGATCGAGGGCAGTCATTTTAGCAGTAGACCTCCTCTGTAAATCTAACGTGGTAACCTGTAAAGGCTTTTAAATGCTTTTAAAAATGAATGTAGTTTTGTCGCCGCTGCGCGTTTGTGCGCAATTTTAAAGCATGTCGTGTTTGGTATCCATGTACTCGGCCTATGATCATCTTTTTTATTTCATCAAACATTTGGGCAATATAGTGTTTTTTAGTGCATTAAAAATAAAAAAAGTGTGTTTTCCCCCCAAAAAATGCGTTTGAAAAATCGCTGCGCAAATACTGTGTGGAAAAAAAATGCAACACCCACTATTTTAATCTGTAGGGCCTTTGCTTTAAAAAAATATATAATGTTTGGGGGTTCAACATAATTTTCTTGCAAAAAAAAAATTTCTTTCATGTAAACAAAAAGTGTCAGAAAGGGCTTTGTCTTCAAGTGGTTAGAAGAGTGGATGATGTGTGACATAAGCTTCCTAATGTTGTGCATAAAATGCCAGGACAGTTCAAAACCCCCCCAAATGACCCCATTTTGTAAAGTAGACACCTCAAGCTATTTGCTGAGAGGCATGTTGAGCCCATTGAATATTTTTTTTTTTTGTCCCAAGTGATTGAATAATGACCAAAAAAAAAAAATGTACAAAAAGTTGTCACTAAATTATATATTGCTCAAACATGCCATGGGCATATGTGGAATTACACCCCAAAATACATTCTGTTGCTTCTCCTGAGTACGGGGATACCACATGTGTGGGACTTTTTGGGAGCCTAGTCGCGTACGGGACCCCAAAAACCAAGCACCGCCTTCAGGATTTCTATGGGTGTAAATTTTTGATTTCACTCCTCACTGCCTATCACAGTTTCGGAGGCCATGGAATGCCCAGATGGCACAAAACCCCCCCAAATGACCCCATTTTGGAAAGTAGACACCCCAAGCTATTTGCTGAGAGGTATGTTGAGTATTTTGCAGATCTCGCTTTTTGTCACAAAGTTTTGAAAATGTAAAAAAAGAAAAAAAAAAAGAAAAAAAAATGTCTTTCTTAATTTTCAAAAACAAATGAGAGCTGTAAAATACTCACCATGCCTCTCAGCAAATAGCTTGGGGTGTCTACTTTCCAAAATGGGGTCATTTGTGGGGGTTTTGGGCTATTTTGACATTTTATGGCCTTCAAAACTGTGATAGGTAGTGAGGAGTGAAATCAAAAATTTATGCCCTTAGAAACCTTGAAGGCGGTGCTTGGTTTTTGGGGTCCCGTACGCGGCTAGGCTCCCAAAAAGTCCCACACATGTGGTATCCCCGTACTCAGGAGAAGCAGCAGAATGTATTTTGGGGTGTAATTTCACATATAACCATGGCATGTGTGAGCAATATATCATTTAGTGACAACTTTTTGTACATTTTTTTTTTCTTTTTGTCATTATTCAATCATTTGGGACAAAAAAAAAATATTCAATGGGCTCAACATGCCTCTCAGCAAATAGCTTGGGGTGTCTACTTTCCAAAATGGGGTCATTTGGGGGGGTTTTGTGCCATCTTGGCATTTTATGGCCTTCAAAACTGTGATAGGTAGTGAGGAGCGAAATCAAAAATTTATGCCCTTAGAAACCTTGAAGGCGGTGCTTGGTTTTTGGGGTCCCGTACGCGGCTAGGCTCCCAAAAAGTCCCACACATGTGATATCCCCGTACTCAGGAGAAGCAGCAGAATGGATTTTGGGGTGTAATTTCACATATGCCCATGGCATGTGTGAGCAATATATCATTTAGTGACAACTTTGTGCAAAAAAAAAACAGTTTGTCATATTCCCGCAACCTGTGGCAAAATATAAAATATTCCATGGACTCAACATGCCTCTCAGCAAATAGCTTGGGGTGTCTACTTTCCAAAATGGGGTAATTTGGGGGGGTTTTGTGCTATTTTGGCATTTTATGGCCTTCAAAACTGTGATAGGTAGTGAGGAGTGAAATCAAAAATTTACGCCCTTAGAAATCCTGAAGGCGGTGCTTGGTTTTTGGGGCCCTGTACGCGGCTAGGCTCCCAAAAAGTCCCACACATGTGGTATCCCCGTACTCAGGAAAAGCAGCAGAATGTATTTTGGGGTGCAATTCCACATATAACCATGGCATGTGTGAGCAATATATCATTTAGTGACAACTTTTTGTACATTTTTTTTTCTTTTTGTCATTATTCAATCATTTGGGACAAAAAAAAAATATTCAATGGGGTCAACATGCCTCTCAGCAAATAGCTTTGGGTGTCTACTTTCCAAAATGGGGTCATTTGGGGGGGTTTTGTGCCATCTTGGCATTTTATGGCCTTCAAAACTGTGATAGGTAGTGAGGAGTGAAATCAAAAATTTATGCCCTTAGAAACCTTGAAGGCGGTGCTTGGTTTTTGGGGTCCCGTACGCGGCTAGGCTCCCAAAAAGTCCCACACATGTGGTATCCCCGTACTCAGGAGAAGCAGCAGAATGTATTTTGGGGTGTAATTTCACATATGCCCATGGCATGTGTGAGCAATATATCATTTAGTGACAACTTTGTGAAAAAAAAAAAAAGTTTGTCATATTCCCGCAACTTGTGGCAAAATATAAAATATTCCATGGACTGAACATGCCTCTCAGTAAATAGCTTGGGGTGTCTACTTTCCAAAATGGGGTCATTTGGGGGGGGTTTGTGCTATTTTGGCATTTTATGGCCTTCGAAACTGTGATAGGTAGTGAGGAGTGAAATCAAAAATTTGCGCCCTTAGAAATCCTGAAGGCGGTGCTTGGTTTCCGGGGTCCCGTACGTGGCTAGGCTCCTAAAAAGTCCCACACATGTGGTATCCCCATACTCAGGAGAAGCAGCAGAATGTATTTTGGGGTGCAATTCCACATATAACCATGGCATGTGTGAGCAATATATCATTTAGTGACAACTTTTTGTAATTTTTTTTTTTTTTTTGTCATTATTCAATCACTTGGGACGAAAAAAAAAATATTCAATGGGCTCAACATGCCTCTCAGCAATTTCCTTGGGGTGTCTACTTTCCAAAATGGGGTCATTTGGGGGGGTTTTGTACTGCCCTGCCATTTTAGCACCTCAAGAAATGAGATAGGCAGTCATAAATTTAAAGCTGTGTAAATTTCAGAAAATGTACCCTAGTTTGTAAACGCTATAACTTTTGCGCAAACCAATAAATATACGCTTATTGACATTTTTTTTACTAAAGACATGTGGCTGAATACATTTTGGCCTAAATGTATGACTAAAATTGAGTTTATTCGATTTTTCTTATAACAAAAAGTAGAAAATATCATTTTTTTTCAAAATTTTCGGTCTTTTTCTGTTTATATCGCAAAAAATAAAAATCGCAGAGGCAATCAAATACCATTAAAAGAAAGCTCTATTTGTGGGAAGAAAAGGACGCAAATTTCATTTGGGTACAACATTGCATGTCCGCACAATTTACAGTTAAAGCAGCGCAGTGCCGAATCCCAAAAACAGGCTTGGTCCTAATGGCCCGAAATGGTCCGGGGCTTAAGTGGTTAAGATACAGCAAATTAGTGTAGCACTACCCCCGTAGGAGCTGCTGTTTGTTTGATTTGGGTCTACGTCCTGCCTATCAACCCCTGGAAGTGGCTCAAACCTTCCCTTAGCACAACTGATATGAATAAGGAGTGTGAGACCTATTGAGTATTAGGAGACACAATCCTGCATACATCACACAATAACCTGTAAATGTTATTACCTTTGCTGGTCACTAGTCCTTCTAAGTGACAGAGATACTTCACACAAGTTATATGCTTAATCAAAGGTACCTTTACTCAGTATAAAAGGGAAGGGTAAAGAATCACATTAATACACACAGTTGACTCTGCATGCGCATTGCAGAGTCAATAAACCAATAAGGATAGGTATCACTGAGATTAGGTAATAACAGGAAATAAAATCAGCTATATATATGTACATGTATCTATATGTGTCTCTGCACGGCTAACTGGTTGCTCACGAGCTCCCCCTTTGTTGCAATACCTTGCACGTGTTCATTCCCTATAATAGGTAAGCAAGGCCTTGCTGCGTCCCACTCAAAGTTCCTTTCTCCAATGAAGTTTTCGCTAGCCACCGTCGGTGCACAAGTTAAATTGTAATCCACAGGGTTTCAACAAGATGCTGTAATTATCCGCAATATACCTGAGTACTCGTGTGCCTGCCACCCACTAATGACGGATGCACCAATCTCTGATCACATAGTCTCCAGTGAGATACACTAGGCCGCAAGCTGTGGCGTGATAGGTGAAGTGTGGCTGGCACTAACTAAATCACTTTCCTCTAAGGTAGTAGTCAATTCTGGGCAGGTGCCCTTCTCACCAAACAGGCCGACTTTCAGATAGTCTCCTCTGGCTTGTCCCGGTCACTCGATCTCCACGCTTCTGCTTCAGCTGCAGTCTCCGGACTCCGTCACTAACAGCATATGGTGATGGACGACTCCGGTCTCTGCTGGGCAATCACAGGACGCTGTGGACGATCCTCTGCTGGAAATCACTCAGGCACTCCCGTAATTTAGGCCCGGGCTTCTGGCCTAATCCTTAGGAAGCAGGCCTCCGTGCCAACTTCCTGCTTGATTGAGAGCTGGATCCAGAGAGAGAGACGCTGGCCCCCCCCCTGGTTTAAGTAGTCTGCCCAGAATGCTTTGCGGTGTTGCAATGCACCCTGGGTAATGTAGTCTGTCTTTTACTAAAAGCAACAAAGTCTTTTCTCCTAGCTGATATCTGTCCCAAAGTGCATTAGTTGCATTGTAGCACTTATACTACCGGAGGGAGCCGGATTCCTTCTTACATATGGACATCCTGCTACACACTCCCCCCACTTAAAGTCTTTGGTCCCCAAAGAGGACAACAGTATGTAACCTAACACATACTTTGGCAATACCTGCAGGGAAATTTGTTAGTTTATGCATGACAATAAACAACTTGCCTTTTCATAAGCAGGATTTAAACTTAAACAGCTCATATCATAACACAGAGCCGACAGAGGAACCTCCCACCAATTATCACAAGGAGGGAGGTTGTCCTGTATACGGACCACCGACACTTGGGTGTCTGTTTCAGATGTGCTAGGGAGTGAGCTGGGGTTGTCTTCCACTGAATCTGAATCTGGAGTGGAAGAGCTAGACTGATCAATGGTTCTCTTAGAAGTGATGATGGCCTCCTCAGAGCATTCACCCAATTGGTCGTACGTCAGTCTTTTTGGGGGGTGAATTACTCTTCTTTCCCTCTGCTCTTTAGGTATCATATTCTCAAGGACATTGGGGCTGGCTGTTTCTAGAAGCTCTTCAGGGGCTTCCTCATCTAGTTCAGGCATGTTGGGCTCCAGAAATTCAGAAGCGTCCCGCTCTCCTTCCGATAGAGACAACGACCCTTCTTCTGGGTCTTCCATTGACAAAGAGTCTGAGTCATCAGCTACCTCCTCAATGAGAATGTTTGAAGGCACGAATTCAGGAGCTTCTGCCCGAAGAGTTCCATTGTCAACTGTTTTGGGTGAGGTTTGGGAGGTGGTCATGGGTTCTGGCAATTGGGATGACCACAACCAGTCAGATTCTGCTTCTTCATCCTCTTGACCTTCATTGTCAGAGTCTCCATCTCTCACATCTGGAAGCACTGTTTGAGATCGGGTGATGGGTCTGGAACCTTGAGAAGTTGAAGGGGTTTCTTGTGAGTCAGATGCAGGAGGCATGCAAACTGCCTCGGAAAGGGGCAACAAGTGATTCCTGTGCCAGGTCTTTAACGGTCCCACGCTTCCTTCTGGCCTAATTTGGTACACAGGAAGGTTTTCCAGCTTCTTGCAGATAACATAAGGTTGGGATTTCCAACGGTCAGCCAACTTATGTTTTCCCGGAATTCCCAAGTTCCTCAACAGCACTCTATCTCCTGGCTGTAAATCTTGAATTCTGACTCTTAGGTCAAAGTTTCTTTTATTTCTCAGCCCCCGTTGGTCAGATGCTGCTTGGGCCTTTTCAAAAGCTGTCTTCAGACTCTTTCTCAATCGGTCTACATACCCCTTGTGGGATGCTGCTGAGGTATGATCCAGCGATATGCCAAAGGCCAAGTCCACTGGCAACCGAGCCTCCCGCCCAAACATCAAACGGTATGGGGAATACCCGGTGACATCACTGGCAGTGCTATTGTAGGCATGCACTATGGCAGCTACATGCTTGCTCCAATGCTGCTTTTTCTCTGAACTCAGAGTCCCCAACATATCCAAGAGAGTCCGGTTAAACCGTTCAGGCTGAGCATCTCCTTGTGGGTGATAAGGGGTTGTCCTGGTCTTCTGGATGCCTAACAGGTCCAATAACTTCTTTATTAATTTGCTTTCAAAGTCTCTGCCCTGATCTGAATGAAGGCGTTGGGGTAGACCATAGTGCACAAAGAATTTTTCTACCAGTACTTTGGCTACTGTTGAGGCCTTCTGGTCTTTTGTTGGGAATGCTTGAGCATATCTGGTAAAGTGATCTGTTATCACCAAGACATTCCCTTGACCACTCAGATCAGGCTCCAGGCAAAGGAAGTCAATGCACACCAGTTCCATAGGTCCCTGACTTTGCAGATGGCCCATTGGGGCTGCTTGACGTGGCAAGGTCTTCCTTTGAATGCATCGGACACAGGAATGGCAATATCCTTCCACTTCAGCCCGCATGCAGGGCCAATAGAACCTATCCCGTACAAGGTGAAAAGTCCGTTCGGACCCTAGGTGACGATGGTTGTCATGGAGGGCAGCTAGGACCGCTTCTCGATATTTGGCTGGTAGAAACAGCTGCCACTTCTCTTCTGAGTCGTCAGAGGGGCCCCTTCGGTAGACCACCCCTTGACGTATGTGTAGCTGATCCCACTCCCTGCGCAACAATCGGGCTTCTCTTGGGGAGTCTGTTTCAAGCATCTCGGGACACTGGCTTTCCAGGGCCTTGATCAGGAGTTTCCCTAAAGAGTCTTCTTCTTGCTCCTTTCTCAAATCCCTTTTTGTCAGCTTGGGCAAGCCCTCCCCTTCGACTTGGGTCACACTGCAATAGCACTTCGGTACTCCAACAGCTGAGACCCCAATTTCTTCGTCTCTTGACCCACCTCTGGCTTGAAGTTCTGTCCCCTGATATAGGGCTCGCACTCCCTCTGGGTCTAGTTGGGCCCATTCTTCGATAGGGTCGGTGGGGGCATGAGACCTCCTGGACAGGGCATCTGCATCCCTATTTCCCACTCCGGGTCGGTACTTCAAGCTGAAGGTGAAGCTTGAAAGGGCAGCCAACCACCGGTGTCCCGTTGCATCCAACTTGGCAGTGGTCAGAAGGTGAGCGGGTTATTATCTGTCTTCACCACAAACTCCGCCCCATATAGGTAGTCTCTCAGTTTGTCTACCACTGCCCATTTCAAGGCCAGGAATTCAAGCTTGTGGGTGGGGTAATTCTTCTCAGCAGGTATCAGACTCCTGCTCACATATGCAACGGGTCTTAGGTAACCATCATGTTCCTGGTACAGCACCCCACCCAGCCCATCTCGGCTGGCATCTACATGCAGTTCATAAGGCTTCTTTGGATCAGCATAGGCCAGGACTGGTGCAGTGGTAAGACTCTTCTTTAACATCTGGAAGGCTTCCTCGCACTCCCCTGTCCACTGGTCTTGAATCGACTCTTTGGGCCTTCGGGGTCCCATGGTGAGTTTCACTGGTTTGACCAGCTCTGGAACATCATCTTCCCCTTCGTTTCTGAGTAACTCATTCAGGGGTCTGGCAATCTTGGCGAATCCTTCTACAAATCTTCTGTAGTAAGAACAGAACCCCAGGAATGACCGAAGCTCAGTCACGTTGGTAGGTCTCGGCCAAGAGGTGACGGCATCCAGCTTCTCTGGGTCCATGGCCACCCCTTCTGCAGAAACGATATGGCCCAGGTAATGGACTGAGGACTGGTAAAATTGACACTTCTCTGGGGAGAGTTTCAGGCCCTCTTCACTGAGCCTCTTCAGGACCTTCTCCAGTCTCTCTTCATGCTCTTCTAGGGTTCTCCCGAACACGATGACGTCGTCCAAATATACCAGTACCTCTATTAGATTCATGTCCCCGACGGTTCTCTCCATTAGCCTTTGGAAAGTGGCGGGGGCTCCTGATAACCCTTGAGGCATATGGTTGAACTCAAAGAACCCCACAGGGGTGATGAAGGCTGTCTTCTCCCGATCCTCAGGGTGCATGGGGATTTGGTAATATCCACTTTTTAGATCCATTACACTGAACCACTTGGCCCCTGACAGACTCTGCAGGGCGTCTTCAATTCGGGGAGTGGTGTATTGATCTGGGATGGTCCTTCTGTTTAGTGTTCTGTAGTCGATACACAGTCTCAGCGACCCGTTCTTCTTTCGGACTACCACTATTGGAGAAGCGTAAGGGCTCCTGGATTCTCGAATAATCCCCGTCCTCTTCAGCTCAGCCAACTGTTCCCGCAAGTCTTCTAAGTCACCCAGTGGGACCCGTCGAACTCTCTCTCTAAAGGGCTTATCTTCTTGTAAGCGTATCTTGTGAGTGGCACTCCTTGCGCACCCCACATCGAACTCATCTTTAGAGAAGATCTTTTCCCACCTTGCAAGTTGAGCTTTGGCCCTTTTTCTCCATTCTGGTGGGAGGGCCGTGTCTTCAGAACAGAGCTTCTCTATGGTGACTTCACCCCTTTCTTCTTTCTTCAATTCACACGGGGCAATGGGGGTGGCTGGATTCACCTGGCCCAACAGCATTCTGGCCGGCACCTTCACTGGTGTATTAGCAGTGTTCCTTATACTCACTGAAACCCTCCCATGGCTTTTCTGTAGGGCCTACAATGGGATCACTTCGGGGATTACTTCAATCCCTTTCTGTCTTTCCTGTGGGCCTGGTTCGAAGACAATGAAGGGGCCTGGCTGTTTCCATGTGAGCTTGACAGAAGCCCTCAGGCAAGTCACCTCTCCCGGTTGTAATACCTTCTCCATCTTGTCTAGCTTCCAAATCTTGCCAACTCCCTCAGCCGGGGCCCTCTGCTCCAGTACCAGGCGCTGGTAGGCTTGCCTTAACATGGGGTGGACTCTTGTGGTCGGGGCTTCTTCCTGTTGGGCCAACGGTGTCAGCAGTCGCCTGACTAGATCAGTGTTGGTCCCTATGATGAGTGAGCTCTTGCTGGCCCCTGGTGGGCGAGGGCACACTACTGCCAGAGTATCGAAGGTCTCTGTCTCCCCAGCCACTGAGGGATCAAAAGTCAACTTGATTGGCAGGTAACCGTCATAGGGAAAGCTCTGAGTTCCAATACCCCATATTTCCAGTTCCTCTAATTTCTGTAGGGGCAGATGTTTAAGATGTTTATCATAGAAATCCCTATACAGAAGAGTCACTTGAGCCCCAGTGTCAAGAAGAGCCTTGGTGTAGATCCCTTCTACTTGTATGGAGACTACTGGAGAAGGCCCCACTAACTTGGCAGGGAACTCCTTCAACACAGACTTCTTGCTGGGTTCAGTTACCTGTACCCTCACTTCTTTTTTTCTTGAGTTTCCGGTGGGTCTCAGTCCCTTCTGGGTCTGGTGTGCACTGGCCTTCCGTTCAACAGCAGCCTGAGTTGTGGGACGGGGCCTAATTGGCAGAGGTTTAGGTCCCTGACTCTGATGTTTTGGATCATTGGACTTCTTGAAGGAGTTCGTGGAAACTGGTGGGCGCCCGGCTGACTCCTTCACCGGGGCCCTCTGAAGTTTTCCGCCGGCTTGCGATATCTGGATGCAACTTCATCTGGGCTGGGACACACTGCTCTAACATGCCCGATTCCCCCACAATTGAAGCATGTTATCAATCTCTTAGGCTTCTGTACTAGTTCCATATTGGAGCTAGGAGGTTTTTTTGGTTCCTCTGACGTGTTCTTGTTGTGTGGCACAGAGGCCTGGCTAGTCAGCATGGACACCATTTCTACTAGTTGTGACACCTGGATCTTTAGAAGTTCAACTTCTGAATCACCTTCTTCTGCCCTTAACATTCTGACTCGGGCAGTTGGTTCGGTGTGTTGACTCCTCCTTTTGTCTTCCAACATGGCCTCCTCCTCCCTGACTATCCGGATCAAGTCGGGGTATTCCAGGCTGCTCCCGTCCCGCCGGGTGCGTAGCAATAATGCGATGGGGTCCAAGGGTTGAGCTCCCCTCAACACCTGCTGGGCACGGGCCTCATCCACTTTTCTTGGATCGATCCCTTTCTTCAGTAGGATCCGATGCAGGATCTTATCCAGGCGTCCTATGAATTCTGACAGCTTCTCTCCCTCTTTTTGGTAGCAATGCCCCAGCTGGTAAGTGAGTTCAGTGACGTTTTCCGTCCCGCCGAACACATTCTGCAGAATATCCAGATAATCCTGTGCATTGCAGTCCTTCTTGCTTAACTTGAGGTTACGTATGGCCTCCAGAGCAGGCCCCTTTAAGCTTTCCACAATCCGTTGTTTTTTTTGTTGTTCTGGCACCTCCCATTCTTCTAGGGCCTGAGTGGCGCCATCTAGCCACTCTTCAAATCCATCTTCCACTGAAGGTACAGGTTTCTTCCCAGAAAAGGTCCTGAGTTTCCTGTATCCTGACATCAGGTAGTCTGGAGGGTCCTTTTTACACTTGGTCACAATCTCCCCCAGGACAGCGCACAATTCTGAGCTAAGGGTGGTCAATGGTGGTGAACCGGGACCCTTTTGTTGGGCACTCCCTCCTGTGCTGGGGCCTCCTGAAGTAGTGGATGTGGGGCCATCTTTATTCTCTTCTGGGTGTATCAGGAGGAGTTCTACTTGGTTTGTAGTTTTTATGCTGGCACCCTTGAAGTAGTCAGAGATTCCATTCCTCCACTCACATAATGCATAGGTGTGGGGATTTACAGTATCTGTTGTGACAGCAGGAAGGTAAAGTCACCTGGTTGCATCCAGGGGGGTAGATATATTTCGCCCAGATTCAGGCTTTACGCCGACTTATACAACTAGGTGGAGAGTTGTATAAGGCTAGTGGGCTCATGGATGACTCATACCTCTAGGGAGAGTGTGGGGCGTCGTGCAGACAGGGAGTTGATGAGACCAGCTGAAGCTTGTCAGCTCATTTAGGCCTCTATAAGAACTCCCAGCTTCATTAGATGTTAGCTCATGCCTGGAACCAGACCTGTGTGGACTGTCTAGGGAGAGTGAACCCCTGTGCGGTGAGACAAAGCCTGTGTGGCTATTTGCTTGGACATTTAAAACCAGGGACTTAGGGACTAGGACAGCACTAGGCTGATCCCAGTTGTTAGTTAGGAAACCTGTATGTTTAGTCAGAGGTCAAGTTGACCAGGATTTATTTTGTTTATGTTTCTTTTTCTTTGCTGTGTTTTGTCACTGTAAATAGAAAATAAACCGCACCTTTTTGATTTTGAAAACCACAACCTCCGTTTGCTGGGCCTGTTTTTGTGTGGGGAGCCCATCTCGGGGGTCACACACACCCGCTGCCGAGCCAACCCCCTCACACTGTCTTTATGTCAATCACCCATGGCTTCCTGTCCGTGGACAATGCTCTCAAGACTGGAGTTAGCTGCTCCTCTACCCAGGCCTCTCTCTGGATTTCAACCACCAGGCCATTTCCGGGTAGGATGCCTTCATCCCTGCACCACCGGGCTACGGCAGCAGGGTCCATTTCTGTGCTGTAAGGGTTCTGTCTAGGGGGAAAGTTGATTGCAGAACCGTAGAATATCCCGGACGAGCCCCCACGTGTAGCACTACCCCCGTAGGAGCTGCTGTTTGTTTGATTTGGGTCTACGTCCTGCCTATCAACCCCTGGAAGTGGCTCAAGCCTTCCCTTAGCACAACTGATATGAATAAGGAGTGTGAGACCTATTGAGTATTAGGAGACACAATCCTGCATACATCACACAATAACCTGTAAATGTTATTACCTTTGCTGGTCACTAGTCCTTCTAAGTGACAGAGATACTTCACACAAGTTATATGCTTAATCAAAGGTACCTTTACTCAGTATAAAAGGGAAGGGTAAAGAATCACATTAATACACACAGTTGACTCTGCATGCACATTGCAGAGTCAATAAACCAATAAGGATAGGTATCACTGAGATTAGGTAATAACAGGAAATAACATCAGCTATATATATGTACATGTATCTATATGTGTCTCTGCACGGCTAACTGGTTGCTCACAAGCTCCCCCTTTGTTGCAATACCTTGCACGTGTTCATTCCCTATAATAGGTAAGCACCAAACAGGCCCGACTTTCAGATAGTCTCCTCTGGCTTGTCCCGGTCACTCGATCTCCACGCTTCTGCTTCAGCTGCAGTCTCCGGACTCCGTCACTAACAGCATATGGTAATGGACGACTCCGGTCTCTGCTGGGCAATCACAGGACGCTGTGGACGATCCTCTGCTGGAAATCACTCAGGCACTCCCGTAATTTAGGCCCAGGCTTCTGGCCTAATCCTTAGGAAGCAGGCCTCCGTGCCAACTTCCTGCTTGATTGAGAGCTGGATCCAGAGAGAGAGAGACGCTGGCCC
Organism: Rana muscosa; assembly: GCA_029206835.1. Lineage (NCBI taxonomy): Eukaryota > Metazoa > Chordata > Amphibia > Anura > Ranidae > Rana > Rana muscosa. The sequence goes on along the minus strand of CM055116.1, from coordinate 1,185,185,597 downwards.
CTCCCCTGGTTTAAGTAGTCTGCCCAGAATGCTTTGCGGTGTTGCAATGCACCCTGGGTAATGTAGTCTGTCTTTTACTAAAAGCAACAAAGTATTTTCTCCTAGCTGATATCTGTCCCAAAGTGCATTAGTTGCATTGTAACACTTATACCACCGGAGGGAGCCGGATTCCTTCTTACATATGGACATCCTGCTACATTAGGTTTGCTTTGCAATTCACTTGATTGAAACCTCTTACTGGCTCATCCTGATAAGGGATGAGACACTTATGAAAAGAAGACTGGATTGGAGACTTTACAATGTTAATATACTCTGTTTTATGTTTACCTGACAAAATAAAAAAAAGAAAGAAAATAAAATGTTTTTCCATTTTTTTTTTTTTTTTTCAATCCATACCATGAAAAACCACTTTACTTGGCTTTTAATAACCACAATATAATATTGTAATGTATAAAAAAAAAAGAGCCACCCACACATACATGTCACTTGTGCCCATACATTCAGTAATGTGGAATACTGCAACCTTGTGTGCGAATCTTCTTGGAGTGTCTGGCTTGCTAGAGTGATCTCTGCAAATCAGACCCAAACACTGTGACCTCTAGAGCCATAGCTGCTCATGTATTTCAAGGCTCTGAACTTTCTCAGATTATCCTTTACTGTATCAGTAAGAACGATTTGTTCTATGTGAAGGCTGTTTTTTTTTAGGCAATATAAATATATATAGTATGGTTTATGCACAGTCAGTATTTGTATTCTCCAGCTCTTAGTCATCTCATGAAAGAAGTGGTGCATGCAAGAAATGTCTACCCACACAAGAATAACAGAAAATTTACAGATTTGAGTAAATAAAATGATGGAAGTTTCAGGCAATTTCAAAGTACATCCTTCCTGCCTTGTATCAACGGTTCAGGCTGGTGGAGGTGTTGTAATGGTGTGGGGGATATTTTCTTGGCACACTTTGGGCCCCTTAGTACCAATTGAGTATTGTTTAAATACCACGGCCTACCAGAGTATAGATGCTGGCCATGTCCATCCCTTTATGACTACAGTGTACTCATCTTCTAATGGCTCCTCCCAGCAGGATATTGCAGGGTATTGCACCATGTCACAAAGCTCAAATAATCTCTGTCATGATCACTTAAGTGCTCCTGCTACCTATTCCAGCAGCCAAGTGTTGACTGTTGCATCCTCCCTGTCTGTGTTCACCTGTGTTTGACCCGGATTGGACTGGATTATCCCCTGAACGCAGCCTGCCCTTCTACCTGGAACGGATACTGGATTATCCCCTGGACTCAGCCTGCCCTTCTACCTGGAACGGATACTGGATTATCCCCTGGACTCAGCCTGCCTCAACCTGGACTGTCTTTGAACCATGCTAACTGCAAGAAACCTGTTGTTTGCTCTGTTCGCGTCTGCCCGGCTGGGCTGGCCAGACACTATAGCATTGTGTTTAAGTCCTCGGAGGCATGCTTTCCTTAAGGGAAAGGGGGCTGCTATAAGTGAAGTGCACAGTAGCCAGCTATGGTGTCTGACCACCTATGTTGGGGTAGACGTGACTTTCGTGACAATCTCACCACTAGTTTCTTGAACATGACTATGAGTTCACTGTACTCCAATGGCCCCCATATTTACCAGATCTCAGTCCAGATGTGGTGGACTGGGAGATTTGCATCATGGATGTGCAGCTGACAAATCTGCAGCAACTGTGTGATGCTATCATGTCACTATGGAACAAAGTCTCTGAGGAATGTTTCCAACACCTTGTTGAATCTACGCCACAAAGAATTAAGGCAGTTCTGAAGGCAAAAAAGGGTCCAACCTGGTACTAGCAAGGTGTACCTAATAAAGTAGCCGATGAGTTGATGCTAGACTAGGGTGACCGGACATCCCCGGTTTCCGGGGACAGTCCCCGGATTGAGGACACTGTCCCCGGACCAAGTCTGTCCCCAGTTTTGTCCCCGGATTGGATTTGAACAGGGGCCCAGGCAATTTCAAAGACAGTCAGTGCAGAATAAAAATAAAATAAAAATTTGAACTACACCCCCCCCCGCTCCGCCGCACCTACTAGCTTAGGGGGGTGTATTTTTTTCCATTATCTGTGCCCCTTTCTGATGATGATGTGCTGGTCGGAGTGGAGGGAATATTTCTTCAGTTTCGGGTGCTGCCCATCCAGGTCCTCTCACATTTTCTTCTGCCTTGGCTCAAGTCCTGGCCAGCCAACTGCCTGCTTATCTCCTTGCCTTCCCTGTCGGAGTGATCTTCCTCCGCTCCCCACCCAGTAGTAGCCGGGGCCCGGAGGGTGAGACTTGACTGGCTGTGAGGCGGACGGCGGCGGCGACGGGCAGAGAGTCGCTAATTGCTGCCATTACTAGTAAAAAAAAAACATGTCCCCGGATTTCATTCTAAAAATCTGGTCACCTTATGCTAGACTGACTGTCATATTTTAAAAACTAAAAAAAATAAACCAAGTTTGACAAGAAAACGTTTAATACTTACCTATCCCACCACAAGTCTGCTGTCTTCAAGAGTGCAATCTATAGCTGGGCATACATTATAAGATTATTTTTAGTCAGCCCGTGGGGTGCAAGAAAAAATCAGGTTCACCCATTCACACTGTACATCGGGGATGGACAAGTCCCCATGCTGGACTATTGTACTCTGAAAACCAGCAGCCTCAAAGAAGATTTGCATACCAAGGTAGGACTTTTAAGGTGCAATGATTAAAAAGAGGAATTTAGGCCCCATGCACACGAGACGCTGTTATTTGCTGTTGAACGCGCGTTCAGAGGCAGTTGGACGCTTTTTTCAACTGCCCCTGAACCCATTCAATGTTATCCTATGTGTCCATGCACACACTCTAGTTTTTTGGCGTTTACAAGCAGTTGCGTTTAACCTCGTTTTTCCAGAAGCAAAAAAATGGGTTCAGACGCAAACGTTTTCCATGTTTCAGACGCTAAACGCCGCTAAACGCGGCTAAACGCTGTACCGGCGTTTTGCCGTGTTTGCGTTTATAAGCGTTTTTAAAGGTGACCTATTTTTTAACATTAGAAATCTCAAAAATAATGGCAAATGATGAAAAACTATTAAAAAATATAAAAGAAAACTGTAATTGCTTGCATTGCATTGTGGACAATCCACAACTTGTGGCAGGTAACGTAGCAAGTGGACAATCAACAACTTGTGGCAGGTGACGTGGCCAGTGGACAATCCGGAAGAAAGAAAGATAGCCGCTCCAGGTGGGTGGATTCCGCTGATCACTCGGTAGTCAAGAAATCAAGGGTGCTGGCGATGCACTAGGCAGTTGAAAAATAAAATAATGAAAAAATGGACTGCCGCACTCCAAAAGCTATGAGTAAGCACTATTTAGAAGTGTGAAACGCGTCAGCTGTTCCTTTGCTTTGCTGTGACTTGTAGTGCCATTTGTTTGATGCCATTTTAAATAAAAGCCCCCGAAAGGTTTTTGGAGTGCGGCAGTCCATTTTTTCATTATTTTATTTTTCAACTGCCAGTGGACAATCCACAACTTGTGGCAGGTGACGGGGCAGGTAACATGGCCAGGTGACATGGCCAGGTGACGTGGCAAGTGGACAATTCACAACTTGTGGCAGGTAACGTGGCCAGTTGACGTGGCAGATAACATGGCCAGGTGACGTGGCAAGTGGACAATCCACAACTTGTGGCAGGTGACGTGGCTAGGCGACGTGGCAGGTAACGTGGCCAGGTGACGTGGCAGGTGACGTGGCAACTGGCAAGTGGACAATCCACAACTTGTGGCAGGTGATGTGGCAAGTGATACGCTAAATAAAAGTACACTGCTGCTCTCTCAGCTGCTGCTACTCACTCTGGTCTCACAAACTGGCTGAAATGGTTAAAATGTACTGTTTTTTGAGCTTAGGGAGGGTCTATAATGAAACGCTTCTAAACGCAAACACGGTAAAACGCCGCTAAACGCGGCCCAAACGCGGCAAAACGCGCATTTTTAAACGCCGGTTTCAGCGTTTAAATACGTGTGTTCAGCAGAGTTTGCACCTGCGTCTCGTGTGCATGGGGCCTTAGATAAAAAAACACTTAATTCCAACATATCTCATAGATAAAATACATCACTATTTGAAGAATGAATGGTGGTCATCACCAACAACACATAGGGGTTGATTTACTAAAACTGGAGAGTGCAAAATCTGGTGCCGTTCTGCATAGAAACCAATCAGATTCCAGGTTTTTTGAAAACGCTTAATTAACCACTTTAATACAGGGCATTTTAACCCCCTTCCTGCCCCAACCAATTTTTAGTTTTCAGCGCTGTCGCACTTTGAATGACAATTGCGCGGTCATGCAACACTGTACCCAAATGAAATTTTTATGTTTTTTTCCCCACAAATAGAGCTTTCTTTTGGTGGCATTTGATCACCTCTGTGGTTTTTATTTTTTGCGCTATAAACAAAAGAAGAGCGACAATTTAAAAAAAAAACACAATATTTTTTACTTTTTGATTTAATAAATGTCACAATTTAAAAATAAAAAAAAGTTTTTCTCAGTTTAGGCTGATACGTATCCTTCTACATATTTTTGGTAAAAAAAATCGCAATAAGCGTATATTGATTGCTTTGCGCAAAAGTTATAGCGTCTACAAAATAGGGGATAGTTTTATGGCATTTTTATTTATTTTATTTTTTTACTAGTAATGGCGGCGATCTGCGATTTTTATTGTGACCGTGACATTGCGGCGGACACATCGGACACTTTTGACAAGTTTTTGGGACCATTCACATTTATACAGCGATTAGTGCTATAAAAATGCATTGATTACTGTGTAAATGTTACTGGCGGGGAAGGGGTTAACACTAGGGAGCGATCAAGGGGTTAATATGTTCCCTAGTGAGTGATTCTAACTGTAGGGGGAGGGGACTCACAAGAGGAGGAGACTGATCTGTGTTCCTCTGTACTGGGAACACACATCGGTCTCCTCCCCTCTGACAGGATGTGGATCTGTGTGTCCTGCCGTGATCGGGGAAATTGCGGGTGCCCGGCGGACATCGCGGCCAACCAGGCACGCGCACCGGGTCCCGAGCGATGCGGCGCGCGCGCCCCCTAGACGACCGGGAAGCAGGGCCGTCATATGACGTCCACCTGGAGGGAGAGAGGGTTCCTGCCGGCGTCATATTACTATGGCCCGGTAAGGAAGTGGTTAAACAAGCTGAAGTTAGAAGCTGATTGGCTACCATGCACAGTTGCACCAGATTTTGCACTCTCCAGTTTTAGTAAATCAACCCCGTATTAGTTAAAGGATGCCACATCATAACGTACAACTGTTGTATAAACACATTGCATTACAATAGAGGGTTACAGATAACATTTAGTGAAAAAATAAACATTCAATACAGATTGGTCTGTCTGTAGTTCTTCAACGAGTTTCTCAATGAGCTTCATAAGGAAGATGTACTATAAGGCAAAGATGAAAGATCTGTTGTACAGACAACAAGCATCAACATAAATATGTAAAAATACTTGCTTTACTATTTTTTTCTTGTCAATAGTGTCTGTATCGTACTCACGTGTTGCACCCACTCAAAGGATTCTTTGAAGTGCCACTGTCCGCAAGCCAAAGACCGCCACCACTAAAATCCAAGGTGCAATTCCAGCTCTACAATTATGAAAAATGTATATACCGTATATACTCGAGTATAAACTGACCTGATTATAAGCCGAGACACCTAATTTTACCACAAAAAAATGGGAAAACGTATTTACTCCAGTATAAGCCTAGGGTGTCCATCTGCATGCCTCACTGTGCCTCACTGTGTCCATGTGCATGCCTCACTGTGTCCATGCCTCACTGTGCCCATGTGTATGCCTCACTGTGTCCATGCCTCACTGTGCCTATGTGCATGCCTCACTGTGTCCATGCCTCACTGTGCCCATGTGCATGCCTCGCTGTGTCCATGCCTCACTGTGTCCATGCCTCACTGTGTCCATGTGCATGCCTCACTGTGTCCATGCCTCACTGTGCCCATGCCTCACTGTGCCCATGCCTCACTGTGTCCATGACTAGACTGATGTTTAACATGGGAGTCTATTAAAAGGGTGCCCGGCTTTGAAAAAAATCGGTGCTCCCCGGCCGTAGGTCCCCCAGACAAAAAACTTTGTACACTTATAGAGGAGAAATGGGGCTGCATGTGTGCCGGCCAGTACCGGGTCCGCAAATTCACCGGAGAAATTACCATTTAACATGGTAGTCTATGGAAGTGGTGCCCGGCTTTGAAAAATCGGTGTTCCCCGGCTGTAGGTCCCCCGGACAACAAACTTTGCACACTTGTAGAGGAATAGTGAGGCTACATATGTGCCAAGTTTGGTACCGGGTCCCCAAAGTCCGGGAGATCTGGCGCAAAAAGGTGACTTGAGTATAAGCCGAGGGGGGGGGGGGGCATTTTCAGCACCAAAAAATGTGCTGAAAAGCTTGGCTTATACTCGAGTATATACGGTAAGTGAAGATACTCACAAAGCCATAAGGCACAAAAATAATAAGTTACCAGACTATGCAATTTATATCCACTTACTTCAGGTAGAGAAGGAATATGCATAAGGCCTCATGCCCACGGACGTTTTTACAGCCGCGTTTTTGAGCGTTTTTTACAGCTTAAAAACGCCTGTCCATGTTAGTCTATAGCTTCATGCCCACCTAGACGTTTTTGAGCTGCAAATAGCATAGACGTTTTTAAGCTGTAAAAAAACCCCAGGACCAGTGCGTTCCTCAGCGTCGGAGTTAGGCAGAAAAAAACGCGAGCGTCAAAAAACGCTCAAAAACGCGCACTAACGCGCGGTCGCGTTTTTTAGCTCTGATGTTTTTTTTTCTCAAAAAAAAAAACAAAAAAAATTTTTACAATAACATGGACAGGCGTTTTTAAGCTGTAAAAAACGCAGCTGTAAAAACGTCTGTGGGCATGAAGCCTAAAGGTGTGGATGCAAGTTAGACAAAAAGGGACACCTTACCCAAAACAGGGATCTAAAACGAGAAGGAATACAGAAAGGTTGTAAAAACGGTACAGTAGCAGTGTAATTATATACTGTATATGGGGGAGTGTTAACAGATGATTAACACAGCCAACAAAATATAGCGGCGTCCGCTGTCAGAATACCCAGGTTCTGATTGGCTACAGCCACTATTCAGCTGGAAATCTTCTCTCTGGAGCTTTAAATTGTTCAGGTGGGAGGGGACCGTTATGGCCACCCACAGTGAATTTTGGCCAGTTCATTAGGAATAGTACATATGGCCAGCTTAAGCATTTGGGACATTTCCAAAAGAGTTGGATACCTTGTCCGGCCTACTGTCCTCTGTGGTGTAATCTGCCAGACCTGCAGGACTAACCATACAACCTAAAGAAGGACCAGACTTATCTGGAAGAAGTGTGTCGGTAGGTGATCTTCAAAGATTAGACAGTGGTGCTGATGTTATGACATCTGCGCAGCTCTCTGCAGTATTGTGCAAGAATCCTGGACACACTTCTGGGAAATGAAAAGAAGTTGTTTGAACGATGATGGCCAGAAGAAGAGTGACAGTGGACCTCAGGAAGGTGAGCAAGTAGGGAACATCTGTAAAGAAAAGCAATATCTGGTCTACATATTTAATAAAAAAACGGCGTTCCTTGTTACGGTGCAGAAAAATAGAGACGCTTTGGAGGAACCTTTTCCTCCTTTCTAAAGGCCCATACACACGATCTGACTTTTTGACAACAATTGTCCGACGGACATGTTTTAGCGGACAATCTGACCGTGTGTATGCACCATTGGACAAATGTTTGGTGTTTTTCATCGGACAAATGTTCGCTGTGAAAACAGACAAACTTTCCGGCAACAAATGTCCGATGGAGCAAAATCCGATCGTGTGTACACAAGTCCATAGGACTAAAGTCCAAAGTACAAACACGCATGCTCAGAACCAATGCTAAAGATCAGACAACAATAGCAGAAGTTGCCCAGAGGGTGGCGGTAAAGAGCTGAAAAAAACACGTGATTTGGTGAAAGTTGGCTGAAAATGTTCTGCCGTGTGTTTGCAGAACAAGTTCACGGCCAACGCCCTTCGGACCAAAATCCACGGAAAAGTCAGATGGAAGTCTGATCGTGTGTATGAGGCTTCACACTGATCTAAAGTAGAGAGAGGGTTCCACTGAAATGTTATAATTTTCTTTACACATGTGTACACCCTAAAAAAAAGGTATCCCTCTTTTATTACAATCAGAGTATAGATGTTACTATTTTGACAAGCAGTCTCTCTGACAGTGCTGGGGAACGTGGCTAGGAACCTTCTACATACGTCACATCCCATGGTAAAGCTAGACATTTCGCTTTGTTGTTTGATAACAGATATGCTGTACCCTTGGGGACCTAAAAATTCGTACCTCCTACTAAAAGTAGAATTCTTTTTATCTTGCTTAAACCAAACGATCAACTTTGAGAAAAACAATGCAATGCTTTAAATCTATTGCAAGAATTATCCTTGGGCAAAACTACAATTCAGAATTCTCAGCAATGACGTTTCCACTTAAAACTCGTTTTTTTTACTCTCCAATCCTGACAGTTCAGTGTTGTGTCACATTCTCAACGATAAATAGTAATGATAAAAGAGCAACATTACAACTAACTTAAAATACCAGTTTTTGCCTCTTGAGAACCCTGACACACACCTCCAGGTATACAAATGTCTTTTTTATGAACACCGATTTTTAGCTAATGAGTGTTTAAAGACCAGGCCCTTTTTGCGATTCGACACTGCGTCGCTTTAACTGACATCGACGTGGCTCCCAAACAATTTTCCCACAAATAGAACTTTCTTTTGGTGGTATTTTATCACCTCTGCGGTTTTTATTTTTTGCGCTATAAACAAAAATAGAGCGACAATTTTGAAAAAAATTACATATTTTTTACTTTTTGCTATAATAAATATCCCCAAAAAATATATAAAAAACCATTTTTTTTTGCTCAGTTTAGGCCGATACGTATTCTTCTACATATTTTTGGTAAAAAAAATCGCAATAAGCGTTTATTGATCATCGTCGTGCTGCGGTCCTTAAGTGGTTAAGCAATTTGCCTTCTCTTTGTCCCCAGTCACCCACCTTAGATTACTTTGTAAAGGGCCAACATGATCAGACCTGACCTTTTTACTATTAATATATTTGAAGAATTTTTGGGGGCTTGTCTTACTATCTTTTGCAATCTGTAGTTCGCTTTGAAATTTTGCGGCCTTGATTTCCTTTTTACATATTCTGTTATATTCTTTGTAACATTTAAACGATGATAGTGTTCCTAGATTTTTATATTTTTGAAAAGCTCTTTTCTTATTATTAATAGCTTTTTTAACTTTGGCCATGAGCCACATAGGTTTTATTTTTAGCCTTTTAGGCCCCTTTCACACGGGCGGACCGTTCAGGTCCGCCTGTCAGTTTTTTCGGCAGACCTGAACCGATGCTCCATGTAGGTCTATGGAGCGATGGATGTCAGTGGTGACCATGTCCACTGATATCCGATCCGCTAAAATCTGACGGATTTCGTCCATCTTCGTCCGATCTTTCCATAGGAATCAGCGGCGCTCGACAGGCCCCTCTCCGCTCAGTGAGCAGAGATGGACCTGTCATCTGCCGGCTCAGTGGAAATCAACGGAGAGATCTCCCGCTGAGCTGGCAGATTCTGCTGCAACAGATCCGCCCCGTGTGGAAGGGGCCTTAAACCTATTGCCCATGGAAATATATTTTGCAGTATGTTCACATACATTCGTTTTGAAGAATTCCCATTTCTGTTCAGTGTTCATCAATGCCAATATTCCCTTCCAGTCTAAGTCTTGAAGAACAGCCCTCAGCCTTGGAAAATGTGCTCTCCTAAAGTTTTTATCTTACCAGTATGTATTTGTTGCTTACAGCTAACATTAAGGCTGGGTTCACACTATCTTCACATGCGGCTCACAGCAGGGGTCTGGTGCATCCCCGTTCACAGTTTTAGGTCCGATTTCAGCCCAAATTTTGGTCTGAATTCTGACCTGAAACGGACCAAAAGACACACAAGACCCCTGTGCAAATTTGCACTGGAGCCACAGCGGAGATATGGAACCGACTCCACAGAGAGCCGGTCAAAATCTCCTGCTATTGCGAATTGGATGCAACTTCCCCGCATCCAATTCACAATAGTGTGAACCCAGCCTATATGAAATTATGTTATGGTCACTGCTACCCAGATGTTCTTTTATATAAAAAATAGTGATATCCTCTGCATGATTTGAGATTACCAGGTCTAGCAGAGCATCATCCTTAGTTGGATGCTTCTATGAACTGTACCATAAAATTGTCTTGTAATAGGTTTATAAATGTTTGCAGTTTAAATGTTCATGCAGTGGCATTACTCCAGTCAATCTCCCATTATTATCACCGTCCCAGCCCTTTAATCCCTTTCTATCTGTGCAAGGAGATGAATCTCCACCTCCTCATTAACACTGGGTGGCCTATAACAATCTCCAATGATTAACTTTGTAGTACACACATCTATATGCAGTTCCACCCATAATGCTTCACCCTCATTACACTTTCCATCAACTTGGTCGTCTTTCACACTCGTTTTGAGATCACTTCTCACATAGAGACAGACCCCGCCACCTTTCCGTTTTACCCTGTCTCTCCACAAGATTCAGCAATACCAATTTAAACATGGTTCTCTTCATGCACCAAAGTGTCCAACTCACCTAATTTGCTTGACAGACTTCTGGCATTGGTGAACAAATTTTAATTAATTCTCACAATTTGCACAAGTATTTTGCATATTTTTTATTTTAGTACAAATAGTACTATTTCCAATGGTTGTTTGTAACATGGGAACCTTCTTATCACCTGCCATAGCCCCCCCCCCATCTTGCCCCATTTCACCCACCCATAGGGACTGGCCCCTGTCAGACCTGTCTGCCCCATTATTATTATTATACAGGATTTGTACAGCGCCAATAGTTTGTGCAGCACTTTACAACATAAGGGCAAACAGTACAGTTACAATACAATTCAATACAGGAGGAATCAGGGGGCCCTGCTCATTGGAGCTTACAATCTAAAAGGGAGGGTCAAATGATACAAAGGGTAAAACATTTGGTGGATGAGCTGATGAAGAAAATAAAAGTACAGTTTTAGATGGGGGTAGAATAGGCTTCTCTGAAGAGAAAAGTTTTCAGGGATCGCCTAAAAGTGGATTGGATCGGAGATAGTCTGACAGGTTGGGGTAGGGAATTCCAATGGAAGGGAGAGGCTCAGGAGAAGTCCTGGAGGCGAGCATGGTAGGAGGTAGGAGGTGATGAGGGAGCTAAAGAGCAGGAGGTCTTGGGAGGAACGAAGAGAACGATTTGGTTGGTATTTTGAGACCAGGTTAGTGTAGCTGGATTGGCAGAGTTGTGGATGGCTTTGTAAGTTATTGTTAGTATTTTGAATTGAATTCTTTGGATTTGTGTCAATGGAGGGATTGGCAGGGAATGGTAGCAGACACAGAGCGGTTTGTAAGGTGGATGAGCCTGGCAGCAGCATTCATGATGGACTGAAGGGGGGATAGCCTATTTAAAGGTAAGCCAATAAGGAGGCAGTTGCAGTAGTCAAGGGGAGACATAACCAGGGAGTGAATTAGGAGCTTGGTGGTTTTATTTGTTAGGAAAGGACGTATTTTGGAGATGTTGCGGAGGTTGAGGAGGTAAGATTTGGAAAGTGATTGGATGTGGGGCCTAAAGGAGAGTTCAGAGTCCAGGATAGCACCTAGCACCCTGACATGCAGGGACGGGTTGATGGTTGTGCCATTGCTCTTGACAGAGGAGTCAGGGGAAGAGGCACGTATGTGAGTCTTTACCATACCATGAAAGTCCAAAGTTGCCTTAAAGCTTCTGCTCATTTTATCTTTAGCATATAGGTTGTACCCCAAAAAAAATTCAGCCCAGTGCTCTGGAAACCCAAATCCTTCTCTTTTACACCAGATCCCAGAAGACTGCGGGACAATTCACAAAACGCAGCTTGACTCTCGCATTTGCAGTAGGAAACCAGCTGTGATGCCGGTGCCTGAAGCTGCTTTAATCGGCTCAGGTGAGAACATCACTGGATTCCTGGACAGATAAGTGTACATTACTTGTAGCTGCTGACTTTTATTTTTTTGGGGGGAACCTGGAGCTCCTCTTCAATATGTGTTACATGTTCCCATTACCATAGCATAACTTAAAAAGGTAACCAGCATTTTATTTTTATTTTTCTAAGTGCTTGTATGTCATTGTATGTTACCGAGGGATCGCTCACTCGGTGTGGGGACAAAGATGCTTTGAGACTGTCCAGAAAATCTTATCATCTGCCATGATACCTTCTCCTTAGAAATATCTAAAATGTAAGAAATATTATTTTAGGTATGCTGTGTGAATGTGAACACATAACAAAACATATAGTGGGGTTTTCACAAATTGAGGTGGAAATACACTTTAAAGGGGTCGCAAACCCTAACATACACCCAGTGAAATGACCAGCCTTGGGTAAAATACAGAGATGACACAAATCTTCCTACATAAGTTGTACCTGTTCATCTGTAGCCCTCTTTTCTTTACAACCTCCTAAAGCATACAGTTAACACAGCATTTTTGAGATTCCAGAGGCAGGGGGCAGGGATTTGATGCCACAAGAGCAGGGAACTGAGTGTGACCTGAGACCTGAGTGGAAGAAATGGACATCCCCCTACACAGTCTCATAGAGAAGCATATACAGCTGAGGCTCTCAATTACCTGCTGTGTGCTGTGGGAGGGGGGGGTGGGGGTTAGTTTCCTTGGCAACCGGTCAGAAGTGACTCGTTCAGATAGTAGAGGGAAGAATAATCAGATAGGGACCACATTAAATGATATGGATTGAGGCTAGTACATACTATAAAGGGATATGCTTTATTCATTTTTCATATCAGAGGTTTACAGTTACTTTAAGCTAGACAAGCTGGAAAACTTTGTCCAATGACCAATATTTTCCCTAATTAAAGGTGGTGTTGGGAGTGGCTACCTGTTTCTTTCTCATCATTTCTCCTTCCCGATTCTTTCACTAAACTTGAGTGCTCAGTTGAGCCCATTGTACATGTTTAGGGGATTACCAGACAAAAAAACATGCTTCTTGCTTGGATCTCACCTGCATTATCAACTGCCCTTGTGTGTCTAATATCACCTTTATCCTGGCTTTACATCTGAAAATAATAAAAAAAAAAGTGAGTAGTGTATGTCTCTTTGCTCTGTGCAGTGTGCACCTTTTTAGCCCCAAGGCTTGGGGATGACGAGAAGGGAGATATTTCAAACTACGTAGATCTAGCCACAACTTATCTTCCTTATTTGTTTTATAGAACAATACATGGTATTCACTGGCACAAAACATTGGATGATAAAAATCTATTTCTGCTTATTGACTGAGCCAATGGGCTCCTTTTATGAGATCAAACATTATAAAACAATGTACCCGTAATAAAAATGAGCATATTGGATGGTGTTACGACTTGACCAATATAATAATAACAAGCTATAAAAAGTACATTAACAAGCTGAAAAGCCATGTGTTTTATTTTTATTTTTATATTCAGCAGAAGTTGGGGCTGGAGGGATGAATAATACATTTCATTTCATGGTTTGCATTGAGCATATTTGGGCATTGCTGGTAGCTGTTGGCAGTGTGGATTTTCTTAAAGTGACACTGAACTCTGGATAAAAAAATAAATAAATGATGTTCAAGTTTATATTACTAACTCAAAAAGTCCCTTTTATTGCTCTCAGCCTCCTTCAAATTTATTTTTATTGCTGCTGTGATCCAACTACTTATTAGAGGGGGGCCTCTGTTCATCACTCCAGCGATAAACTGTGGATCATGGGATATGTACTCTCCCGCTGTCCTCCTGAAGAAGCAGGGACCCCCTGCAAAACACGTTGAGGGCTTCGGCTTCCCTACTTTTCACAACACATTGATTCATTATTGGAGGCATAAGCTTTGTACTTACCTTGTGTATGGTATGTACCATGTACCCCCTCTGTGTCTGGGGTATGTGATACATTATTGGGTATGTGATACATTATTGTACAAATGTGAAAACCTAGGAGGAAACCTGAGATCTCTGCCAAAGAAATTCAGACAAGATGGTATTTTCAAACTAAACTCACTTGCCACTTCATTAGGGCACACCTGTTCAATTGCCTGGCAACACAAATTGCTAATCAGCCAATCACATGGCAGCAACTCAATGCATTTAGGCATCTTGACGTGGTGAAAACGACTTGCTGAAGTTCAAACCGAGCATCAGAATGGGAAAGAAAATAGATTTAGGTGACTTTAAACGTGGCATGGTTGTTGGTGCCAGACGGGCTGGTCTGAGTAATTCCAAATTTGCTAATCTACTTGGATTCTCACACACAATCATCTCTCAGGTTTACAGAGAATGGTCCAAAAAAGATAAAATATCCAGTAAGCTGCAGTTGTGTGGATGAAAATGTCTTTTTGAGGTCAGTGGAGAGTGTGCAGGTTTGAGGTGATATAAAGGCAACAGTAACTCAAATAACCACTTGTTGCATCCAAGGTATGCAGAATACCATGTCTGAGCGCACAACACATTGAACCTTGAAGCAGATGGGCTACAGCAACAGAAAACTACACCAGGTGCTACTACTGTCAACTAAGAACAGGAAACTGAGGCTACAATTCGCACAGGCTCACCAAAATTGGAAAATAAAAAGATTGGAAAACGTTGCCTGGTCTGATGAGTCTCTATTTCAACTGCGACATTCAGATGGAAGGGTCAGAATTTGGTATAAACAACATGAAAGCATGGATCCATCCTGCCGTGTATCAACGGTTCAGGCTGGTGGTGGTGTTGTAATGGTGAGGGGGATATTTTCTTTTCTTTGAGCCCCTTAGTACCAATTAAGCATCATTTAAATGTAATGGCCTACCTGAGTATTGTCGCTGACCATGTCCATCCATTTATGACTCCAGTGTACTCATCTTCTGATGGCTCCTTCCAGCAGGATAATGCACCATGTCACAAAGCTCAAAACATCTCAAACTGGTTTCTTGAACATGACAATGAGGTCACTGTACTCCAATGACCTCCACAGTCACCATATCTCAATCCAATAGAGAACTTTGGGATGTGGTGGTACGGGAGATTAACATAATGGATGTGCAGCCAACAAATCTGCAGCAACTGCATGATGCTATCATGTCAATATGAACCAAAATCTCAGAGGAATGTTTCCAACACCTTATTGAATCTATGCCATGAAGAATTAAGGCAGTTCTGAAGGAAAAAGGGGGTCCAACCCGGTACTAGCAAGGTGTACCTAATAAAGTGGTCGGTGAGTGTATTAGCTTACATAATGTATGTTAATGTTTTATTAATTGCATTGATAAATGTAGAATGTTAAATATAATGTGTAGTTTCTGGGAACCTATAAAGTCCTTTTCTAAATAAAAAATGCAACAATTCATTAGGATGTGGTGCTCTGGTACACAAACTTTGTTAAATGCATGTTACTCAGGTCTGTTGGTGAGCACTGATCACTTGATCTGAAGGGTGTAGCTGCTACTCAGCTCCGTGGGTCAGTACTAATCACTTGAACTAAGGGGTGTGGTTGCTACTCAGCTCTGTTGGTCAGTACTGATCACTTGAACTGAGGGGTGTGGCTGCTACTCAGCTCTGTTGGTCAGTACTGATCACTTGAACTGAGGGGTGTGGCTGCTACTCAGCTCTGTTGGTCAGTACTAATCACTTGAACTAAGGGGTGTGGTTGCTACTCAGCTCTGTTGGTCAGTACTGATCACTTGAACTGAGGGGTGTGGCTGCTACTCAGCTCTGTGGGTTAGAACTGATCACTTGAACTGAAGGGTGTGGCTGCTATTTAGCTATGTGGGTCAGTACTAATCACTTAAATTGAGGGGTGTGGCTGCTACTCAGCTATGTAGGTCAGTACTGATCACTTGAACTGAGGGGTGTGGCTGCTACTCAGCTCTGTGGGTCAGTACTGATCACTTGAACTGAAGGGTGTGTCTGCTACTCGGCTCTGTTGGTCAGTACTGATCACTTGAACTGAAGGGTGTGTCTGCTACTCGGCTCTGTTGGTCAGTACTGATCACTTGAAATGAGGGATGTGGCTGCTACTCAGCTCTGTAAGTCAGTACTGATAACTTGAACTGAAGGGTGTGTCTGCTACTCGGCTCTGTTGGTCAGTACTGATCACTTGAACTGAAGGGTGTGTCTGCTACTCGGCTCTGTTGGTCAGTACTAATCACTTAAATTGAGGGGTGTGGCTGCTACTCAGCTATGTAGGTCAGTACTGATCACTTGAACTGAAGGGTGTGTCTGCTACTCGGCTCTGTTGGTCAGTACTGATCACTTGAAATGAGGGATGTGGCTGCTACTCAGCTCTGTAAGTCAGTACTGATAACTTGAACTGAAGGGTGTGTCTGCTACTCGGCTCTGTTGGTCAGTACTGATCACTTGAACTGAAGGGTGTGTCTGCTACTCGGCTCTGTTGGTCAGTACTAATCACTTAAATTGAGGGGTGTGGCTGCTACTCAGCTATGTAGGTCAGTACTGATCACTTGAACTGAGGGGTGTGGCTGCTACTCAGCTCTGTGGGTCAGTACTGATCACTTGAACTGAAGGGTGTGTCTGCTACTCGGCTCTGTTGGTCAGTACCGATCACTTGAACTGAAGGGTGTGTCTGCTACTCGGCTCTGTTGGTCAGTACTGATCACTTGAAATGAGGGATGTGGCTGCTACTCAGCTCTGTAAGTCAGTACTGATAACTTGAACTGAAGGGTGTGGCTGCTACTCAGCTCTGTGGGTCAGTACTGATCACTTGAACTGAAGGGTGTGTCTGCTACTCAGCTCTGTAAGTCAGTACTGATCACTTGAACTAAAAGGTGTGGCTGCTACTCGGCTCTGTTGGTCAGTACTGATCACTTGAACTGAAGGGTGTGGCTGCTACTCAGCTCTGTAAGTCAGTACTGATAACTTGAACTGAAGGGTGTGGCTGCTACTCAGCTCTGTGGGTTAGTACTGATCACTAGGGATGAGCTTCGTGTTCGAGTCGAACATACGTTCGACTCGAACATTGGCTGTTCGATCGTTCGACGAAGATCGAACGATTTGGGCCGTTCGCGCCAAATTCGAGTGACGCGAACGGCCCACAATGCACTACGCCATCGCAGTGTCATCCAGGCGCTGTGATTGGCCAAGCATGCACTGTGACCCCGCATGCTTGGCCAATCACAGCGCCGGCAGCGAGGAGAGCAATGATTGGCCACAGGCAGGATGCCTGTGGCCAATTATTGCTGAGGGTGTTTAGTACACGCCCCACACTATAAAAGGCCGCCAGCACGGCGGCCTAGTGTAGTGTGTTCCGGAGCAGGGATAGAGTAGCATAGGCAGGGACAGTGACTGTTATTTCTTTCTTGCTTAACCTGGATTCCTTTAGTTTAGGGAAAGAGAAGGATAGGTAGGGAGAGTGTCAGTGTGTTTTGTGCTTCTGCTATAGTGTGCTTAAAAAAAAACATTTATTCTAGGGACAGAAAACTCTAGGTAGGGACAGTGTCAGTTTCTTTCACTCTGCAAGTCCTTGTTTCCAGGGACCTGGAAGGACAGTGAGTGAATTGTCCTTTTGCTATATTGTGATTAAAAAAAACATTTATTCTAGGGACAGAAAACTCTAGGTAGGGACAGTGTCAGTTTCTTTCACTCTGCAAGTCCTTGTTTCCAGGGACCTGGAAGGACAGTGAGTGAATTGTCCTTTTGCTATATTGTGATTAAAAAAAACATTTATTCTAGGGACAGAAAACTCTAGGTAGGGACAGTGTCAGTTTCTTTCACTCTGCAAGTCCTTGTTTCCAGGGACCTGGAAGGACAGTGAGTGAATTGTCCTTTTGCTATATTGTGATTAAAAAAAACATTTATTCTAGGGACAGAAAACTCTAGGTAGGGACAGTGTCAGTTTCTTTCACTCTGCAAGTCCTTGTTTCCAGGGACCTGGAAGGACAGTGAGTGAATTGTCCTTTTGCTATATTGTGATTAAAAAAAACATTTTTTTCTAGGGACAGAAAACTGTAGGTAGGGAGAGTATTTTTTTTCTTTCACTCTGCAAGTCCTTGTTTCCAGGGACCTGTAAGGACAGTGAGTTAATTGTCCTTGTGCTATATTGTGCTGAAAAAAACATTTATTCCAGGGACAGAAAACTCTAGGTAGGGACAGTGTCAGTTTCTTTCACTCTGCAAGTCCTTGTTTCCAGGGACCTGGAAGGACAGTGAGTGAATTGTCCTTTTGCTATATTGTGATTAAAAAAAACATTTTTTTCTAGGGACAGAAAACTGTAGGTAGGGAGAGTGTTTTTTTTCTTTCACTCTGCAAGTCCTTGTTTCCAGGGACCTGTAAGGACAGTGAGTTAATTTTCCTTGTGCTATATTGTGATTAAAAAAAACATTTATTCTAGGGACAGAAAACTCTAGGTAGGGACAGTGTCAGTTTCTTTCACTCTGCAAGTCCTTGTTTCCAGGGACCTGGAAGGACAGTGAGTGAATTGTCCTTTTGCTATATTGTGATTAAAAAAAACATTTATTCTAGGGACAGAAAACTCTAGGTAGGGACAGTGTCAGTTTCTTTCACTCTGCAAGTCCTTGTTTCCAGGGACCTGGAAGGACAGTGAGTGAATTGTCCTTTTGCTATATTGTGATTAAAAAAAACATTTATTCTAGGGACAGAAAACTCTAGGTAGGGACAGTGTCAGTTTCTTTCACTCTGCAAGTCCTTGTTTCCAGGGACCTGGAAGGACAGTGAGTGAATTGTCCTTTTGCTATATTGTGATTAAAAAAAACATTTATTCTAGGGACAGAAAACTCTAGGTAGGGACAGTGTCAGTTTCTTTCACTCTGCAAGTCCTTGTTTCCAGGGACCTGGAAGGACAGTGAGTGAATTGTCCTTTTGCTATATTGTGATTAAAAAAAACATTTTTTTCTAGGGACAGAAAACTGTAGGTAGGGAGAGTATTTTTTTTCTTTCACTCTGCAAGTCCTTGTTTCCAGGGACCTGTAAGGACAGTGAGTTAATTGTCCTTGTGCTATATTGTGCTGAAAAAAACATTTATTCCAGGGACAGAAAACTCTAGGTAGGGACAGTGTCAGTTTCTTTCACTCTGCAAGTCCTTGTTTCCAGGGACCTGGAAGGACAGTGAGTGAATTGTCCTTTTGCTATATTGTGATTAAAAAAAACATTTATTCTAGGGACAGAAAACTCTAGGTAGGGACAGTGTCAGTTTCTTTCACTCTGCAAGTCCTTGTTTCCAGGGACCTGGAAGGACAGTGAGTGAATTGTCCTTTTGCTATATTGTGATTAAAAAAAACATTTATTCTAGGGACAGAAAACTCTAGGTAGGGACAGTGTCAGTTTCTTTCACTCTGCAAGTCCTTGTTTCCAGGGACCTGGAAGGACAGTGAGTGAATTGTCCTTTTGCTATATTGTGATTAAAAAAAACATTTTTTTCTAGGGACAGAAAACTGTAGGTAGGGAGAGTATTTTTTTTCTTTCACTCTGCAAGTCCTTGTTTCCAGGGACCTGTAAGGACAGTGAGTTAATTGTCCTTGTGCTATATTGTGCTGAAAAAAACATTTATTCCAGGGACAGAAAACTCTAGGTAGGGACAGTGTCAGTTTCTTTCACTCTGCAAGTCCTTGTTTCCAGGGACCTGGAAGGACAGTGAGTGAATTGTCCTTTTGCTATATTGTGATTAAAAAAAACATTTTTTTCTAGGGACAGAAAACTGTAGGTAGGGAGAGTATTTTTTTTCTTTCACTCTGCAAGTCCTTGTTTCCAGGGACCTGTAAGGACAGTGAGTTAATTGTCCTTGTGCTATATTGTGCTGAAAAAAACATTTATTCCAGGGACAGAAAACTCTAGGTAGGGACAGTGTCAGTTTCTTTCACTCTGCAAGTCCTTGTTTCCAGGGACCTGGAAGGACAGTGAGTGAATTGTCCTTTTGCTATATTGTGATTAAAAAAAACATTTTTTTCTAGGGACAGAAAACTGTAGGTAGGGAGAGTGTTTTTTTTCTTTCACTCTGCAAGTCCTTGTTTCCAGGGACCTGTAAGGACAGTGAGTTAATTTTCCTTGTGCTATATTGTGATTAAAAAAAACATTTATTCTAGGGACAGAAAACTCTAGGTAGGGACAGTGTCAGTTTCTTTCACTCTGCAAGTCCTTGTTTCCAGGGACCTGGAAGGACAGTGAGTGAATTGTCCTTTTGCTATATTGTGATTAAAAAAAACATTTATTATAGGGACAGAAAACTCTAGGTAGGGACAGTGTCAGTTTCTTTCACTCTGCAAGTCCTTGTTTCCAGGGACCTGGAAGGACAGTGAGTGAATTGTCCTTTTGCTATATTGTGATTAAAAAAAACATTTATTCTAGGGACAGAAAACTCTAGGTAGGGACAGTGTCAGTTTCTTTCACTCTGCAAGTCCTTGTTTCCAGGGACCTGGAAGGACAGTGAGTGAATTGTCCTTTTGCTATATTGTGATTAAAAAAAACATTTATTCTAGGGACAGAAAACTCTAGGTAGGGACAGTGTCAGTTTCTTTCACTCTGCAAGTCCTTGTTTCCAGGGACCTGGAAGGACAGTGAGTGAATTGTCCTTTTGCTATATTGTGATTAAAAAAAACATTTTTTTCTAGGGACAGAAAACTGTAGGTAGGGAGAGTATTTTTTTTCTTTCACTCTGCAAGTCCTTGTTTCCAGGGACCTGTAAGGACAGTGAGTTAATTGTCCTTGTGCTATATTGTGCTGAAAAAAACATTTATTCCAGGGACAGAAAACTCTAGGTAGGGACAGTGTCAGTTTCTTTCACTCTGCAAGTCCTTGTTTCCAGGGACCTGGAAGGACAGTGAGTGAATTGTCCTTTTGCTATATTGTGATTAAAAAAAACATTTTTTTCTAGGGACAGAAAACTGTAGGTAGGGAGAGTGTTTTTTTTCTTTCACTCTGCAAGTCCTTGTTTCCAGGGACCTGTAAGGACAGTGAGTTAATTTTCCTTGTGCTATATTGTGATTAAAAAAAACATTTATTCTAGGGACAGAAAACTCTAGGTAGGGACAGTGTCAGTTTCTTTCACTCTGCAAGTCCTTGTTTCCAGGGACCTGGAAGGACAGTGAGTGAATTGTCCTTTTGCTATATTGTGATTAAAAAAAACATTTATTCTAGGGACAGAAAACTCTAGGTAGGGACAGTGTCAGTTTCTTTCACTCTGCAAGTCCTTGTTTCCAGGGACCTGGAAGGACAGTGAGTGAATTGTCCTTTTGCTATATTGTGATTAAAAAAAACATTTATTCTAGGGACAGAAAACTCTAGGTAGGGACAGTGTCAGTTTCTTTCACTCTGCAAGTCCTTGTTTCCAGGGACCTGGAAGGACAGTGAGTGAATTGTCCTTTTGCTATATTGTGATTAAAAAAAACATTTATTCTAGGGACAGAAAACTCTAGGTAGGGACAGTGTCAGTTTCTTTCACTCTGCAAGTCCTTGTTTCCAGGGACCTGGAAGGACAGTGAGTGAATTGTCCTTTTGCTATATTGTGATTAAAAAAAACATTTTTTTCTAGGGACAGAAAACTGTAGGTAGGGAGAGTATTTTTTTTCTTTCACTCTGCAAGTCCTTGTTTCCAGGGACCTGTAAGGACAGTGAGTTAATTGTCCTTGTGCTATATTGTGCTGAAAAAAACATTTATTCCAGGGACAGAAAACTCTAGGTAGGGACAGTGTCAGTTTCTTTCACTCTGCAAGTCCTTGTTTCCAGGGACCTGGAAGGACAGTGAGTGAATTGTCCTTTTGCTATATTGTGATTAAAAAAAACATTTATTCTAGGGACAGAAAACTCTAGGTAGGGACAGTGTCAGTTTCTTTCACTCTGCAAGTCCTTGTTTCCAGGGACCTGGAAGGACAGTGAGTGAATTGTCCTTTTGCTATATTGTGATTAAAAAAAACATTTATTCTAGGGACAGAAAACTCTAGGTAGGGACAGTGTCAGTTTCTTTCACTCTGCAAGTCCTTGTTTCCAGGGACCTGGAAGGACAGTGAGTGAATTGTCCTTTTGCTATATTGTGATTAAAAAAAACATTTTTTTCTAGGGACAGAAAACTGTAGGTAGGGAGAGTATTTTTTTTCTTTCACTCTGCAAGTCCTTGTTTCCAGGGACCTGTAAGGACAGTGAGTTAATTGTCCTTGTGCTATATTGTGCTGAAAAAAACATTTATTCCAGGGACAGAAAACTCTAGGTAGGGACAGTGTCAGTTTCTTTCACTCTGCAAGTCCTTGTTTCCAGGGACCTGGAAGGACAGTGAGTGAATTGTCCTTTTGCTATATTGTGATTAAAAAAAACATTTTTTTCTAGGGACAGAAAACTGTAGGTAGGGAGAGTATTTTTTTTCTTTCACTCTGCAAGTCCTTGTTTCCAGGGACCTGTAAGGACAGTGAGTTAATTGTCCTTGTGCTATATTGTGCTGAAAAAAACATTTATTCCAGGGACAGAAAACTCTAGGTAGGGACAGTGTCAGTTTCTTTCACTCTGCAAGTCCTTGTTTCCAGGGACCTGGAAGGACAGTGAGTGAATTGTCCTTTTGCTATATTGTGATTAAAAAAAACATTTTTTTCTAGGGACAGAAAACTGTAGGTAGGGAGAGTGTTTTTTTTCTTTCACTCTGCAAGTCCTTGTTTCCAGGGACCTGTAAGGACAGTGAGTTAATTTTCCTTGTGCTATATTGTGATTAAAAAAAACATTTATTCTAGGGACAGAAAACTCTAGGTAGGGACAGTGTCAGTTTCTTTCACTCTGCAAGTCCTTGTTTCCAGGGACCTGGAAGGACAGTGAGTGAATTGTCCTTTTGCTATATTGTGATTAAAAAAAACATTTATTATAGGGACAGAAAACTCTAGGTAGGGACAGTGTCAGTTTCTTTCACTCTGCAAGTCCTTGTTTCCAGGGACCTGGAAGGACAGTGAGTGAATTGTCCTTTTGCTATATTGTGATTAAAAAAAACATTTATTCTAGGGACAGAAAACTCTAGGTAGGGACAGTGTCAGTTTCTTTCACTCTGCAAGTCCTTGTTTCCAGGGACCTGGAAGGACAGTGAGTGAATTGTCCTTTTGCTATATTGTGATTAAAAAAAACATTTATTCTAGGGACAGAAAACTCTAGGTAGGGACAGTGTCAGTTTCTTTCACTCTGCAAGTTCTTGTTTCCAGGGACCTGGAAGGACAGTGAGTGAATTGTCCTTTTGCTATATTGTGATTAAAAAAAACATTTATTCTAGGGACAGAAAACTCTAGGTAGGGACAGTGTCAGTTTCTTTCACTCTGCAAGTCCTTGTTTCCAGGGACCTGGAAGGACAGTGAGTGAATTGTCCTTTTGCTATATTGTGATTAAAAAAAACATTTTTTTCTAGGGACAGAAAACTGTAGGTAGGGAGAGTATTTTTTTTCTTTCACTCTGCAAGTCCTTGTTTCCAGGGACCTGTAAGGACAGTGAGTTAATTGTCCTTGTGCTATATTGTGCTGAAAAAAACATTTATTCCAGGGACAGAAAACTCTAGGTAGGGACAGTGTCAGTTTCTTTCACTCTGCAAGTCCTTGTTTCCAGGGACCTGTAAGGACAGTGAGTTAATTGTCCTTGTGCTATATTGTGCTGAAAAAAACATTTATTCCAGGGACAGAAAACTCTAGGTAGGGACAGTGTCAGTTTCTTTCACTCTGCAAGTCCTTGTTTCCAGGGACCTGGAAGGACAGTGAGTGAATTGTCCTTTTGCTATATTGTGATTAAAAAAAACATTTTTTTCTAGGGACAGAAAACTGTAGGTAGGGAGAGTGTTTTTTTTCTTTCACTCTGCAAGTCCTTGTTTCCAGGGACCTGTAAGGACAGTGAGTTAATTTTCCTTGTGCTATATTGTGATTAAAAAAAACATTTTTTCTAGGGACAGAAAACTGTAGGTAGGGAGAGTGTTTTTTTTCTTTCACTCTGCAAGTCCTTGTTTCCAGGGACAGAGAAGGACACCTGAAGGTAGCCCTTATTGCTTTTTTCCCATCTCCCTGCAGGCCATCTATTAGAATGTCTGGAAGGCAAACAAGGAGAGGCAGACAGTCAGGAGGCAATAAAAGAGGGCAAGCAGGCTCTGTGTCTGGGGGCAACAGTGCTGGTCGTGGACGCGGTGCATTGTCATCAGCACATGGCCATGGGACACGCTTGTCCTTCTTTTCGGCAGCTGGACATGTTGAGCCACATCATGCCGAAGACTTGGTAGAGTGGATGACCAAGCCCTCCTCCTCCTCCTCATCCTCTCTCACCCAGGCTCAGGGTACTGGAAAAGCAGCTGCCAAAGCGTCGTCTTCCCTGGTATCAATGTCAGACAAATCATCAGTCACTCCTTCCCTAGACCCACCATGTCCTCCTCCTGAGGAGTCCCCCGAACTGTTTCAGCACAGTGTTGGGTACATGCTCCAGGAGGATGCCCAGCGTTTCGAAGGGTCTGATGATGAAACCCAGCTAGAGGAAGGCAGTAGCGTGAGAGCAGACAGAGGGGATGCTCAAGAAGGACACCAATCTGGCAGTCATGTTCCAGCAGCTGCAGCATACTGCCAGATTGGCTCCAGTGATGAGGAGGGAGGGGATGATGAGGTCAATGACTCCACGTGGGTGCCTAATAGGAGAGAGGAGGAGGAGGAGGATGAGGAGGAGGCACATCTCCAACGAGGCAGGATGCCCTTTGGTGGCCAGCGTAAGGGCAGTACACCGACGGAATCACACCGCAGAGCTCCGCCTGTGCAGGGCGCTGCCTCTGCCCGTCATTCAAAAAGTTCTTTGGTGTGGGCCTTTTTTGAGGCTAGTGCATCAGATCGCACAGCTGCTGTTTGCAACATATGTCTCAAGCGTATATCGCGTGGCCAAAACATCAGCCGCTTGGGTACCACATGCCTGACCAGACATATGTTGACCTGCCATGCAGCTCGTTGGCAAGCCTACCTCAAAGACCCACACCAAAGAACAAAGCGGACCTCTCCTTGCACCGCATCAGCTGGGATCTCCAACCCCACTATAACTTCAGTCCTCTCTGAAACATGCACTGAGAGGAATGAAGGTGTAGAATTAGGTGTGTCACAGCCAAGTACTTGCGCCCACTCTGCTAGCAGTACACCGACGTCCGATTCTAGCAGGCAAATTTCCCTGCCCCAGCTGCTGGACCGTCGAAAGAAGTTCACTCCCAGCCATCCACATGCCCAGCGGTTGAATGCTAGCTTGGCTAAATTGCTAGCGCTTCAACTGCTGCCTTTTCAGTTGGTAGACTCGGCCCCCTTCCGTGAGTTTGTGCAATGTGCGGTTCCTCAGTGGCAGGTTCCCAAACGCCACTTTTTCTCACGGAAGGCTATTCCGGCTCTCTACCGGCATGTGGAAGGCAATGTCTTGGCCTCGCTGGACAGGGCGGTCAGCGGTAAGGTGCATATTACCGCTGACTCATGGTCCAGCAGGCATGGACAGGGACGTTACCTTTCTTTCACGGCCCATTGGGTCACTCTTTTGGCAGCTGGGAAGGATTCAGGACAAGGTGCAGTAGTGTTGGAGGTTGTCCCACCGCCACGCCTCCAAAATGCTACTACTGGTTGTGACACACCTCTCTCCTCCACCCCCTCCTCTTCTTCTTCCTCCATGGCCTCTTCCTGTGGTTTGTCCTATGAACCAGCGGTGCTCCGTAGCCGTTCACGGGGCTACGCAAGTACGCAGGCAAAAAGATGCCATGCCGTGCTTGCGCTGGTGTGTTTGGGGGACAGAAGCCACACTGGGGCAGAGGTCCTGTCTGCTCTGCAGGGCCAGGCCGAGAGGTGGTTGACGCCACGCCAGCTTAAGCCAGGAATGGTGGTTTGCGACAATGGCACCAACCTCCTCTCCGCCCTCCGACAGGGACAACTGACCCATGTGCCCTGTGTGGCTCACGTCCTTAACCTGGTGGTGCAGCGGTTCTTGGGCAGGTACCCGGGCTTACAGGATGTCCTGAGGCAGGCCAGGAAAGTCTGTGTGCATTTCCGCAGATCTTATAATGCCAGTGCTCGCCTGGCTGAGCTGCAAAAGGAGTTGAACCTGCCCAAGAACCGCCTTATATGTGACATGCCCACCAGGTGGAACTCAACGTTGGCCATGCTGCAGCGGCTGCACACGCAGCAGAGGGCCATCAATGAGTACCTGTGCGACTACGGCACCAGGACAGGGTCAGGGGAGCTTGGTTTTTTTTCTCCACGCCAGTGGGGCATGATCAGGGATGCATGCACTGTCCTGGCACCATTTGAGGAGGCCACGAGGATGGTGAGCAGTGACAGTGCATGCATCAGTGACACTGTACCTCTTGTCCACCTGTTGGAGCACACGCTGCGTGGAATAATGGACAGGGCACTTGAGGCAGAACAGAGGCAGGAAGAGGAGGACTTCCTTGCCTCTCAAGGCCCCCTTTACCCAGACAGTGTTCCTTCTGTCCCACCCATCGCACAGGAAGAGGAGGAGGAGGAGGAGGAGGAGGAGGATTGTGTCAGCATGGAGGTGGAGGCTGGCACTCAGCATCATCAGCAGCAGTCTTTTAGGGATGATTTACAGTCCCAAGAAACCAGTGGACTTGTACGTGGCTGGGAGGAGGTGGCTGCGGATCATGTCGTCCTTAGTGACCCAGAGGACTCCGGAGCGAATGCCTCAGCAAACCTACGCTGCATGGCCTCCCTGATCCTGCAAAGTCTGCGGAAGGATCCTCGTATTCTTCGGATCAAGGAGAGGGACCATTACTGGCTGGCCACTCTCCTTGATCCACGGTACAAGGGTAAGGTTGCGGACCTTATGTTACCGTCGCAGAGGGAGCAGAGGATGAGACAACTCCGGGAGGCCTTGCAGAAAGGTCTGTGC
Source organism: Rana muscosa (assembly GCA_029206835.1). Lineage (NCBI taxonomy): Eukaryota > Metazoa > Chordata > Amphibia > Anura > Ranidae > Rana > Rana muscosa. The sequence goes on along the minus strand of CM055116.1, from coordinate 1,185,158,627 downwards.
AACGCGTTCCCAGAGACTGGGAGGTTGCAAACTCCTGGTCCTGGACAACGAGTTGCTGAGGCTTCGGCCAGTCAAAGAAGGAGCGGTGGGGAAGGTGGCCGTCTGACCGATGCGTTCAGACAATTCTTTAGTCCGCAGCCCCAAAGTATGATTGGTTCCAGCAACCATCGCCAGCGTCTGATAAACATGGTGCAGGAATATCTAGGGGCAAGGTCAGACTTGGACACCTTCCCCACCGAAAATCCTCTGGCTTACTGGGTCTTGAGGATGGATCACTGGCCAGAGCTTGCACAGTATGCAATTGAGCTACTGGCCTGTCCTGCATCCAGCGTTCTTTCGGAACGCACATTCAGTGCTGCTGGAGGATTTGTCACGGATCACAGGGTGCGCCTGTCCACCGACTCGGTTGATCGACTGACTTTCATCAAGATGAACCAGTCTTGGATCACCACCAGCTACCACACACCTGATGCTGATATAACAGACTAATTGATTTTAAAATGTCACATCCCTTCAAGACTGATGCTGATGCTGAGTGCCTGTGCTGTTATGTTGACTGGCTATCCTCCTCCTCCGAGTCCTCAATGATACGATTGATGATGATAGCTTGGAAGATCATTTTTGTTTATGGGTGCCGCCACCAGTGCCTAACGCCCAATTTTTCAGCCCCTGTTTAACAGGGGCGTGTAATTACAATTTTTGAAGCAATACTTTGCAACAGGGCTCATTGCTGTGCTCCAAGTACAGTATCTGTGAGGAGTTGCAGTGTTGTGCCACCAGTGCCTAAGGCCCAATTTTTCAGCCCCTGTTTAACAGGGGCGTGTCATTACAATTTTTGAAGCAATACTTTGCAACAGGGCTCATTGCTGTGCTCCAAGTACAGTATCTGTGAGGGGTTGCAGTGTTGTGCCACCAGTGCCTAAGGCCCAATTTTTCAGCCCCTGTTCAACAGGGGCATGTAATTACAATTCTTGATCTAATAATTCACAGCAGGGCCCATTGCTGCACCCACCAAGAGTAACTGTCAGGGCTTACAGTGTTGTGGCACCAGCACCACCATCAAAGGCCCAATTTTTACTACCACTGTTCAACAATTATATGTAATTAAAATTCCTGATATAATAGTTGACAGCAGGGCGTTCCAGCACCAACCAAGAGTAACTGTGAGTGCTTACAGTGTTGTGCCAACACCAACAACTAAGGGGCCTATTTCTGCAGAGTATATACGGCAGGTCCCTACTTTCAAACATCCAACTTACAAACGACTCCTACTTGCAAACGCAAGAAGACAACAGGAAGTGAGAGGAAATCTACCACTAGGAAGGAAAATTCTCTCCTGTAAGAATAAATATGGGAGAAAGGTGTCTCCTCTGTACTGATGCTTTATCAGCAATCCTTGTTTCAAGAAAAACACCACATTTCAAAAACAGTTGTCATTGGGACGGAAAGTGAGGTGAAATGTTCTGAACAGGGGCACAGACAGCAAAACAAATGTTACAGGGGTGATAACCCTTACCTATGTTTTCCAAAAAGTTTAAAAATAGATTTTTGGGCTGGAGCTACACTTCAACAATGTACCTGTTCAAAATTACAAACAGATTCTACATAAGAACAAACCTACAGTCCCTGTCTTGTATGCACCGCCTGTATACGGCTGTTCAGAGTATATAGGGCCTTTTTTATTTTATGTGCGGGGTTCCCCTTAATATCCATACAAGACCCAAAGGGGCTGGTAATGGGCTGGGGTAGGGGGGGGGGGGGGGTCATGGGGTAGCTATGCCATTTTTCTTAAAGAATTTCATCCATATTACCGGGACCAGACATTACATTAAAGCCGCAAGCAGTTTTAAATGGCTTTTTTTTCCTTTAGAAGTGTCATTTTGTGCAGGGACAGTTCTAAACACGGGAAACACGTGGCACTTCACAGGCATACTTTAGACACCCCCCAGGTACGATATTTAAAGGAATATTTGACTTTTTTTTTTCACTTTATGCATCATTAAAATGACTGCTCCCGAAAAACGACCGTTTTTAAAACTTCTTTTTGCATTGATACATGTCCCCTGGTGCAGAACCCGGGTTCCCAAACCCTTTTTAGGACAATAACATGCATAATAGTTGTTATAATTAGCACTTTAGAATTCGAACGTTCGCATCCATTGTATTTAATAGGGTTCTAATGTTCGTTCGAACTTCCGGTCCGTTCGCGGGTTCTGGTGCGAACCGAACCCGGGGGTGTTCGGCTCATCACTACTGATCACTTGAACTAAAAGATGTGGCTGCTACTCAGCTCTGTTGGTCAGTACTGATCACTTGAACTGAAGGGTGTGGCTGCTACTCAGCTCTGTAAGTCAGTACTGATAACTTGAACTGAAGGGTGTGGCTGCTACTCAGCTCTGTTGGTCAGTACTGATCACTTGAACTGAAGGGTGTGGCTGCTACTCAGCTCTGTTGGTCAGTACCGATCACTTGAATTGAGAGGTGTGGCTACTCAGCTCTGTGGGTCAGTACTGATCACTTAAATTGAGGGGTGTGGTTGCTACTTAACTCCGTGGGTCAGTACTGATCACTTGAACTAAAAGGTGTGGCTGCTACTCAGCTCTGTGGGTCAGTACTTATCACTTAAATTGAGGCGAGTGGCTGCTACTCAGCTCTGTTGGTCAACACCAAGCAACTCAGTGCGAGGGGTGGAAGAGGAGAAAAAACTATTTCCACCAAAAATCAATCACATATCACAAAATGCAAAACTATAAAAGAGACAAAAGTGTTTGAAACGTCTATTGGGCTTTACGATGTTGCAGTGTCTTTTTCAATCCAAAACTATGAATTAATCAGCATCCAGTCAAATTGTTCATAGTGTGTGTGGCTGTGTGTCTGTAGTAAGGATAGTAGACTCCATGGCTGGACAGGGACAAAAATTTGGCCCTGGACTTCATCCAGACCGGCCCACTTTAATTCAATAAAATGCTGCCCCCACCCCCCCAAAAAATCACGCCCACCAAAAGGCCCCTACATCCATTATTGTATATCATGAGAGGGTGAGCGAGAGAGGAATGAGAGAGAGAGAGTGAGAGAGAGGAAGGGTTGAGGGAAAGGGGGTGAGAGGGGGTGGGTGAGAGAGGGGGGTGAGTGTATGAGAGAGGGAGTGAGTGTAAAAGAGAGGGGGTGAGTGTAGGACTTTCACACAGATGCGTTTTTCAGGCGCTTTTGGGCTAAAAATAGCGCCAGTAAAGTGCCTGAAAAACGCCTCCGCTGCAGTCCCAGTGTGAAAGTCCGAGTGCTTTCACACTGGGGCGCTGCCAGGGCGTTAAAAAAAGTCCTCCAAGCAGCATCTTTGGGGCGGGGGAGGAGCGGTGTACACACGGCTCCTGCCCATTGAAATGAATGGCCACCACTGCTGAAGCGTCTGCAAAGCACTTCAGCAGCAGCGCTACACGGGCACATTTAACCTTTAATTTGGCTGCTAGCCGGGGTAAAAAGCACCTGCTAGAAGCCGAATAGCGCAGCTAAAATGACAGTAAAGTGCTGCTAAAACTAGCAGCGTTTTACCGTCAATGCCCGCCCCAGTGTGAAAGCAGCCTAAGAGTCAGGGAGTGAATGAGACATAGGAAAGGGCAGAGAGACAGAGGGGGGAGCTGAGAGACAGAGGGGGGAGCTGAGAGATAGAGGAGGAGAGCTGAGAGATAGAGGAGGAGAGCTGAGAGATAGAGGGGGGAGCTGAGAGACAGAGGAGGGGGCTGAGAGACAGAGGAGGGGGCTGAGAGACAAAGGGGGGCCCTGAGAGACAGAGGGGGAAGTTGAGAGACAGAGGGGGAAGCTAAAAGACAGAGGGGGAAGCTGAGAGACAGAGGGGGAAGCTTAGAGACAGAGGGGGGAGCTAAGAGACAATGGGAGGGAGCTGAGAGACAGAGGGGGAGCTGGGAGACAGAGGGGGAGCTGAGAGACAGGGGGAGCTGCAAGACAAGGGGAGCTGAGAGACAGAGGGGGGCTGAGAGACAGAGGGGGGAGCTGAGAGACAGAGGGGGAGAGCTGAGAGACAGAGGAGGGGGCTGAGAGACAGAGGAGGGTGCTGAGAGACAGAGGAGGGGGCTGAGAGACAGAGGGGGGAGCTGAGAGATAGAGGAGGGGGCTAAGAGATAGTGGAGGGGGCTGAGAGACAGTGGAGGGGGCTGAGAGACAGTGGAGGGGTCTGAGAGACAGTGGCAGGGTCAGAGAGACAGAGGAGGAGAGCTGAGAGACAGAGGAAGAGAGCTGAGAGACAGAGGAGGAGAGCTGAGAGACAGAGGAGGAGAGCTGAGAGACAGAGGGGGGAGCTGAGAGACAGAGGAAGAGCTGAGAGACAGAGGGGGGGCTGAGAGACAGGGGGATCTGAGAGACAGAGGGGGCTGAGAGACAGAGGGAGGGAGCTGAGAGACAGAGGGGGAGAGCTGAGAGATAGAGGAGGAGGCTGAGAGACAGTGGGGGTCTGAGAGACATAGGGGGAGCCTGAGAGACAGAGGAGGGGTCTGAGAGACAGAAGGGGGGTCTGAGAGACAGAGGGGGGTCTGAGAGACAGAGGGGGCTGAGAGACTGAGGAGGGGGCTAAAAGAGGGGGGAACTGAGAGACACGGGGACTGAGAGACAGAGGGGGGACTGAGAGACAGAGGGGGGTCTGAGAGACAGAGGGGGGTCTGAGAGACAGAGGGGGATTCTGAGAGACAGAGGACGGGACTGAGAGACAGAGGGGGGACTGAGAGACAGAGGGGGGACTGAGAGACAGAGGGGGGACTGAGAGACAGAGGGAGGACTGAGAGACAGAGGGGGCAGAGAGACAGAGGGGGCAGAGAGACAGAGGGGAGGGCTGAAGGGCTGAGACAGACCACATAGCACTGTCCCTTTCTGCAGTCCCGCCTCTGCTCACCTCCCCGCTGTCTCAGTGTTCTGGCATGTTTGTGTAGGATGCCAGGTACCTGATGGCCAGCAGCGGCAGCGCCAAATCTCCCTCTTGATCCGGGAGGTGCTCTCGCTGCTCTGCTCCTTACAGTGGCGCATGTTCTCTTCCTCCGGGCTCCCAGTCAGCCTGCCCTCCGGCCCAGGCCGCATGGTTCCTGGAGCAGAGAGGAGGTGGAGAAATCGAGGTTCTGGGAACGCCGGGGTGGCCGCGCTCGCTACTGTTCGCCTCTTCGGTGGTCAGGGAGGGGGTGGAGCTCTTCTACCTCCTCTGAATTTTACATCCAACTGCCCTCCTTGCTGACCACCTTCCCCGAATCCCCGCCGCTGTTTGCTGCCACGCTCCCGCTGCCGCCGAACTGCATAAAAAAAACGGGCCACAAAAAAAAAAATTATTTTTTTTTAAACGGCCCAATGAGCCATCGGCCCACCGGGAAACTCCCGGTAGTCCCTATGGCCAGTCCATCCCTGGTAGACTCTAAGTTCAAAGAGCAAGGACTGACATAAATGCTCAGTGTTCTTTATAAAGCCTTGTTAACATGGGGGTATCAATACATACAATGTATACACAAAAAAAGCATTTGTCGTCAGAGTCTTCGAGTCCTCGAGTGTGACAGTGATAACCCTAATGCACCAAGGCCTGAGGTGTGCCTTGGCCTAGCTGGTCAGTATGCCTGAAAAGTGGGCATACCCTGAATGTAAGAATAAGAATAAGGAAAATAGAATGAGTATGCATGAATCTGGGGGAACGGGTGGGTGGGAGCCCAGAAATGACGGCAACCCAGACCCGACAGGGGAGGAGGCTTAAGTAGCCCTCTCAGTCTCCTCCCACAAATACAGGCTGGCCTGCGGCCAGCCTTACCACTTGTCGTCAGAGTCTTCGAGTCCTCGAGTGTGACAGTGATAACCCTAATGCACCAAGGCCTGAGGTGTGCCTTGGCCTAGCTGGTCAGTATGCCTGAAAAGTGGGCAAAAAGAGACAACTGTAGGTGAAGAAGAGAAGGTAACGAACAGAGAAGTAGCACGCACCCGGACGGCAACAGTATCTGAACCCGGTCCCGTGCAAGAATGGAATAAGCCTGATGTCCGGCACAATCCAAACACGAGAATGACCTGCTAGCAAATGAGAGGATACGTGGGGGAAAGGAAGCGAAGGCTGGCCCGAGGAGCCTCTGCAACCGATGGGCGAGTAGATCGTAATACTCCAACCGGACATCAAAGATGTGCCTCCGGCCTACCCATACTAGGTATGGGGAAGAGAGGGAGAGGGCAAAAATTGACAACTGGCAGGAGTTGTAGGACTGGATACCTGGAGGATGGGTTGCCGGAGTAGGCAGAAAAGGCCAAGCGCTACGGCAATGAGCATAGTCAAGCATGGGAAAAACATGCCAGACACAGAACACTGGTCCCACCTGACTCAATCGGATCGTGCCACCGCCTGTGACCTGACAAGCGACTGAATCCTGAACCTAGAAAGGAAGGTCAGACTCCATCCCGGGCAAGAAGTCTCATGGCATGATGCAGACATGCCTGGACAAAAGATCAGAGCCGCTAGCGGAACCCCAAACCCACCCCTGTGGCCGACAAGGGGCCGTGGCTCAGCACACACCCCGAGAAAGACTGTGAAACCCTAGGTGGTGACCAGGGCCTCAGCAACAGAACGACGATTTTAGTAAAATGAAGACTGCTTCCTACCCAAGGGTGAACCCAGTGATGAATGACATCCGCACCAATCAACTAGCCCTGGCAACGGGCAGGACTGATGGAAGCGAGTGCAAGCAATGTTTGATGAAGGCGAAGATGCCAGCGCAGCCCAACCTGAGAACACAAACCAGAGAAATGACAGACAACCAGACATGAGAACAACAACGAGCCTACCTAAGAAGAGAACATGCAGAAGTGACAAGACCACCGCGCGTACATGAACCTGATGACGGATGACCCCCCCCCCCACCTTGTGTGAGTGGCGAGTGAGCCCGAGTAACCTGTAGCGCAGAGACAGGCAATTAACTGAACACTCAGGGCTGGTGTACCCACGGACCGTGGTGGGTGATCGTATAGGAGTAAGAATGAACGTGCATCGTATGACGTATGGTATACGGGCGAGAAGATTGTGGTCAACAATCATTAAAAACGAAACCTCAGCCCGTATGGATCTGTAGACGTGACAGATCCGGAAATGTGTGCCCTAACTAACCCAGGTACAAACATGGACGAAGACAACATGATACATAGAAACCAACAAAGAAGAGAACAGCTACCGGAGTATGCCGTGACTGGACCACAACACCCCTCTGGAACGCTAAGACTGAAACGTTGCAACGGAAATGCTGAGACTGAATGCTGAGGCGAAAATGCTACGACAGAAATCTAGGGGCAGAAATGCAAGGACAGAAATGCTGAAACGGAAACGTTTGAGGCAGAAATGTGAAGATGGAAACGCTGAGACTGCAACGCTGAGGCAGAAATGGAAAGACGGAAATCCTGGAGGCAGAACGCTAAGACAGGAATGCTGAGGCAGACAGAAATCCTGGGGCAGAAAACGCAGACAGGAACGCCGGGCAGAAAACGCTATGACAGGAACGCCGGGGCAGAAACGCTATGACAGGAATGCCGGGGCAGAGACGCTATGACAGAAAACGCCGGGGCAGAGACGCAATGACAGAAACGCCGGGGCAGAGACGCAATGACAGAAATACCGGGGCAGAAACGCAATGACAGAAATGCCGGGGCAGAAACGCAATGACAGAAATGCTGGGGCAGAAACGCAATGACAGAAATGCTGGGGCAGAAACGCAATGACAGAAATGCTGGGGCAGAAACGCAATGACAGAAATGCTGGGGCAGAAACGCAATGACAGAAATGCTGGGGCAGAAACGCAATGACAGAAATGCTGGGGCAGAAACGCAATGACAGAAACGCTGGGGCAGAAACGCAATGACAGAAACGCAATGACAGAAATGCTGGGGCAGAAACGCAATGACAGAAATGCTGGGGCAGAAATGCAATGACAGAAATGCTGGGGCAGAAATGCAATGACAGAAATGCTGGGGCAGAAATGCAATGACAGAAATGCTGGGGCAGAAACGAAATGACAGAAATGCAATGACAGAAATGCTGGGGCAGAAACGCAATGACAGAAACGCTGAGGCAGGAAATGCAATGACAGAAAACGCCGGGGCAGAAACGCAATGACAGAAATGCCAGGGCAGAAATGCCGGGGCAGAAACGCAATGACAGAAATCCTGGGGCAGCAAAACGCAATGACAGAAATCCTGGGGCAGCAAAACGCAACGACAGAAATCCTGGGGCAGCAAAACGCAACGACAGAAATCCTGGGGCAGCAAAATGCAACGACAGAAATCCTGGGGCAGCAAAACGCAACGACAGAAATCCTGGGGCAGCAAAACGCAATGACAGAAATCCTGGGGCAGCAAAACGCAACGACAGAAATGCAATGACAGAAATGCTGAGGCAGAAACGCAATGACAGAAATGCTGAGGCAGAAACGCAATGACAGAAACGCAATGACAGAAACGCTGAGGCAGAAACACAATGACAGAAATGATGAGGCAGAAACGCAATGACAGAAATGCTGGGGCAGAAACGCAAGGACAGAAATGCTGGGGCAGAAACCCAACAACAGAAATGCTGGGGCAGAAACCCAATGACAGAAATGCTGGGGCAGAAACCCAATGACAGAAATGCTGGGGCAGAAACACAATGACAGAAATGCTGGGGGCAGAAAACGCAATGACGGAAATGCTGGGGGCAGAAAACGCAATGACGGAAATGCTGGGGGCAGAAAACGCAATGACATAAATGCTGGGGGCAGAAACGCAATGACAGAATTGCTGGGGGCAGAACGCAATGACAGAAATGCTGGGGGCAGAAACGCAATGACAGAAATGCTGGGGGCAGAAACGCAATGACAGAAATGCTGGGGGCAGAAACGCAATGACAGAAATGCTGGGGGCAGAAACGCAATGACAGAAATGCTGGGGGCAGAAACGCAATGACAGAAATGCTGGGGCAAAATGAAACGACAGAAAGGCTGGGGTGGAAATGAAATAACAGAAATACTGGGGAAGAAAAAACTGGGGCAAAACGCAACCCCCCCCATGATACCCCACGTGAGTACCGGGAGGTGAGCAGGCGAGTGAGCGCCCCCCCCCCCCCATGGAGCCAGGGTGAGAACCAGGAGGCGGGCAGGTGTCCCCTCCATGATGCACGGGGTGGGTTCCAGGGAGGTGAACTCAGCACCAGCATGGCCGGCCCCCTCCTCATGAAACCAGCATGGACAGCCCCCCCTCCTGACACCAGCATGGACGGCCCCCGCCCTCCTGACACCAGCATGGATGGCCCCCGCCCTCCTGACACCAGCATGGATGGCCCCCACCCTCCTGACATCAGCATGGACGGCCCCCCCTCCTGACACCAGCATGGACGCCCCCCCCCCTGACACCCGCATGGACGCTTCCCCTTCTGACACCAGTATGGACGCCCCCCCCTCCTGACACCAGCATGGACGCCCCCCCCCCTCCTGACACCAGCATGGACGCCCCCCCCCTCCTGACACCAGCATGGACGCCCCCCCTCCTGACACCAGCATGGACGCCCCCCCCCTCCTGACACCAGCATGGACGCCCCCCCCTCCTGACACCAGCATGGACGCCCCCCCCTCCCTCTTGATACTTCGAGCCCCGGGAGATGTGACAGGTGGACAGCCTCCCACCCCCATGCTGCCAACATGAGCCTGGGACGAGTCAGCTAGAGCCCCATGAAGACAGGGAGAAGGAGGGCGGCCCTGCAAGGACACCAGCCGCCAAGCCACCGCGCTGAACATAGAAACTCTTCTGACATGCATGGAAAAACTGGCTTATGCCAAGAATACTAAGTGGCAAGGTGGTAACACCTGACGGTGGGGGACAGCGGACTGCTGGGAGTGCTGTGCAATCCATGGCGGCTGGCTAAGCAGGGCCCGAGGACTAAAAAGGCCCCCCCCCAGGCTAAACTGAGGCGGTGGATGCCCGGGAGGTTAGCAGGCGGGTGAGCGCCCCCCCGCAGCCGGCGTGAGAACTGGGAGGCATGCGGGCATCCCCTCCATGCCTGACATGAGATCCAGGGAGGTGAACTGGCGGTGAGTGCCCCCCCCCAGATGGAGCGGCGTGAGAAACGGGCGGTGAGTGGCTCCCCCTACCCCTGCTGCTCAGCGTGAGGACCGGGATAGCAGGCAGGCAGGCAGGCAGGCAGGCAGCCCCCCCCCCCCCATACCCGGCGTGAGCACCGGGAGAGGAACCGCCACGAGACTCCATCGGTCGATCAGCCGTAACCGGAAGTGACACGGTCCCCGAAAAATGACGGCAGGAGGAGGGGCTGGCTGCAGCCCAGAAATGACGGCAACCCAGACCCGACAGGGGAGGAGGCTTAAGTAGCCCTCTCAGTCTCCTCCCACAAATACAGGCTGGCCTGCGGCCAGCCTTACCACATATCCCCCAGTGACCAAAAATACAAAAAAGTCTATGTGCAAAAGGAAAGTCTTCTTTACATGTTTTCATACACTCTTATACGCATGGTGAGCATCCGTCACCCATAAAGGAAATGTTCAATCGTGAAGCCACCACCTTTTGTGGAAATAGTACACGCTTACTGACTATATATGACCCTTTAACTAAAGAGAAGTCAACAGAGCTTGAAATTGAACACCCAGCTTTAGATCATCATAGAGCGGTTCCAAAGGCTCTCCCCTCTGGCAGATGGATATATATTGGTTCTCAATCCAGCCTCACCCCATAAAGTTTCTCATAAGAACATGAAAAGAAATGCTTCAGTAGTGTCTCTCCGCCAATGCCGACATCATTGCGAGTTCCTGGACGTGCGGCTGTAGTTTGTATCTGGCCAGCGAGGAATGCAATGTAGCGCTTTGATGGCTTATTTAATGGAAGTGTGTTCTTAATCTTTAATAAACTTACCAGAAAGGTTTTACACTATAGGAGCATTTCTTTTCATGTTCTTACGAGAAACGTTATGGGGTGATGCTGGATTGAGAACCTGCAACTGTGACATTGATACCCCCCGTGTGAAAGAACTGCAGCACGCCCCCTAAAGTACTGCGGTATATGCCAGTGCAATCTAATTTAGCAAAATAAAATATAAACTGTATACATACAGGCAGGTCATCAAAAAGTAAGGGATATTAGTACTCTGAGCAACCAAGGGATACAAAGAATTCCTTTCATTCCTTTCTGTTAATGCTGCGTCACGCAGGGGCGGATCCAGAGTCTTGTCTCGGGAGGGGCACTGCCAGAAAATACTTTTTTTGGGAGAAATTTATCGGGGGGAAATGGCTGGTGTTGGCGCTTCAATCATCCCGGCATCATGGTTGTTATAGTGTTAGGATGATTGAAGCGCATTATTTTTATTATGACATTGTAATATAAAATGAAATAGTTCAACTCACCATAATGCAGAATCAGTGGGAGCCCCAAGTGTGTAACTTGCCACGTCACCTGTCACCAGATTCAGATTGTCACTTGCCACGTCGCCTGTCACCAGATGCGGATTGTCACATGCCACGTCGCCTGTCACCAGATGCGGATTGTCAATTGCCATGTCGCCTGTCACCAGATGCAGATTGTCACTTTCCACGTCGCCTGCCACACGTTGCGGATTGTCACTTGCCAAGTCACCTGCCACACATTGCGGATTGTCACTTGCCACATCGCCTGCCAAGCGTTGCGGATTGTCAATTGCCAAGTCACCTGCCACACATTGCGGATTGACACTTGCCAAGTCACCTGCCACCAGATACGGATTGTCACTTGCCACGTTGCCTGTCACCAGATGTGGATTGTCACTTGCCACGTCGCCTGCCACCAGATGCAGATTGTCACTTGCCACGCCGCCTGTCACCAGATGCGGATAGTCACTTGCCACGTCTCCTGTCACCAGATGCAGATTGTCACTTGCCACGTCGCCTGCCACATGTTGCGGATTGTCACTTGCCATGTCACCTGCCACACGTTGCGAATTGTCACTTGCCACGTTTCCTGTCACCAGATGCAGATTGTCACTTGCCAAGTCATCTGCCACACGTTGCGGATTGTCACTTGCCACGTCGCCTGCCACACGTTGCGGATTGTCACATGCCACGTCGCCTGCCACACGTTGCGGATTGTCACTTGTCAAGTCACCTGCCACACATTGCAGATTGTCACTTGCCAAGTCACCTGCCACACGTTGCGGATTGTCACTTGTAACGTCATCTGCCACACATTGCGGATTGTCATTTGCCAAGTCATCTGCCACACATTGTGGATTGTCACTTACCAAGTCACCTGCCACCAGATGCAGATTGTCACTTGCCACGTTGCCTGCCACCAGATGCGGATTGTCACTTACCACGTCGCCTTCCACCAGATGCAGATTGTCACTTGCCACGTCGCCTGTCACCAGATGCAGATTGTCACTTGCCACGTCGCCTGTCACCAGATGCAGATTGTCACTTGCCATGTCGCCTGTCGCCAGATGCAGATTGTCACTTTCCATGTCGTCTGGCACACGTTGCGGATTGTTCCTTGCCATGTCACCTGCCACACGTTGCGGATTGTAACTTGCCACTTAGCCTGTCACCAGATGCAGATTGTCACTTGCCAAGTCACCTGCCACACGTTGCGAATTGTCATTTGCCACGTCGCCTGCCACACATTGCCTGCCAAGCGTTGCGGATTGTCACTTGCCAAGTCACCTGCCACACATTGCGGATTGTCACTTGCCAAGTCACCTGCCACCAGATACGGATTGTCACTTGCCACGTCGCCTGTCACCAGATGTGGATTGTCACTTGCCACGTCGCCTGCCACCAGATGCAGATTGTCACTTGCCACGCCGCCTGTCACCAGATGCGGATAGTCACTTGCCACGTCTCCTGTCACCAGATGCAGATTGTCACTTGCCACGTCGCCTGCCACATGTTGCGGATTGTCACTTGCCATGTCACCTGCCACACGTTGCGAATTGTCACTTGCCACGTCGCCTGTCACCAGATGCAGATTGTCACTTGCCAAGTCATCTGCCACACGTTGCGGATTGTCACTTGCCACGTCGCCTGCCACACGTTGCGGATTGTCACATGCCACGTCGCCTGCCACACGTTGCGGATTGTCACTTGTCAAGTCACCTGCCACACTTTGCAGATTGTCACTTGCCAAGTCACCTGCCACACGTTGCGGATTGTCACTTGTAACGTCATCTGCCACACATTGCGGATTGTCATTTGCCAAGTCATCTGCCACACATTGTGGATTGTCACTTGCCAAGTCACCTGCCACCAGATGCAGATTGTCACTTGCCACGTTGCCTGCCACCAGATGCGGATTGTCACTTACCACGTCGCCTTCCACCAGATGCAGATTGTCACTTGCCACGTCGCCTGTCACCAGATGCAGATTGTCACTTGCCACGTCGCCTGTCACCAGATGCAGATTGTCACTTGCCATGTCGCCTGTCGCCAGATGCAGATTGTCACTTTCCATGTCGTCTGGCACACGTTGCGGATTGTCCCTTGCCATGTCACCTGCCACACGTTGCGGATTGTAACTTGCCACTTAGCCTGTCACCAGATGCAGATTGTCACTTGCCAAGTCACCTGCCACACGTTGCGAATTGTCATTTGCCACGTCGCCTGCCACACATTGCGGATTGTCACTTGCCACATCGCCTACCACACGTTGCGGATTGTCACTTACCAAGTCACCTGCCACAAGTTGCGGATTGTCACTTGCCACGTCACCTGCCACACATTGTAGATTGTCACTTGCCAAGTCACCTGCCACAGGTTGCAGATTGTCACTTGCCACGTCACCTGCCACACATTGCGGATTGTCACTTGCCACGTCACGGATTGTCACTTGCCACGTCACCTGCCACAGTCATGGGTATAAAATTCTAATTGATTTTCTCTGTTTAGGTTATACATACTTATTATTTAGTGTGGAATGGTATTATATAATGTACTCCCACTTGCTCAGTGACTGCATGACTAAAGCTTATATTACTTTTGTCCTCGTTGGAAAGATGTTTTATAAATGTTACTTCTGTTTCCAAGTCACAATGAACAAACAAGTAACGCTTTTTTTTTCCAGTTGCAAGCAATCAGATTTCACTTTTTATTTCCATGAATGTTAAAGACCAACTGAACTTTCAATTTATATTGGCTAAATACATTAAGTCCCGGTTCACACTGGTGCGCTGTGCGATATTGCATGTGATTCGCACTGCACTGCAGTGCAAATCAGATGCTATGTCTGTGCGATACAAATTCAGCCATACAGATTGTATGGTTGAATTTGAATCGCATTCGGACCAAAGTTGTATAGGACCCTTTTTTTGGTTCACACCAGAATCAGATCGAATGCGTGTTTACACCCATGCAATCCGATTCATGTCTGAACAGACAGTTCGCACTGCGATATGCGAACCGATCTGGGGTGTCATTAACTTTGTATTGACACTCCCAGCGATTCGCAATATGGCAGTGTGAACTACTGTGCGATTCAGGTGCGATGCAGTTTGTCAGGAAGCAGACACTGCCTGATTACAGAAGCATGTGGCCCTGCCAGCAGCTGCAGAGAAGGATCCTTGCTCTCTGTGGGGAAGCAGTAGTTCCCTGTGGCCCCCTGTGTCCTCTGGCCCCCCTGTGTCACCCTCCGGCCCCCCTGTGTCCTCCTCTGACCCCCTGTGTCCTCCTCCGGCCCCCCTGTTTCTTCCTCCGACCCCCCGTGTCCTCCTCTGCCCCCCCCCTGTGTCATTAACTGACCCCTTCTTTTTCTGAATGAGCAGAGTCAGTGATCACAAAAAAATAAAAATAATGATAAAATTAAAATAAAGAGATACTGACACCATTCACTGCCCTACTGACACCATCCTGAACATACTACCCACCTCCATACACTCCGCACTCCTCTCCTGCACGTACGACCCGCCTCCATACACTTGCTACTCCTCTTCTGCACATACTACCCACCTCCATACACTCTAAACCCCTCTACCTGCACATACTACCCACCGCCATACACTCCACACCCCTCTTCTACACATATTACACTCTGTACTTCTCTCCTGCACCTACTACCTGCCTCCATACACTCCATACTTCTCGTCTCTACATACTACCCACTGCCACACACTCTGCACTCCTCTCTTTGAACATTTTATCCACCGCCCTACACTCCACACCCCTCTCCTGCACATACTATCCACCTCCATACACTCTGAATCCCTCTCCCTGCACCTACTACCTGCCTCCATACACTCCATACTTCTCGTCTCCACATACTACCCACTGCCACACACTCTGCACTCCTCTCTTTGAACATTTTATCCACCGCCCTACACTCCACACCCCTCTCCTGCACATACTATCCACCTCCATACACTCTGAATCCCTCTCCCTGCACCTACTACCTGCCTCCATACACTCCATACTTCTCGTCTCCACATACTACCCACTGCCACACACTCTGCACTCCTCTCTTTGCACATTTTATCCACCGCCATACACTCCACACCCCTCTCCTGCACATACTATCCACCTCCATACACTCTGAACCCCTCTCTCTGCACCTACTACCTGCCTCCATACACTCCATACTTCTCGTCTCCACATACTACCCACTGCCACACACTCTGCACTCCTCTCCCTGCACATTTTATCCACCGCCATACACTCCACACCCCTCTTCTGCACATACTACCCACCTCCATACACTCCACACCCCTCTCCTGCACATACTACCCACCTCCATACACTCCACACCCCTCTCCTGCACATACTACCCACCTCCATACACTCCGCACCCCTCTCCTGCACATAATACCCACCTCCATACACTCTGCACTCCTCTCCTGCACATACTACCCACTGCCATACACTTTACACTGTACATTACCTATTTAAGATTGCTACATTCTGCACTTTAGATGTACTCTATTTAACCACAACCCTTAAGCCAGACCCACTATTTAGCGTAATGTAAACCATGCTCACTTGTCGCCACAGCGCGCTATGTGCACCACATTTATTTATTGATGCCTAGGGCCCACATTTGATCTTGCACATGGGCCAATGATTTCATACTATGCCCCTGTCATGCAGGTCTCCTGCAGAATGTCAGTGTAAGCTGTTTGCCCATATATCATACGGGAAGGCAGGTTCACACTGACAGGAAAAATCAATGAACTACCACAGCGCTCAACAGCACTGTGGCAGTTCATTGAGAACAAAGGATGTTGGGGCTTGTAGTTTATTCATACACAGAGCTCTAAATGAATGAAGAGGCCATTACAAAGTGACAGCTAGTACAGGGAACTTCTCCCCATACCGCTGTCACAGGGATTGAGAGCAGTGGAGAGCGGCTACAGCACTGGGAACAAGTAACATATTCCACCCTAAAAACTGGTGGAACATGTGACATGTTCCCAAAGGTGAACTTATCCTTTAAATAATGTACAATGCCTGTGATGAATGTGAAGTGTAATGTACAACCTGGTTCCTTCTCAGATACTGGGAAAACACCCAGGTACTGGAGTCGATATAGCTCCTGCTCAGGAGTTACTTTATGGTGGCCATATACTCTTTGGATTTATTATGCAATAAATGTATGATTCAATCAAAACGACTGAATCTGCAAACAACTGAATAACTTCCCTTCTGATCCATTTAGACTCAATTTAGATCAAACTGAATCGATCAGCTAGAGTGGAAAATTATCAATCATTTTAATTCGAATGGCAGCAGTGAAATGCTTTGTTCATAAATATGACTGCTTTTTAATCGATCAGATTATAAGATTACATGATGAAAACAGAAGTACGATCGATCGTAAATTATGGTCATATCTGGCAATCAAACAAAACCACTTCCCTGTGTGTGGCTTATCAGTTAAATGGGTTGTTGACCATAGATCAATTACTCCTATCAGAAGAGATAAATCAGAAAAAGAAAGCACTCATTTATTGAAGTGTGTATAGCCACCATTAGAGATGGCCATCTAGTGGGTGAAGAACGGATATATGTCAGCAGATAAATATTGCCATCAAAAGCTTTGACCTGTTGGATTTGAAAATAGGCAAGTGAGTATAATTCCATACTAAACTCTCTTAAACAACATAACTATTGTTAATCTTTATGCTGCTAACATTAGTAAATCGATAGGAAGGTATATTATAATTACTTGCTTGAAACTTTTTATTTTTTAAGTTTCTCAGTTGCTTCCTGGTTTCTAAAGCTCTAAATAGCATTTTCAGCTTGTAGCGCTCAGATACAGTTATTTTTGCTGTAAGAAATTGGGGTTAGATTTTAGACATGTGCACTGCTGAAAAATTTGTTAGTTTTCGTTTCATTTGTTTCTTTTTTTTTTCGTTTTTCGGGTAATTCGTTATGATCACGATTCGTAAATTCGAAAATTCATAAATTCATAAATTCGTTAAATATGTTTAAAAAATAAGAAAATAAGAAGGAAAATTTGAAAGAATAACTAAATATTACATTATAGGTATTGGAATTTCCTTTTAAATTTGGCTGGTAGTGAACGTAACGAATACGAATTTATCCGAAGTCACAAATTATTTGAAATAATGAATGCCGCATCTAAACAAATGGAACGGAACAAATTAATAATAAATAATAATAATAATAATAAAAAGTTTTTATTATTATTATTGTTATTTATTATTATTACTTTGTAACGTTCCATTCGGTTACATACGACATTCGTTATTTTGGATAATTCGGAACTTTGGATAAATTTGTATTCTTAATGTTCACTAACAGCCGAATTTGAAAGGAAATTCCAATGCCTATGTAGCGGGTATGTACTTTCTCGGGTGTAAATTTAACTGGCAGAGACACCAGTGATGTGTAATTCCCTGCAGCCCAGCAGGTGGCGCTGTCGCCATGGGGTGGGGGTTGAGCCATTGCTGTGTGCCGGGCCTCCTTTTTGTCCCCTCTCGGCAGTGTTATGGTGGGGCGGGGAACCCGCCGTGCTTGCTGGGAGAGGGTATAAAGGGCCGGCCATCTTTGTCACGGGGTCGAGTCCCAGGCACCTTCAGCCTGTGGGCGGTGGTTCGTGTCGGTCCTCTAGGCGGCCTAGGCCTAGAGGACAGCCGGAGGTCGTGTTCCATCCCAGGCACCTTTGGCCTGGGGTGAGGTACTCGGATTGAGGTCTGGAGCTCAGTGCCCAACACTGAGTTCTGCGAGGGAAGGAGGTCCTAGGGAACCCAGGGATTGGGTACCCGAATCCGGAAGGCATAATGGACCGGGGGGAGCTCCTCACTTGAAGATCGGGTGCAGCAGATTGCCAGTGACAGGTGAGCCTCCCACCGGAGACTGCCTGGAAGGAAATCCCCCCTCGCTCGGAGACCGCAACCCACTTTCAGGAAGGAAAGTGGAGAATTCATTGTGTCTGGG
Source organism: Rana muscosa (assembly GCA_029206835.1). Taxonomy (NCBI): domain Eukaryota; kingdom Metazoa; phylum Chordata; class Amphibia; order Anura; family Ranidae; genus Rana; species Rana muscosa. The sequence goes on along the minus strand of CM055116.1, from coordinate 1,185,140,229 downwards.
CCTACTCGCATCCACACCTCCTTTTCTGTTCTGTTTTCCAAGGGAGTCTAACTGATTATGCTGTTCACTCCAGAAGAATAAAGGAGTGTTGGACTTTAATGGTGTGGGGCTTTTTTCTGGTGGACATTGTTCAAGGTAATCTCACGTGGAGGTTTTAAGTGCACAACACTGACCCGAAGGTAGAGAAAGAACTTTGCTTATACCGCACTGACACCTGTGGTGAAGGCCAGGCGTGGTGTCCCCGCTTCCTCCCCTCTAAGGTACCCCTAGACAAGAAGAGAAACGAGCTGATGCAGAGAGGGGAGTGAGGAGGGCGCTACACGTGGGGGCTCGGGTCCGGTATATTGTTTGTGCACCACGGAAATGAACGTGTCTGCTGGAGGAGTTACGCGAGTAGGCAGGCCTTCACTGGCCGAAGTGCATCCCTGTGCTCGAAGTCGTGGACATGACCCATTGAAGGGAAAGACCCGCGCAGAAGAGCGAGGAGAGGGGGAAGCTCAGCCGTGTGAGGGACTACACGTGGAGGCTTCTATTTGCACTGCGCCACCAGGCACACCCCCATCGCTTAGTTTGTGGGCGTGACTCAGAAACAGAAAAGAAGAAAAGCCTGCGAACTGGAGCAAAGGGGAGGAGTCCAATACGTGTGAAGGACTACACGTGGGATGTTGGCGCAAAAACTTAGCAGTGTGCGATGGATCAGCAACAGGTCGCCATGTTCTGACATACATCGTGGATTCCAGTTCACCCTTCCACCACGACATTGGCTGCTGCTGCTCCGGTAACAGATACGGGGATCCGGCTAAAGCCAAGGGGTCGATTCGCCCTGTATTCGTTCATAGACGTTGAGGCCCTGGGTGTGATTTGTCCCAGCTGTTCGGAACTGGTGTGCCGTCTGAAGCCATTCGGGCGATGTGAGGCCTGTGGGGAGTTCCTGTTTGAAGTGGATCCAGCGGTGGAGAAACCGTGGACCATTTACTCCGGCCGTGCTGCAGGCAACACCACTCAAAGAGGAGGAATCACTGCTTTGACAGCCATTGGAGTGAGGAGGGCGCTACACCTATAATTTGATAGTTAGTAATAGTTAGGTTATTATTATTTAGTTATTCAGTAATTTTCGGGTTTACGGATTTTCGAATTTCGAATTTCCGAATTTTTGAATTTATGAATTTTCGAATATTCCAATTTACGGGTTTTTGTTAATTCATATATTTCTGATATAATGAATTTATCGAAATTTGTTAAAAAACTAATTTGGAACAAAACAAATTGCACATGTCTATTAGATTCTTGAAATCATTTCCAAGTGCAGAAACCCCTGGACTGTGGTGGATGCAATACTCAGTTTCTAATGTTGCTCTTATTTCTCTTTTATCAGGGCTAGCCATGAATGAAATCCAATATAAGCGCTTTACTTCTCTTAATGCTTCATGTCTCATCCTGTGATTTGTAGATTTAGTGTTATTCATTCATATCCTCCCTTTTTGTATATTGCACCACATTTCGCCTTTAGCATACTTGGCTGCCGATATCTAACCTGAGAATTGCAACGTTTGTCCCGTATTGTTCTAGACATAACTACAAGAGATACAAGTGTTAAGTGTGACTCCATGTGTGCATATATGACATCATGAACAGAACAAAGCAGCTTTTTTAATACACCTAATCTTACACAATCCCTAACTTTGTGCATGTGTACAAAGTGTGCAAGTGTAAGAATTGATGCTGGTTTGAAGCCAAAGGGTAGTCACACCAAATAATGATTTGACTTAGATTCTTCTTCTGATTGCACACTTTGCATTTAGTAAGAAGATAAAAAAAAAATATTAGAAAATATATTTTTGAAAGCATTCTTACTTTACAGCATTTCTTCGCACCTGCCTAAAACTTAATGTAAAGTGCCTTGAAAAATATTCATACCCCTTGAAATTTTCCACATTTTGTCATATTACAACCAAAAACGTAAATGTATTTTATTGGGATTTCATGTGATAGACCAACACAAAGTGGCACATAATTGTGAAGTGGAAGGAAAATGAGTGGTTTTCAACTTTTTTTTACAAATAAATATCTGCAAAGTGTGGGGTACATTTGTATTCAGCCCCCCTGAGTTAATACTTTGTAGAACCACCTTTCACTGCAATTACAGCTGCAAGTCTTTTTGGCGATGTCTCTACCAGCTTTGCACATCTAGAGAGGTATATTTTTGCACATTCTTCTTTGCAAAATATCTCAAGCTCTGTCAGATTGGACGGAGAGCATCTGAGAACAGCAATTTTCAAGTCTTGCCACAGATTCTCAATTGGATTTAGGTCTGGACTGTGACTGGGCCATTCTAACACATGAATATGCTTTGATCTAAATATGGTGAGGGTCCCACTAACTTGGCTGGAAACTTCTTCGGGGAGGCCTCTTTCCCTGGGCCCATGGGTTTGGCCTTTGGTGTTTTTTTCTTTTTCCATCTTTTCCTGGATCTTAATCCCTGTTGGGCCTGGTATGCATTGATTTCTTGCGATTTTTGGGGTTTTACCTCCAGGTGAGGGGTATTAAGTGCTTTTGATGGGGAATTGTTCCCCTCACTTCTTGGTTTCTCCTGCTTTCTGATTCCAATGGAGCTTGCTGGAAATGATGGGCACCCAGTTGACTCCTTCACCGGGGCCCTCTGGAGTTTTCCGCCGGCTGGCGGTAGGTGCCTCGGGTCTTTCTCGGACTGGGGCACACTCGCCCAAAATGGCCAACTCCTCCACAGTTAAAGCAAAAAGCTTCTCCTCTATCCCGCGGGGAGACTGGTGTTGAAACGCTCTGGTACAGCTCCTTCCTGACTTCTTCTTTTTCTCCAACTCCTGCGTTCTTGGCCATTAAAGAGGTCAGCATCTCTAATACTTGGGTCATCTGTGACTTTAAGACCACCACCTCCGAGTCCCATTCAGTGGCCATGGCGGATTTGACCCCAACTGAGGGGGAAAGAGTGGGTTTCTCGGTCGCCTGTTGGTCTTTCAGCAGAGCCTCTTCATCCCTTATTATTCACACAAGGTATGGGTAGTTCAGGGACATGACCCCTCCAGAGGTTTTCAGATGGAGCCAGACTGGATCAGAACGTAATGCCCCCCTTAAAATCTGCTTCATCCTAGCCGCATCTATGGCTTGTGGCACCATCCCCTTCTTAAGGACAATTTGGCACAGCATCTTGTTTAATCTGCGAACATATTCAGGCAGTCTTTCTCCTGGCTGTTGAAGGGTATGCTCAAACTGGTAGACTAAATCGACCACTTTTTTCAGATGGCCGAATTCTTCCTGCAACATAGTTAAATAGTCATAGGCAGTACAAGCAGCATTGCTGAACCTAAGGTTCTTCACGGCTTCAGCAGCAGCACCCTTTAAGCCTCGTACACACGATTGGATATCCTATGGATTCTAATCCGATGGTTTTGTCCATCGGAAATCCGATGAAGCTGACTTCCATCAGTCTTGCCTACACACCATCAATCAAAAAAACGACCGTTCCAAACGCGGTGACGTAAAACACTCCGATGAGCTGAGAAAAATGAAGTTCAATGCTTCTGAGCATGCGTCGACTTGATTCTGAGCATGCGTGGGTTTTTTATCCGATGGACTTGCCCATAGACGATCAGAGTTTTCGATCGGTTTTTTATCCATCGGAAAAATTTAAAACATGTTCTATTTTTTAAAACCGACGGAAAAAAGACTGATGGGTCCCATACACGATCGGTTTGTCTGATGAAAACAATCCATCGGACGGTTTTCATCGGTTAAACCAATCGTGTGTACAGGGCTTTAGACTTTCACTTATGCGCTTCTTCTTTTGGGCTTCCGGTATTTCCCATCCTTCCACAGCCTGCATCGCTTGTTCAATCCAGGTGTCAAAATCCTCTTCCCTGAGTGGTACAGGTTGTTTTCCTGAAAAGATCCTGAGCTTCTGGTACCCGGCCTCTACATGTACTGTACTACTCTTCTGGCACTTCGTGACAAGGTCCCCTAAAGCATTTAAAAGTTCAGGGCCTATAGTGGTTAGAGGTGTCCCTGGGGCTATCATCTCTTTGGGACTCTTTGGAATTTTGGGTGATTGCGGAGGTTCCTCGTTTATAACCTTTGCGTGCGCCAAGCAGTACGTCTTATTGCCTATGGACTGCACACTCTGACCTCTAAATTCTTCCGGCACTTCATCCCTCCACTCTATCAGCACGAAGGTGCGGGAATTCTCTTTGTGTGGCCTGAGGTCAATTAACCATCCTTTATGGTCCGGGGCAAAAAATAGGATTAATGTATGGACAGCCGCACTCCAAAAACCGTTCAGGTAGCCTTTAATTAAAAAAAATCCAAAGCACTACAAGTGACAGTAGACAAAATGGGGGTACAACTGACATGTTTCGCACTGGGAACTAGTGCTTAGTCATAGCATAAGCTATGACTAAGCACTAGTTCCCAGTGCGAAACATGTCAGTTGTACCCCCATTTTGTCTGCTGTGACTTGTAGTGCTTTGCATTTTTTTTAATTAAAGGCTACCTGAACGTTTTTTGGAGTGCGGCTGTCCATACATTCATCATATTTTTTGCTTCGTGCATTGCCTGCACGCTTGGTTTCCGAGAAGACATTGATTGCCTGATTGCACCTACCTGGAGCGGTATCTCTCCCTTTTATGGTCCGGGGACAGGAGCTCTATGAGCCGTTCTATGTCACTCCCTGACCAATCCTCTCCGGGGAGTTAAATCACTGCAGCCATGTCCAGGGAGACATCAGCGGATAAGCACCACTGGGTCACCGTTAACGGATCCATGCCGGTACTTCTGGCGGGCTTGATTACAGCGTACAGGTATCCTGGACTCTAAACCCCCATGTGTAGCGATACCCCCAGCTAAGAGAGCCACTGGTATGATGTTTCGGGCCTGTAACACACCGCTGTCAACCCCCAGCAATTGGTTCTACCCTCCCTTGGCACAGCTAGTAGGGGATGATAGGATTGTGAGACCTGTAACTTTAGGTCACGCAATCCGGCAATAAAGGCACACAGTGATATTGTATAACTGGCACTGACCGTCCCCATAGCAAAGTAATCACACCAACAACTTGTCTGCTTAAACCTGGTACTTTTACTGAACGAAATGGTTAAGCAGGTAAACTGTATACATTAGCATATGCAGAGCCCTGCAATAAAAGGTATTCAGCAAATAAACAGATATACAATTCTGTACACACACAACTAACAGAACCCGCTTGCAGCTTCCTTCCCTGGTGGGCAAGAGGGCGCCCAGTAATGTCTAAACTTAGAAGTCAGGCCTGACTGTTCTATGTGTAGGTTCCGTGAAGATGGATCTTCCCTAGCAAATGGTGGTGCACTTTTGGAGACAAATTGTAATCCACAGGAATAGGTACTTGTAAACTTGAGGAATAAAGTAAAGTCACTAATGCTACTCAATGCACTGTCCCTCCGGTGTGCAGATACAAACTCTAAATTGTGGGTCCCGAACAACAAACACTGGGCCTAGAGATCCTGTACTAATCTCTGAGCAGGTACTCTCTCACCCAACCGGACCAGTCCACATCCGTATCTTCCATAGCTGTGTCTCGGTACACAGTTTCACGACACCCGGGTCTTCGGTCCTCCTGGAAGTAGTAGATGGGTAGCAGGATGAGACGTCCCTCAGGCTCCTCAGTGGAAACGGCTCTTTGGAAGCACAAGGCCTAAACTTCAGGCCCTGTCAGGAACAACAGACTCAGCACAGAGTTCCACTTGTTGGGTGGGCGATGTCCAAAGAGGTGCAATGCACCCTGGGTATGGTAGTCTCTGGGTTCTTAAAGCAACACCCCGCTACACAAACCATTCCATTGTAGCTCTGGCTGTATGTTTAGGGTCATTGTACTGCTAGAAGGTGAATCTCCACCCCAGTCTCAAGTCTTTTGCAGACTCTGACAGGTTTTCTTCTAAGATTGCCCTGTATTTGGCTCCATCCATCTTCCCATTAACTCTGACCAGCTTCCCTGTCCCTGCTGAAGAAAAGCATCCCCACAACATGAGGCTCCCGCCACCATATTTTACGGTGGGGATGGTGTGTACAGTGTTAGTTTTCCGGTACACTTCGCGTTTTTCTTATAGGCCAAAAAGTAAAATTTTGGCCTCATCTGACCCACTCTTCCGTAAAGGTCAGATTTGTGGGTGCACGACTAATAGTTGTCCTGTGGACAGATTCTTGCACCTGAGCTGTGGATCTCTGCAGCTCCTCCAGAGTTACCATGGGCCTCTTGGCTGCTTCTCTAATTACTGCTCTCCTTGCCTGGCCTGTCAGTTTAGGTGGATGGCCATGTCTTGGTAGGTTTGCAGTACTCTTTCCATTTTAGGATGATGGATTGAACAGTGCTCTGTGAGATGTTCAAAGCTTGAGTTATTTTATTATAACCTAACCCTGCTTTAAACTTCTCCACAACTTTATCCCTGACCTTTCTGGTGTGTTCCTTGGCCTTCATGATGCTGTTTGTGCACTAAGGTTCTCTAACAAACCTCTGGGGGCTTCACAGAACAGCTGTATTTATACTGAGCTTAAATTACACACAGGAGACCGCTATTTACTAATGTAGCAAGGTCCGAGACCTCTAGAGGCCTAATGGTGACCTCCAGAGTCAGGGAGAGCTGACATCCTTCCTTGTAGAGAGGGTTACAAGGCATGGTGGATGTCAGTGATGGGCGCCAGACACTTTTTGAATGCAAAGAGATTTATTGTCTCTTGAACAAGAACTGTGGGAGAGAGGGTTAGGGCCAGCACACCCTTAAGTAGATGCAATGATAATTGTCAGACTCTGAGACATATATAGGTAGACAGCTATACAGTGGAAGGCCTCCAGCTGGACACCACTTCTGTATAGGTAGGGCCGCTGTCTCCTATGGCAACAAATCTTTTAACAGTCACTAATAATAGTTGTATTTAACTATTGGTAACACAAATAGTTCTCCTCGCACTCTACAGTCTCTCACTGTAGGTCTTCACTCACAGAGCTCCCAGTCTCTCACTAGACTCTCAGACCCAATCGCCACTGGATCCCCAGAGCTTTTCCACTTCCATAACTCGGTATCTTCCTCAAGCGTCACCCCCGCTTCCCTGCTGGGTCCCTGGCTTGGCACTGATAGATACTCCTCAAGCATCACCCCTGCTGACCCACTAGGTCCCTGGCTTTGCACTTACTGATGGTCCTCAAGCGTCACCTCTGCTGTCCCGCTGGGTCCCTGGCTTGGCACTTGCTGAAGTTTTCTCACTTCGTCACCGTCCTCGGCTGGTGAGAAGACTGCTCTGGTACTGACTCCAGCTCACTCACAGTGGTCTCCGGTAAAAGGTGGATAGTCCCTTAGTGGTGACAGCTTCCCCTCTACCTCTGACCACAACTGGTTCCCCGCTTGACTGAACCGTTACTCTCGGTTGGACTCCAACCCTGCAGTCCTAACCCTGCACTGCTTCTCTTGCTTCTGGATAGGCCCTCAGACAGCCTAGCAGATGTCCCTTGGATAGGCCTCAGGCTTTTGGCTTAGCAGCCGGGGCAGCATAACACACGTCCACCCAGACAGCCGTCCAGGTGGCACAGGACCTTGATCACCTGACTCCACCCAAATAAATAGGTTCTCCCAGCAGGCCAAGGAACTAAAGAAACCCCCGACAATTGGCTAAGACACCCCATCCATTCACAACCTGACCTTGCTAAGCCCTTGTCTATCCAATGTCACCAGCATAACACCACCTAGCGACAGAAGAGAGAAGGTGCAGCAAGTCCAGAACTAGAGAGGAATCAGTGGATATACAAACAATTAACCAGGGCAACTACTGCGTGGCAAACTAAATTTACTAGCAACCCCGCCTAAACACCAAGGTGCTACATCAATTAGGTGACTTCTGAAGGCAGATGGTTCCACTAGATTTTAGTTGGGGTATCAGAGTAAAGGGGGCTGAATACAAATGCAAGTCACACATTTTCAGATATTTATTTGTAAAAACTTTTGAAAACCATTTATCATTTTCCTTCCCTGTCACCATTATGTGTCACTTTGTGTGGGTCTAGCACATAAAATCCCAATAAAATACATATATGTTTTTGGTTGTAACATGACAAAGTGTGGAAAATTTCAAGGGGTATATAGACAGTATATACAATGGCAAGAACAAGTATAGTACGGTTTTCTGCAGTGATTTGCCATAAAATGTGACCTGATCCTCGTATAAGTCACAACAATAGGCAAACACCCTGTGCTTAAAGCAGAGTCCCATCCAAAAGTGGAACTTCCGCTTATCTGTCTCTCCCCCCTCTGATGCCACATTTGGCACCTTTCGAGGGGAGGGGGGAGCAAGGACCTGTTTTTGAGAGGTACCCTGTCCCCACTTCCATCGGATCTCGCTGCAGCAAATTATGTCAGAAGTCCAGCCCCCCTCCTTCTCCCTCCTCCTTCCCCTGCTGCCGGGCCAGTAGGAGAGCGCAGCGCGCTTTGCGCATGCGCATGTAGGGACCCGGCTACATTTGTAGGATGTCTGGTGTGGATGGCTCTCCTGAGGTCATTAAACAACATCTATATGGAGATAAGGTCTGGCCACTGACTGGGTCACTCCATAAGGCACATTTTTTTTCTAAAGCCAGTTTGTGGTGGACTTACTTTAATGCTTATGGTCAACGTCCTGCTGCATCACCCAACTTCTACTAAGTTTCAGCTGCCAGACAACCACCCTGACATTATCCTTTAAGTTATTTTGGTAAACTTGGGAATTAATTTTCCCCTCGATGATGGCAAGCAGGGATGAGCCGAACACCCCCCTGTTCGGTTCGCACCAGAACCTGCGAACAGACAAAATGTTCGTGTAAACTTTAGAACACTATTAAATACAATGGACTCGAACATTCGAAATCTAAAGTGTTAATTATAAAGGCTAATATGCAAGTTATTGTCCTAAAAAGTGTTTGGGGACCTGGGTCCTGCCCCAGGGGACATGTATCAATGCAAAAAGAAGTTTTAAAAACGGCCGTTTTTTCGGGAGCAGTGATTTTAATAATGCTTAAAATGAAAAAATAAAAGTGAAATATTCCTTTAAATTTCATACCTGGGGGGTGTGTATGATATGCATGTAAAGTGGCGCATGTTTCCCGTGCTTAGAACTGTCCCTGCAAAAAATGTCATTTTTGAAAGAAAAAAATGCATTTAAAACTGACTTGCGGCTATTAATGAATTGTCGGCTCCCGGCAATACATACAAAAGTCATTGATAAAAAAAAAAAAAAGCGTGGGGGTTCCCCAGAATTCAATTACCAGGCCCTTCAGGTCTGGAATGGATATTAAGGGGAACCCCGCCGCAAATTTAAAAAAAAATTGACGTGGGGTTCCCCCAAATATCCATTCCAGGCCCTTCAGATCTGGCATGGATTTTAAGAGGAACTCCACCCCAAATTTTTAAAAAAAATGGCGTGGAGTCCCCCTAAAAATCCATACCAGACCCCTTATCCGAGCACGCAACCTGGCCAGCCGCAGGGGAAAAGGGGGGACAAGAGAGCGGCCCCCCCTCCCTCCTGAACCGTACCAGGCCACATGCCCTCAACATGGGGAGGATGTCCCCATGTTGATGGGGACAAGGGCCTCATCCCCACAACCCTTGCCCGGTGGTTGTGGGGGTCTGCGGGCGGGGGGCTTATCGGAATCTGGAAGACCCCTTTAACAAAGGGGACCCCCAGATCCCGCCCCCCCCTATGTGAATTGGTAAGGGGTACATTGTACCCCTACCATTTCACGAAGAAAGCGTAAAAAAATGTTTAAAAAAACACACAAACACCTTGAAAAAGTCCTTTATTTAAAAAAAAACAAAAAAAAACCATTCCAGCGGTGAAATCCAGTGTCCCGCGGCGATCCCGATGTCCAGCGCTGTCCTTCATTGGTTGTGCCTGAGCGGACCTGATGGGGAACTCCCTCTCAGTGTTTTAAATGTATAGACCCGCCCCTTCTAAAGTTCCCCATCAGGTCCGCTCAGCGGGCGAGATGCAGAACATGAGAAGGGGCGGGTCTATACATGTATTACCAAAGTGAGAGCAGTTCCCCATCAGGTCCGCCCCCTCGGTATGTCGGACCCGCCTACGTCATTGGCTTGAGCGGGGAACTTCCTTCACTATGTAAATTTAAATTACACAGTGAAGGAAGTTCCCCGCTTTAGAACTTTAGAAGGGGCGGGTCTATACATTTAAAATACTGAGAGGGAGTTCCCCATCAGGTCCGCTCAGGCACAACCAATGAAGGACAGCGCTGGACATTGGGATCGCCGCGGGACACTGGATTTCACCGCTGGAATGTTTTTTTTTTTTTTTTTAATAAAGGACTTTTTCAAGGTGTTTGTGTGTTTTTTTAAACATTTTTTTACGCTTTCTTCGTGAAATGGTAGGGGTACAATGTACCCCTTACCAATTCACATAGGGGGGGGGCCGGGATCTGGGGGTCCCCTTTGTTAAAGGGGTCTTCCAGATTCCGATAAGCCCCCCGCCCGCAGACCCCCACAACCACCGGGCAAGGGTTGTGGGGATGAGGCCCTTGTCCCCATCAACATGGGGACATCCTCCCCATGTTGAGGGCATGTGGCTTGGTACGGTTCAGGAGGGAGGGGGGGCCGCTCTCTCGTCCCCCCCTTTTCCCTGCGGCTGGCCAGGTTGCGTGCTCGGATAAGGGGTCTGGTATGGATTTTTAGGGGGACTCCATGCCATTTTTTTTTTAAATTTGGGGTGGAGTTCCCCTTAAAATCCATGCCAGATCTGAAGGGCCTGGAATGGATATTTGGGGGAACCCCACGTCAATTTTTTTTTAAATTTGCGGCGGGGTTCCCCTTAATATCCATTCCAGACCTGAAGGGCCTGGTAATTGAATTCTGGGGAACCCCCACGCTTTTTTTTTTTTTTTATCAATGACTTTTGTATGTATTGCCGGGAGCCGACAATTCATTAATAGCCGCGAGTCAGTTTTAAATGCATTTTTTTCTTTCAAAAATGACATTTTTTGCAGGGACAGTTCTAAGCACGGGAAACATGCGCCACTTTACATGCATATCATACACACCCAGGTATGAAATTTAAAGGAATATTTCACTTTTATTTTTTCATTTTAAGCATTATTAAAATCACTGCTCCCGAAAAAACGGCCGTTTTTAAAACTTCTTTTTGCATTGATACATGTCCCCTGGGGCAGGACCCCGGTCCCAAACACTTTTTAGGACAATAACTTGCATATAAGCCTTTATAATTAGCACTTTAGATTTCTCCCATAGATTTTTCGAATTTGCCGCGAACACCCCAATTTGTTCGCTGTTCGGCGAACGGGCGAACAGGCAATGTTCGAGTCGAACATGAGTTCGACTCGAACTCGAAGCTCATCCCTAATGGCAAGTGGTCCAGGCCCTGAATCAGTGAAGCAAGCCCAAATCATGATGTTCTCTCCTCCATACTTCACCTCTGGGATGATGTTTTGGTGAAGAGTATTCTTCCCAAACAATTCCACTTTTGTTTCATCAGTTCACAAAACAGTTTTCCAATAGCTTTGTGGTTTGCCAAGGTGCTCTTTGGCAAACTTCAGGTGCACAGCAATCTTTTTTTTTTGGCGAACAGTAGGGATGAGCCGAACACCCCCCAGTTCGGTTCGCACCAGAACTTGCGAACCGGCAATAAATTTGTTCGAACATCCGAACACCATTAAAGTCTATGGGACTCAAACATGAAAAATCTAAAGTGCTAATTTTAAAAGCTTATATGCAAGTTATTGTCATAAAAAGTGTTTGGGGACCCGGGTCCTGCCCCAGGGGACATGTATCAATGCAAAAAAAGTTTTAAAAACTGCAGTTTTTTTCAGGAGCAGTGATTTTAATAATGCTTAAAGTGAAACAATAAAAGTGAAATATTCCTTTAAATTTCGTACCTTGGGGATGTCTAAAGTATGCCTGTAAAGCAGCACTTGTTTCCCATGCTTAGAACTGTCCCTGCACAAAGTGTTTTCTGAAAGAAAAAAAAGTAATTTAAAAGCACTTGCGGCTATAATGAATTGTCGGCTCCCGGCAATACAGAGAAAAGTCATTGATAAAAAAAAAAAAAAAATGCGTGGGGGTCCACCCAAATTCAATTACCAGGCCCTTCAGGTCTGGTATGGATATTAAGGGGAACCCTGCGTCATATAAAAAAAAAATGATGTGGGGTTCCCCCCAAATATCCATACCAGACCCTTCATGTCTGGTATGGATTTTAAGAGGAACTCCAAATTTTAAAAAAAAATGGTTCCCCCAAATATCCATACCAGACCCTTTATCTGAGCATGCAACCTGGCAGGCCGCAGGAAAAGAGGGGGGGGACGAGAGAGCGCCCCCCTCCTGAACCGTACCAGGCTACATGCCCTTAACATGGGGAGGATGCTTTAGGGGTCTGTGACCCCTCAAAGCACCATGTCCCCATGTTGATGGGGACAAGGGCCTCATCCCCACAACCCTTGCTCGGTGGTTGTGGGGGTCTGCGGGTGGGAGGCTTATCGGAATCTGGAAGACCCCTTTAACAAAGGGGACCTCCAGATCCCCCCCCCTATGTGAATTGGTAAGGGGTACATTGTACCCCTACCATTTCACAAAGAAAGTGTAAAAAATAAAAAAAAACACACAGACACCGTTGGGAAAAGTCCTTTATTAAAAAGAAAAAAAAAGAAAAAAAAAGATTCCAGCAGTGGTAATCCACTCTCCGTATCCTGCAATGGGTGATCTCCTCTCCGGGGGCCACCGATGGATGATCTCCCCTCTCAGGGGTCCAGACTCCAACGATGATGTCCAGCGCAGCGAGGAACAGCACACGGTCCTCTCTGATGTAATGCAGGTTTCCGTTGCATCAGAGGGGGGGCGCGGTCACTCGCACGTCACTGGGGAAGCCCAGGTTTCCCCCTTGCGTCAGAGGGGGATGGGGTCACGTGACAGGTGGCCCCGCCCTCAGCTACTTAAGAGCTGTCACTGGCTGAAGCCGCGTCATTCCCGGGGTGTCTCCGCTCCGGTGAAGAGAGGACCGTGTGCTGTTCCTCGCTGCGCTGGACATCATTGTTGGAGCCTGGACCCCGGAGAGGAGAGATCATCCATCGCTGGACCCCGGAGAGGAGATCACCCATCGCAGGATATCGAGAGTGGATTACAACCGCTAGAATCTTTTTTCTATTTTTTTTATTTTTAATAAAGGATTTTTCCCAACGGTGTCTGTGTGTTTTTTTTGTTTTTTTTTACACTTTCTTTGTGAAATGGTAGGGGTACAATGCACCCCTTACCAATTCACATAGGGGGGGCAGTATCTGGGGGTCCCCTTTGCTAAAGGGGTCTTCCATATTCCGATAAGCCCCCCGCCCGCAGACCCCCACAACCACCGGGCAAGGGTTATGGGGATGAGGCCACATGGCCACATGGTCACAGGCCCCCAAAGCATCCTCCCCATGTTGAGGGCATGTGGCCTAGTACGGTTAAGGAGGGGGGCCACTCTCTCGTCCCCCCCTCTTTTCCTGCGGCCTGCCAGGTTGCGTGCTCGGATAAAGGGTCTGGTATGGATTTTTGGGGGGAACTCCACGCCATTTTTTTTTTTAATTTGGCATGGAGTTCCCCTTAAAATCCATACCAGACCTGAAGGGTCTGGTATGGATATTTGGGGGAAATACACGTAATTTTTTTTTTTTATTTGACGCAGGGTTCTCAATAATATCCACACCAGACCTGAAGGGCCTGGTAATTAAATTTGGGGGACCCCTACGCATTTTTTATTTATTTTTTATCAATGACTTTTCTCTGTATTGCTGGGAGCCGACAATTCATTATAGCCGTGAGTGCTTTTAAATGACTTTTTTTCCTTCAGAAATGACACTGTGCAGGGACAGTTCTAAGCACGAGAAACAAGCGCTGCTTTACAGGCATACCATACACACCCCCTAGGTACGAAATTTAAAGCAATATTTCACTTTTATTGTTTCACTTTAAGTATTATTAAAATAACGGCTCCCGAAAAAACTGCAGTTTTTAAAACTTTTTTTTTGCATTGATATATGTCCCCTGGGGCAGGACCCAGGTCCCCAAACACTTTTTATGATAATAACTTGCATATAAGCCTTTAAAATTAGCACTTTCGATTTCTCCCATAGACTTTTCCAGGGTGTTCCGCGGCTTTTCGAATTTGCCGCAAACACCCCAAATTGTTCGCTGTTCGGCGAACGGTTGAACAGGCAATGTTCGAGCCGAACATGAGTTTGACTCGAACTCGAAGCTCATCCCTAGCGAGCAGCAGCTTCCTCTGTAGTGTTCTACCACGGACAGCCTGCCTGTTCTAAGACTTACGTATGGTAGACTCATGAACAGCGATGTTTACCAGTTCCAGAAGATGTCTTCAAGCCTTTAGCTTGAACTCGTTGGTTCTTCTTTAACTCATTGAGGATTCTGCGTTGTGCCTTTGAAAGTCATCTTGGCTGGGGGCCCACTTCTTGGAGGAGTAGCCACAGTACTAAACTGTCTCCATTTATAGACAATTTGTCAACTGATGGATACCTCACAACTTTGAGATTGCTTTGTGTCTCTTTCCAGCCTTATGCAGATCAACTACTCTTGATTGTGTCTTCAGAGAGCTCCTTTTTGTGAGGCATGGTTCACATCAGCTGATGCTACTTATGAACAGCAATCCTAAAATGAGCACATGCATTTTACTCCGCGGACCGGAGCTTTCTCATGGGGATCCCCATGAGTAAGCTCTGGTGGGCTGAGTGAAACACTTTGGAGGCGTGGCCTGGCAGGGATTTAGGCTGGGACTCCCATTCACTATCACACAGCAGTCTTTGCCTTGATGTGCGGCTCCCGGGACACCTATCACTCTCTACCATTGCCTGCAGCATAGACAAGCTCCCTTCCTGGCCAGCACTCACAGCAATAGGCACAGGACTTCATTCCTATACTGCCGGAGCTGCTCACACACACATATCTTAGTTTCCAAGTAAGCCTTATTATAGGTTTGTCTGTAGGTACAAGTTAAAAAAATGAGTTTACTACCACTTTAAGTACATTGGGGTTGATTTAGTAAAACAGGAGAGTGCAACGCTCTGGTGCATCTCTGCATAGAGCCCTGGTTCACACTGGTGCGATTTGACATGCGATTTGACATGTCAAATCGGCGAAATTTGCCGCAAATTGCGGGCAATGGCACCGTCCTAATCGGTGCGACGCCGCATCTGCGGCGCTGCACCGATTACAAAAAGTAGTTTCTGTACTACTTTTTGCGATTTCAGCCGCGATTTACATTGACATCTGTTTCAGATGTCTTTGAAATCGTGGCTGAAATCGGGACTGCCAGCGGGAGTGAAATCGTGGGAGTTCAGCTGAACTCGCAGGCTTCACTCCCGCAGCCCAGTGTGAACCTGGGCAGAAATAACATCAAAATTCAATATTGTCACAGCTTAATTGAATAAGCTGAAGTTAGAAACTGATTGGCTACCTTGCACAGCTGCACCATATTTTGCACTCTGCAGTTTTAATAAATCTGCCCCATTGTGTTTTTTTTTTTAGATCATACAGTTGAGTAGTTGAGTCTAGCGGGGTAAATAGCTCTTCTTATACCAGGGGTCAGCAACCTACGGCCCACAGGCCACACTCAGCCCACCGCCGCTAAATGTCCGGCCCATCAGTCAGGGCCATCTTACTGAGCGGGCACCATCAGGGCCAGATATGACCCAATCTAGGGGGATGCAGCAGGCTGGCAGTGGTGGAGGAAGGATGGTAGCTGCAGTCTCTAGCTCTTCTGGACAACTTAGCACTAACAGTGCCAGCGGGGCTCGGGCTGAGTGGCAGCGGCCCGGTTCTGCGGGCGGCACCTTCTGTTCCGCCTGTCAGCTGGGCTGCCTGTCACTTGTCCACCTGTCACTGAGCCTCCCTGAGTGAGTGCTTATTGCCGCCTTCACACCGCCTTCACACTCCACCCGCCGTACAGCCAGGACTCCATGGTGCTCAGTGAACCGTGCTGTCTCTGTAGCTGCCTGTGCCGATCCTGTCACTCAATATCTCACACAAATCCTGGGAGTGAGATATTCGAGATAGGATTTTGAGTGAACAGTGCAGGGCTGCAGGGTGCTGAAGACTGTAAAGTAGCCAATCCCTGCTGTGGCCATGCTAGAAGCCCCACCCCCTGATGGTCACACACACACCGAGGTGGTAGATAGGAGTGTGTGTAGCTGCAGCAGTCACAACCATTTACAAATTAATTGGAGGACACTAGAGGCTGCAAAATTGGTGAGTCCACTGTGCAAACACCCCCACCCCATCCCCCTCAACTTGACAAATGCATATGACCTTCTCCTCTGCTACTCTGAGTCTCTTTCTGTAAAAAACTACCTTCCTCTGAAAAGCAACCCACACACAGATTGCTTTTTCAGAGATATTTTGACAGGTGGTGAGGATATCACCTCCTCACTACCTGTTTTAACCCCCTAAATCAGGGGTCAGCAACCTACGGCCCGCGGACCGCACCCGGCCCACCACCGCTAAATGTCCAGCCCGTCAGTGCATGTGATGAATTCACGTGCACATTTCAAGTAAGAGTGGAGCAGGAAGCAGGAAGCTGAATGAGAACACAGGGAGACACACAGCAGCACTGATATGACAGCGGGAGCTCCTGGAGTTAACTTTCCAGGTGATTGGTTGCTAGGATCACCAGAAAAATTAACTCCGGAAGCTCCCGCTGTCTTATCAGCGCTGCTGTGTGTCTATCCCATGTTCAGCTTCCTGCTCCCTGTTCAGCTCTGCTCTGTCTCCCTCTCTGCATGGGGCAAGGTAGAAAAGGGCAGAGCTGTGGAGGGGGGGGGGGGTTGTGTAATATGCAGGGTGTGTGTGTGGGGGGGGGGTCTGTGTAATATGCAGGGGGAGCTGGGTAGGGGGGCTGTGTGATGTGCAAGGGGGCTGTGTGATGTGCATGGGGGTTGTGTAATATGCAGGGGGCTGTGTAATATGCAGGGGGGCTGTGTAATGTAAAGGGGTCCAGAGGTGTGGGGCTGTGTAATGTAAAGGGGTCCACAGGTGCGGGGGCTGTGAATTTTAAAGGGGTCCAGAGGTGCAGTGGGCTGTGTAATGTAAAGGGGGCCAGAGGTGCAGTGGGCTGTGTAATGTAAAGGGGGCCAGAGGTGCAGGGCTTTGTAATGTAAAGGGGGCCAGAGGTGCAGGGGGCTGTGTAATGTAAAGGAAAACAGAGGTGCAGGGCTGTGTAATGTATAGAAAACCGGAGGTGACGGGGCTGTCTAATGTGCAGGGGGCTGTGTAATGTTCAGGGGGCTGTGTAATGTAAAGCTTTGTATAATGCCTAGTTTCCACTGAGCGGAACGGTTTGGGTCGATACAGTTTGGAACGGTTTAAATTGTCCGGTCTATTCTGGTGAGCGTTTCCACTGCAAGTCGGACCGTCAGGGGCCATTTATTGTAGCTCTGCCCTAACCGAACCGTTCCATTTTCTATGGCCCCACATCTGAAGCAGGACCCAGAATGGTGTGGTACGGTTCGGTTTTATGGCACACTTTCATAATGGAAACACCCAAAATAGAGTACCATACCGAACCGTACCGAACCGATCTGCTCAGTGGAAACGAGGCACAAGTGAAGCACCTTAAAGTAAGGTAAACCTGTACTGTTATTATTACTATGTTAGGATTATTATTATCTTTATTTATTAGCAGGTGAATGCGTCCCTCAATACATTCACATAGATTGAATCTGGCTCTTAAGTTGAAAAAGGTTGCTGACCCCTGTTTTATACCATCTTCATCTTCTTTTTTGGTTTTGGAAGGTAATTTATACTGTAAAATAAGGTTAACACATGTTCAAACCTATTACATTTCATCCCAAACTAAATCTGCCACTTAAAATACTGAAAGTGGAAATACATAACCTAAGTGACAGCTTCCGGTTTATCTTCAGAGTGGGGAAAAAATCCTCTAATAACCTCAATGGTGCAATCAGATTAATTTCCTGGATCAGTTTCTGCACTGATAAATCCTACTTATATTACATCTAAGATGCCATTTGTAGTAAGGCAATTAAAACATTTTACATTGCTGACCATTACCACCAACTCTTGGGGGTGAGTTAAAGCCTGTATAGTCTTTTTTTTTCTATATTAGTGACAAAATGCTTTCTCTTCAAGTGTAGGGACTGCCATTCATTGAAGATCACTGGACGTATCAGTACACAACCAGAAGGCTGTACCACTGAAACCTGGCAATTTCTATCCACTTGCCGAGCACAATACGTATATATACATTGCGGTTTGCAAGTGGTTTACCGGGGTTATGGCTGAAGCTATCAGCCATAATCCTGGTATTTTTTTCTTCACGCGGCAGCTGGATTTTTAATGAAAGTGGTCAGAGTAGATCATTAGCCACTGGATCGCTTTCAGAAGTGGCGGGAGGGGACATCCCCTCCCACTGCTCACCGGTGTTTCTCTGGCTTATCTTTTTTACCAACACGCAAAAGAAACGATCCGACGGTGCAGTCGGCTGGTTACAGAGGAGAACAAAGACGCCTCTATGGCCTTGGAGGACTGGAGCAACGTCATGATGTCACTTCTGGTCCAGGATGGAAGTAAACAATTTTTTTTTTTAAGGCACAAGATCCACATTTTTTTTTTTATCTTTTGCTTTAAAAGGTAAAAAAGAGATTTGGGGTCTTTTTGACCCCAGGTCTCCCCATAAAGAGGATCTGGCATCCCTATTTCTATTACAAGGAATATTTACATTTCTTCTAATAGGAAGAAAAAGTGTTTTTTTTTTTAAAAGGACAGTGTAAAAAAAGAAAAAAACGCATATGTAGGTCGCACATGCATATGTAATTGGTGTTTGCACCACACATGTGAGATATCACCGTAAATGTTAGAGTGAGAGCAATAATTCTAGTGCTAGATGCTAGACCTCCTGTGCAACTTCAAACAGGTAACCTGTAAAAAAATGTAAAGCGTCGCCTATAGAGATTTTTAAGTACCATAGTTTGTCGTCATTCTAGAAGCGTGCACAGTTTTAAAGTGTGATATGTTAGGTATCTATTTACTTGGTGTAACAGCATCTTTCATATTTTAGAAATAAAATTGGGTATAAATTGTGTTTTTTAAACATTAAAGTGTATTTTTTCCCAAAAAATTTAGTTTGAAAAACTGCTGCGCAAATACCATGTGATATAAAAAATTGCAACAATTGCCATTTTATTCCCTAGGGTCTCTCCTAAAAAAATAAAATATGATTTTTAGAATAAGTAGTTTCTAGCAAAAAATACAGATTTAAACAAAAAGTGCTGTCCAATGCAATGATGGGAATGTTCCTTTTTCTCCTTGAAAAGACAGAAAGCTTGTCGAGATACCAACATGACTGAAAATCTCTGTCTGATTAAAAAAAAAAAAAAAAGATCCTCCTGGAAGCTAATCAAGGCTCAGTCTGATTTAGTAAAAGGGATGCAAAGACCTATCATGTTACTTGAAAATGTCAGGCCATATATGACCCACCTAAGTAAACATCTCCTTGTCATTGATCGATGGTGAATAATAAATTACTGTATTTATCGGCATATAACACGCCCTGGCGTATAACACACACCCCAAGTTTAGGAGGGAATTTTAAGGAAAATAACTTTTAATAGGGAAGTTTAGGGAAAAAAACTTACATTTAAATGCAGCCTTGTCCATCATTGCAGCCTTGCCCAGTGCCATTGCAGCCTTGCCCAGTGCCTTTGCGCCGATTTGAGCGGAGAGGAGCGAGCGGAGCTGAGTGTACTTCGGCTAGACTCTGCTCTGCTCACAGTCCCGCCCATCTCCACTGATTGTGCCGCTGACATACAGAAAGCCGAGTGTACTTCGGCTAGACTCGGCTCTGCTCACAGTCAGGGGCGGGACTGCGAGAGGAGCCGAGACTAGCCGAAGTACACTCGGCTGTCTGTATGTCAGCGGCTCAATCAGTGGAGATGAGCGGGACTGCGAGAGGAGCCGAGTAAAGCCGAGTGTACTTCGGCTTTGTGTATCTCGGCTCTGCTCGCTCGTTACAGCGGGGGATCGGCGTATAACACGCACCCACGATTTTCCCCTGATTTTAAGGGGAAAAAAGTGCGTGTTATACGCCGATAAATACGGTAGTTCTTTATATTCACATATCATATGTCATCCTTTCACACTACCTGCACATATAATAGTAAAAGCTTAACTTCATGCAAACAGATCAATACACTAGCTGCATTTAGAAATATTTTTTTTTAATTAATTAATTAAAATAAACAAAAAGTTCATACTGCATGAATTATTATTATTATTATTTTTTATCGGCTGAGAGTTCAGCTTTATTTAAATCTTTATGGTGAGAAGAGTCATCATATGGCTTCTAATATCTCTCCCTGTAGTTTGTAGCGCTACCCCCCACAGGAGCCTCTGGTAATTGTGCCAATTTCCCTCCGTTTAACCACTTAAGCCCCGGACCATTACGCAGCTTAATGACCAGAGGTGATTTCACAATTTGGCACTGCGCTGCTTTAACTGTAAATTGTGCGGACATGCAATGTTGTACCCAAACAAAACTTGCATCCTTTTCTTCCCACAAATAGAGCTTTCTTTTAATGGTATTTGATTGCCTCTGCGATTTTTGTTTTTTGCGATATAAACGGAAAAAGACTGAAATTTTTTTAAAAAAATGATATTTTCTAATTTTTGTTATAAGAAAAATCGAATAAACTCAATTTTAGTCATACATTTAGGCCAAAATGTATTCAGCCACATGTCTTTAGTAAAAAAAATGTCAATAAGCGTATATTTTTTGGTTTGCGCAAAAGTTATAGCGTCTACAAAACTAGGGTACATTTTCAGAAATTTACACAGCTTTTCATTCATGACTACCTATCTCACTTCTTGAGGTGCTAAAATGGCAGTGCAGTACAAACCCCCCCCCCCAAATGACCCCATTTTGGAAAGTAGACACCCCAAGGAAATTGCTGAGAGGCATGTTGAGCCCATTGAATATTTGGGGTGCAAGACGATGCATCGTCTGGGGTGCAAGACGATGCAAGGTATTGTGAAACGCGTCGGGAGACTCTACTGCTGCCACTGAGTGTTTTGCAAAGCGCTATTTCTACAGATTGAATGTAAGTGTATCTACCTACATTTAATAAATATTATTGACTGTATTACGCTATGTGCCCTCTCCTTCTTTCTTCTACTATGGTCCCCCTGTGAGTCATTTTACCATTCCATCGGGCTTGGAGATTTGGTGACATCATTTGATCCTGGATCTTGGATATTGATGTGTGCAATGCCAGCTGGGACCCCATATCCATAGATATACATATATCAAGCCTAGTTGACCCTATAGACGTATGTCCATTGGGTCCACTTCATCTGGTAAGCCTCCTTTCGAGTGGTGGTGGTCACGTTACAGTCACTTGTTTTTTTGAAAGTCACCATTATACCTTGGAAGCTTCAACACTATCCACTTTTTGAATGGTCATCAGAGACTTTTTCAGCACTTTTTTGGATTTATTTGTACAGACTTTTCAAGACTCATTCACTTTGAGCACTACACTTGGGTGTCTATTATTTTTTATGTATAGCGCTACATTTTTTGTATACTGTTTGTTTTTGCTCTTTTCACAGGCATTGTAGCTGCTCATATGTGTTAGTAGCGCGAATATTTTTTTGTATTTTAATCAGTGACACTGTGACTGGGGGCTGGGGGGTGATCTGGGGGGTGATCTGGGGGTGTCTGGGGGGGGGGGCCTGGGGGGGCGATCGTGTGCCTATGTGTGTGGTGTCAGTGTGCTGTTATGTGCACTAACCTGTGTGTCTTCTCTCATGCCGCGCTCGGTATATGTGAGCGCCGCAGAAAAGATGACATCACTTCCTCCTGCCTGTGTAAACATTACACAGGCAGAGGAAGCATTTGATTCGCCGGGAGTGATCGTGAGGGGGTGGCCAGAATCGAATGGAGGCCCCCTCATCACGGATTGCTCCCGAAGCGATCCCGGCCGCTCACTGTACCGGAGGGGGGTCCGATTGGACCCCCCACCCATACGAAGGCAGGCACGTACAGGTACGTGATTGTGCCTGTCCGTGCCATTCTGCCGACGCATATATACAGTGGGCGGTCGTTAAGTGGTTAACACATGCACAGCCAGGCACACTGCATTTTCAGTAATCTTTCACTGGCTCAAGAATCAATCTAGGGGTTTTTTTCTTTTATTTTGGGGTTTTATTGGGGAACGATGAACTAGGATAGGGATGGGAGCATGGAATACCCCAAACTGTAAAATATTTGGAAATTGAGGACTGTTACGCCCCGTACACACGGTCTGACTTTTTGCCAACAAACTTCTAAATGAGCAAGTTTGACAAAAAATCCGACCGTGTCTACGCTCCATCGGACAAACTTTTTTGGTTTTCATCAGACAAATGTTCGGTCTGCAAATGGACAAACTTTTCGCCAACAAAAGTCCAATGGAGCAAAGTCCGACCGTGTGTACAGAAATCCATCAAACTTTTGTCCGATGGACAAATAAGCATGCCCAGAACCAATGTTAAAATCAACCAACAATAGCAGAAGTTGACCAAAGGGTGGCAGTAAAGAGAAGAAAAGAGCAGAAAAACCACGTGATGTTGGAAAAGTTTTGGGAAAGTTTGCAGAAAAGTCCTGCCATGTGTATGCTATGGATGTGCCCGACCAACTCCCTTTGGACAAAAATCCACAGAAAAGTTTGTTTGAAGTCCGACTGTGTGTACGAGGCTTTAGGCTTCTTGGTTGCTCTGTACAAAATGCTGGCTGTATTGCACAACCGTAGGCTGCACTGTACAGTCTCGAGGCTGAACTTGTAGAACTCCTGGCTGTATTGCACAGCTCCTGGCTGCACTGGACACTCTTAGGTAGACTTGAACTGCACAGCTTGTAAGGTAAAGCTCCCCATGGTCACTTCTCCACTGTATAGCAGGGAAAGGTACTTTCTCTGATTGGGCTCCCAGCTAAGCTTAGCTGGGGTCTTGATGTCTTTACAGCACTCGAGAGGCTTCTCCTTTGTCTCTCACTCTCTGCCACAGGGGCAGAGCCCCCAGCACAGGGGTCTTCTCCAGAAGACTGCAGCCTGGAACGCTGCATATTTACACTCTGAATATTATATTTGTTGGCTCTCCAAGCACCTACTGGACAACCCTCTCTCCAGGGATTGGCTGCAGACCCATAAATATTCAGGCTACTTGTTCTGTTCTCCCTCCCACTATACTTCCAGAACCAACCGGAAGACAGGGGGAAGTAGCAGAACAGCAGCCTGTGAGGCACCGAACAGCCAAAAGCAATCATGGCTTCATGTACGCTCAGGTCCTAGGATTAAAGAGGTCTACACATGGGTGCTCACATTGATTTGAAGACTAACATCGACATTAGCAGACACCACAAGATGCCCACACTGCTGTTGCCTTAGAAATGTAAGTCACGTCAATTTGACTAACTTTGGTAAAGCTGAAAGTTTGATTTTAGATGTACTGGCTCTTTAATAATGTTATCTCTAAGGTTCATTTCATTATGCAGTTAACGTACTTATGTATGCATTGGTTGTATAGTTTATTGGCATACTTTTACCAAGTATCTCTCTTTATCAAGTGAACAATTTAAGAATAGTAAAAATGTTCAGCGGTATATTGGACCCACATGTCCATCTCCCAGTGAAAACACCATCTGGATTGAATTTTCGAGTGATGGTCTTGTCTCTAATGCCTTGTGTTATTTACTGCTACTGTAAAGTGTTGCTAGTTCCTATCCAAATCCATAAGATATGCTTTTTGAAGTGAGACGCAAAAAAAACTTACAGAGTAAGTAAAGTGTAAAATAATGACACTTGGGAATAGAAGTACTGCATGTACTTTCTACTGTTCTAGGAAATATCAACATATGTATTCAATATCAGCCAGCGTAGATTATAATGTAACATGACTGAGAGTTACGAATACCACTCGCCATTCATCCCGCTTAGTTTTTAGCTCAGCTCTAACTTCATCATGACTGTGCCTGATCACTTTATGTGCACACCAGAAGTGACCACTGCAATTAATTCAAAGTGCAGGAAATTCTGTCAGAAACATTGACGCAACTCAGCATAGTGCCTACAAGTATGTCAGAATGTTTATACTGAAATATAAAAAAATAATTATTGCGTTATGGAAATAGGTAAATCTTAATTTTGGAGATTCCCCATTTCCTGCAATATCAAGAAATTCTAAGTTCTTTTATCCATGCTAGTTTGAAGACAAGTAACACAAATGAATATTGCTTAAAATATTATATATATTTATTAACTAAAGTACAGTGCAAATTAATATCAGGTATAAGTCGTGATTAAACAAATGAATGGATATACTTCTACAATCAGAGATAAATGATGATTAAGGTTCAGATAATATTTACATACATTTCTATGCAAGCTCTATATGACACTATATGAATATATCACAGTTCAACACTTAAATGATACTTGCACGTCTAAAACTTGGTAACTCTTGTGAAATGTCTTTCCGTTACTTCACGGAAGGTGTAAACACTCTTTTGTTCACTTTAACACTTTCTTTCTCAAACCAACAGATCTCCTGATTACACTTCTTAAACATGTCCAGACCAAGGGTCATATAAGGAACACGGCTTTGATAAGACATCAAGTCTTATATTAAATTTAGAGAGAATTAATTTTTACACCTATATCATAATAAAACCATTGTACCACTTGGCTCTAGCTTTTTAAAGACAACCAAATTAGGGTATGTGCCTTAATATTTGGAATAATATTTAATTTATACTGCAGTTAAAATATGATACCATTCCAAATTGCTTTGCCATATATATTTAAATGGTTTTAGTTATGTGTATGCAAAAACAACTCCATTACCAAAGCAGGTAAATAAACAAAATGAATACGTTACCAGGTTAAAGTTCTGTCTGTTTGAGAAGCTTCCATTATGAGGCAATGATGAGTCCCATAGGACTCCTTCCAATATTGCTACATGTTGGCGTTCTAAGATCTGCTTCCAGCTTCAGAGAGTCAGTGCCTTCAGAGATCAACTCTTCTTCAGCTCCCTTCGATCTTCAGCTCAAGCGTCTCGTCCAGTCCTGCTATCTCAGCTGCTACTTTTATCTCACTCCAAAGTGGGTGTGTATCTTATCACTAGGTAACTTTTTTTGGAAGGTTGTCTTAGCAACCACATATACGCCATCTTGAACAATGTCGTTTTTAACCTGTAGGGGCAGTGGTGTATAAGGAATAATTTCTAATGTTATTTTCATGGAGGCCGAAGGTAATTTACGACTACCCTTTGATCTAACTTAGTAAAACACACTTAATTGTCTAAGGGTGTCAAAATGTGTCAAGTATACCAGACATTTCGGTGAATGGCTCAGAGTAATGTCTTAGGAAACTCTTCCCACCTCTCTGCTAATGGGTTGTTAACATTCCTCGAAGCTGAAGTCATTTGGAATAACTTTTAACTTACTTTTGACAAATACAGCTCCTAGTATCAATACCGCTAGGATGTCACATTTTGTAATAATATATATATGTAGATATGGGTTTATACATATATATATATATATATATCCAATACATAGATATACTATAAGAGAAACACAACAGAAATTTTGAATAAACCTTACCGTTTTGTAACTTATTCTGAAATACTACTTTGTTTTTTTTTTATACTCCCTATAAACAAGAGTTCTTTATCTTGTTTATGTTACCAAGTGTCCAAACCTTTGAATTACCACCCGGGGAGGCTGGTATATTTTCTTAAATGTTCAAAGCTTTGAGTTTATGGACTGGGAACGAGATACAGAAAAACAATGCCTTCTTGTGAGACAGGAAATAACTTTAAACATAGAAAATGCGGGTTAACCCCTCAAAGAGAAAGTAGAAACCAAAGTCTTGTTCATAGCATTTAATGAGCTATAGGCTTAACTTTAGATACAAAATGGCTGTCCTCTCGCTCATAATATAAATGAATATGAACCATATGAAAAATACATAATATGCATATTATAAAGGCCTATATGTAATTCTTTTTAACCCCAAATGTTCTGACAATTCATTGGGACAACATTTCCCTCATATTCGTGTGTACTAGAAATAAATGCTGCTCAGCTGAACAGTGCTTGAGTATAAAGGTTTCTCTTGGTCCATTATGGCAAATCAGCACTCTGATGTGACTTTTGCTATAATTGTGGTGTGAATCTTCAATGCCCAGATCTCTGTTCCTTAGGCTACTTTCACACTGTAGCCACGGCCGTGTTGGCGGTAAAGCCAACATGGAAATGCAATTATTTTAGTAAATATAAACTGCTAAACACCCTTTCTCATCAGCAGTATATAGCAGTCTAATGACTTCTATCAGTGTCTGGTTAAAGCTTGTAGGAGGCATTTATAATCACACATAGGTTGGACTTGGTGGACTTGTGTCTTTTTTCAACTTCACCTACTATGTAACTATGTATGAGTTTTCATTCTCCTCTGACTGACCTATGAGGTTGCAGGACCAATGACCCTCTGTCTGGACAGTGCTGATTGGCCCTGTGCCGATCACATGCACACTTCTAAGAGAAGAAAAACAACTCTCTAGCAATACACACCAAACTGAGCATGTGCAGAGTGCCCCCAAGGCTCTGTACAATCAGGAGAAGGATTGGGGACTGTGGAAGAAGGGGAGGATCATAAAAGACAGGATCAAACAGCCTTAGATTCCACAGTGAGTATAACAAGCATGCTTTACTGCATATACAGACTGATTTTACTGTTGTGGGTTTAGTAACACTTTAAAAGGCTGATGGTAAGTTTTTACATTTTTTACCATTTTTTGTTATATTACTAAGTGTGGTCCTTGGCAGTTTTAGTTTTTTTCTAGTTGTTCCATACACGTGATCGGGTAAATGGAATAGCCATTTATTTATCAAACAATATTCATGATTATCAAAGCATGTGTTTCTACACTGTGTGTACATATAGATATATATGTATGTATAATGTGTATTGGTTGTGCATTCTGTTAGAAGTCATATTGTGTCACAATGTGACTTGACTGTTTAGAAATTGATCAAATTTGAGTCATAGGATGTAGCAACTGTTTATCTCCGTTTGTAGTCAAATTTCCATTCACACCTCCAGCTGGGAATGAGGTCCTTTGTGACATTTTCCCAGAGATGGCTGGAAGTAACACATAGATGCTAAATGTCCATTTGTTCTTCATGTAAACATCAACAAATTGTTTTGTATTTCAAAGAAGCCTACCTATAATGCGCCTCCCCCTTTGAACTGTATAAAAGGACTGGGGCAACTTAGTCTAAAGCCCCGTACATACGGTCTGACTTTTGCCCAACAAACTTTGTTTTAAGCAAGTTGGACAAACTTTTTTTCGTTTGGTTTTGTTTTCATCGGACAAAAGTTGGGTCTGCAAACGGACAAACTTTTGCCCAACAAAAGTCAGATGGAGCAAAGTCCTACCGTGTGTACAGAAAACCATAGGACTTTTGTCCGATGGACAAAACAACTAATGTTAAAATCAACCAACAATAGCAGAAGTTGACCAAAGGGTGGCGGTAAAGAGCAGAAAAGAGCAGAAAAACCATGTGATGTTGCAAAAAGTTTTGGGAAAGTTTGCAGAAAAGTCCTGTGGTGTGTATGCTATGGGTGTGCCCGGCCAACTTCGTTCGGACAAAAATCCACGGAAAAGTCTAATGGAAGTCCGACCGTGTGTACGAGGCTTAATTAGAACACTTTTGAATGTATCACCATGTACTATGTTCTCCAAGCTTGTGGTTAGCTGCTTGCTTGAATATTAAATACATATTTTTGAATTTGGATTCAGCAGTCAACGTTACTGAAAGTCCTTAAGTTCTGGATATTCGCTGTCACACGGGTAGTCTAGTTGCAAAATGTTCCTTTTTGGAATGTTTGTTTGATTTTCTAATGGTTAGTGGGGTCAAAATCAATTATCTTTTTGACCTCAGCGAAAAGAACTTTGGAAGGAGCAAAACGAAAATTCTTAACTGAATTGCTGAAATTCTAAATGTGATTTATCGTCTGGAAAGTTTATACATATTGTAATGCGCATGTGTTAGGCACACGAGAAACCTGTTTAATACATTTGGGATTCCTTTAGCTAGAAGGTCTCAATTAAACTTTAAGAGCTTTTAAACAAAATTAGTTGACTCAAAGATGGCAATATTGAATGCCCAGAGGGATAATTTTTCAAAATATCAAACATAATTCTACTGCTGTATTGCTAACTGTAGAATGTGCAGACAATACATATAGGAGTCTCCAGATGTTCCTCTATATGCAGCTTGTGTCCCAGACATGGCCTTCTCTGTCCTCCATTTTGGCTGCCTTTTTATACACTTGCCTGCAAGACTTCTTAGGAGTTTTCTTTCCTAATTTAGAACTGTATTTCACATACTGTCCACATTTACTAGCCCTAAATCTTTAAGCATGCCCTGAAATGTCAACTCCTAGGCAAGTCTAATATGGCCTAATATATTTACATATTTACCTGACCAGTGGGTCTCTGAGGACTTCCATATTCCACAAGAATCCATTATCAGCTGCAGCTGGCTGTTGCTTATTCACTATAGGTGGAGCCGCCTGGGGCCAAGGGAATGTGATGGGTCCAGAGATAAGGAATAGTGCCAAAGAGAGAGGGAATCTGTCACTGATGACATGAGGTAGCCATCTAGAAATCTTAGACTGCTGTCTTCATGTGGGAGATGACAGCTCTTGTTTAGTGCAAGCAGATTTCCTGGAGACTCAGTCTAAGGTAGATAGACAAGGTGCAGCTATGTCTTATTGAAACAGTTCTAAGCAGGGTCTACTTGCCAAGGACATGTGAGTGGAAATACTCTATGTACACTCACCGGCCACTTTATTAGGTACACCTGTTCAATTGCTTGCTAATTAGCCAATCACATGACAGGAGCTCAATGCATTTAGGCATCTAGACGTGGTGAAGACAACTTTCTGAAGTTCAAACCAAGCAACAGAATGGGGAAGAAAGGGGCTTAAGTGACTTTGAACATGGCATGGTTGTTGGTGCCAGACGGGTTTCTCTAAGTATTTCAAAAACTGCTTATCTACTGGGGTTTTCACGCACAACCATCTCTAGGGTTTACAGAGAATGGTCCGAAAAAGAGAAAATTTTCAGCGAGCGGCAGCTGTGTGGAAGAAAATGCCTTGTTGATGTCAGAGGAGAATGGGCAGATTGGTTTGAGATGATAGAAAGGCAACAGTAACTCAAATAACCACTCCGTAAAACCAAGGTATGCAGAATACCATCTCTGAATGCACAACACATAGAATCTTGAAGCAGATAGACTACAGCAGCAGAAGACCACACCGGGTGCCACTCCTGTTGGAAAAATGTTGCCTGGTCTGATGAGTCTCGATTTCAGCTGCAATATTCAGATGGTAGGTTCAGAATTTGGTGTAAACAACATGAAATCATGGATTCACGTATCAAGGGTTCAGGCTTTTGGTGGTGATGTAATGGTGTGGGGGATATTTTCTTTGCACACTTTGGGCCCCTTATTACCAATTAAGCATCGTTTAAATGTCACGGCCTACCTGAGTATTGTCGCTGACCATGTCCATCCCTTTATGACTACAGTGTATCTTCTGATGGCTCCTTCCAGCAGGATAATACGCCATGTCACAAAGCTCAAATCATCTCACCACTGGTTTCTTGAACATGACAATAAGTTCACTGTACTCCAATGGCCTCCACAGTCACCAGATCTCATCCAATTGAGCCCCTTGGGATGTGTTGGAATGGGAGATTTGCATCATAGATGTACAGCCAACAAATCTGCAGCAACTGCGTGATGCTATCATGTCAATATGGACCAAAATCTCTGAGGAATGTTTCCAACACTTTGTTGAATCTATGCCACGAAGAAATGAAGGCAATTCTGAAGGCAGTTCTGAAGGCAAAAGGGGGTCCTAGCAAGGTGTACCTAATAAAGTGTCCGGTAAGTATATATAGATATCATTCTTTTTTATCATGGGCATCAATGGGCACAGAACAGAAATGGGAATTCTTCAAAAAGACTGTTTGTGAACTCACTGCAAAGTATATTCCCATGGGCAATAAGTTTAAAGGGCTAAAAATAAAACCTATGTGGCTCACTGCCAAAGTTAAAAAAGCTATAAACTATAAGAAAAGAGCTTTTAAAAAATATAAAAATGAGGGAACACTAGTGTCATTTAAATGTTACAAAGAATATAACAGGATATGTAAAAAGGAAATCAAGGATGCAAAAATTCTAAATGAACGACAGATTGCAAAAGATAGTAGGACAAACCCCAAAAAATTCTTCAAATATATTAATAGTAAAAAGGTCAAGTCTGAGCATGTAGGCCCTTTACAAAATAATCTAGAGTGTGTGACTGGGGACAAAGAGAAGGCTAATTTATTAAATACTTTCTTCAGTTCTGTGTATACAAAGGAGCATGGGGGAGCTCATGTCCAAAATGGGTGGTAGTGACACAGCCCCAAATCCACAATGGCTCAAAAGTGATATGGTCCAGAAATATTTAGATGGAATAAAGGTGGATAAAGCACCTGGACCAAATGGCATCCACCCACGGATCCTAAAAGAATTAAGCTCTGTAATTTCAAAGCCATTGTATTTAATTTTTAGGGACTCATTAATGACAGAAATAGTACCACTGGATTGGCGCAGGGTCAATGTGGTGCCTATATTTAAAAAGGGAACAAAGTCTTTACCAAGTTACTATAGACCTGTTAGTTTAACTTCTATAGTTGGGAAGATACTGGAGAGATTAATAAAAGACCACATGGATGAGTTCTTGCTGGAAAAAAACTATTTAAGCAACAGACAGCATGGATTCATGAAAGACAGAAGTTGTCAGACAAACCTGATTTCTTTTAATGAAGAGGTAAGTAAGACCTTGGACAGAGGGGTGGCTGTGGACGTGGTATTCTTGGATTTTGCAAAAGTATTCGATACAGTTCCCCACACACGGTTAATGTGCAAGGTAAAGTCTACAGGATTGGAAATATCAGTTTGTAAATGGATAGAAAACTGGCTAAAAGACAGAATTCAGAGAGTAGTGGTTAATGATTCTTACTCTGAATGGTCCAAGGTTATCAGTGGTGTACCCCAAGGTTCACTGCTGGGACCCTTACTTTTTAATATCTTTATAAATGATATTGGGTCTGAGATCAAAAGTAACATTTCTGTCTTTGCAGATGACACCAAGCTATGCAGTGGAATAACGTCCTTACAGGATGTCGCCAATTTACAAGCCGACCTCAATGCTCTGTCTAATTGGGCGACTATGTGGCAGATGAGGTTTAATGTTGATAAATGTAAAGTTATGCACTTGGGGGCTAAGAATATGAATGCATCATACATACTAGGGGGAGTAAAACTGGGGGGATCCATAGTGGAGAAGGATCTGGGGGTTTTGCTAGATCATAAGCTCAATAATAGCATGCAATGCCAAGCTGCGGTTTCCAAAGCGAGCAAAGTCCTTTCTTGTATTAAGAGAGGTATGGTCTCCAGAGAGAGAGATATCATTTTGCCCCTGTACAAATCATTAGTAAGACCTCATCTGGAATATGCAGTTCAGTTTTGGGCCCCAGTTCTCAAAAAGGATATTGGGGAACTGGAGAAAGTGCAGAGAAGGGCAACCAAACAGATAAGAGGCATGGAGGAGCTCAGCTATGAGGAAAGATTAGAGGAACTGAATTTATTCACTCTTGAGAAGAGGAGATTAAGGGGGGCATATGATCAACATGTACAAATATATAAGGGGTCCATATAGTGAACTTGGTGTTGAGTTATTCACTTTACGGTCAACACAAAGGACAAGGGGGCACTCTTTACGTCTAGAGGAAAAGAGATTTCACCTCCAATTACGGAAAGGTTTCTTCACAATAAGAGCTGTGAAAATGTGGAATAGACTCCCTGCAGAGGTGGTTCTGGCCAGCCCAGTAGATTGCTTTAAGAAGGGCCTGGATTCTTTCTTAAATGTACATAAATATAACTGAGTACTGACATTTATAGGTAAAGTTGATCCGGGGAATATCCGATTGCCTCTCGGGGGATCAGGAAGGAATTTTTTCCCCTGCTGTAGCAAATTGGATCATGCTCTGCTGGGGTTTTTTGCCTTCCTCTGGATCAACTGTGGGTATAGAATTGGGTATATGGGATTGTACGATATTTTTTTTATTTTTTTTTATCGTTGAACTGGATGGACTTGTGTCTTTTTTCAACCTGACTAACTATGTAACTATGTAACTATATAACTATGTATATCCAGAAGCTGGATTGCCAGGTATTGTCTGTAACATAAAGCTGGCCATAGATGGTCAAAATTTGCCTGGTTTATCAAGGACCAGCCGAATTTCGATTCTTGTGTGGGTGTCCCCGTTCCACAGAAGTCGATCATTTATAGTCCTCCAGCATCAGGCAGCGCATATACAAAGCCCCGTGGACAGCTGAGACTATTTTGCATGGTCTGACCAACAGAGGGTATATGATATGGGCCTAGGGGCTCTACAGCAGGGGTCTCAAACAGGCGGCCCTCCAGCTGCTGCGAAACTACAAGTCCCATCATGCCTCTGTCTGTGGGAATCATACTTGTAACTGTCAGCCTTGCAATGCCTCATGGGACTTGTAGTTTCACAACAGCTGGAGGGCCGCCAGTTTGAGACCCCTGCTCTACAAAGTCCTCGGGCTCCAGGATCCAAAGCAGAATGCATTAACCTTCCAAGAAAACAACAAAGTTTGTTTCCGCCATAGCAGATAGAAACCCTGCAGCCCCTCACTATGTATAGGTGAGAAACGTAGGTGACGGATATACACTGTCCACAATCATACCAGCCAGTGCTCCACACTATACACCCTCTATTGGTCAGGAGTAGGGATGAGCTCGGTGTTCGAGTCAAACATACGTTCGACTCGAACATCGGCTGTTCGATCGTTCGACGAAGATCGAACGATTTGGGCCGTTCGCGCCTAATTCGAGTGACGCGAACGGCCCACAATGCACTACGCCATCGCAGTGTCATCCAGGCGCTGTGATTGGCCAAGCATGCACTGTGACCCCGCATGCTTGGCCAATCACAGCGCCGGCAGCGAGGAGAGCAATGATTGGCCACAGGCAGGATGCCTGTGGCCAATTATTGCTGAGGGTGTTTAGTACACGCCCCACACTATAAAAGGCCGCCAGCACGGCGGCCTAGTGTAGTGTGTTCCGGAGCAGGGAAAGAGAAGCATAGGCAGGGACAGTGACATTTTTTTTCTTGCTTAACCTGGATTCCTTTAGTTTAGGGAAAGAGAAGGATAGGTAGGGAGAGTGTCAGTGTGTTTTACTGTGCTAATCCTTGTTTCTAGGGACAGGGAAGGACAGTGAGGGAAATTCTCCTTGTGCTATACTGTGCTAAAGCATTGATCATCAACCATCTTTAAAAAATCATTTTTTCTAGGGACAGAAAACTATAGGTAGGGAGAGTGTCAGTGTGTTTTACTGTGCTAATCCTTGTTTCTAGGGACAGGGAAGGACAGTGAGGGAAATTCTCCTTGTGCTATAGTGTGCTAAAGCATTGATCATCAACCATCTTTAAAAAAACATTTTTTCTAGGGACAGAAAACTATAGGTAGGGAGAGTGTCAGTGTGTTTTACTGTGCTAATCCTTGTTTCTAGGGACAGGGAAGGACAGTGAGGGAAATTCTCCTTGTGCTATAGTGTGCTAAAGCATTGATCATCAACCATCTTTAAAAAAACATTTTTTCTAGGGACAGAAAACTATAGGTAGGGAGAGTGTCAGTGTGTTTTACTGTGCTAATCCTTGTTTCTAGGGACAGGGAAGGACAGTGAGGGAAATTCTCCTTGTGCTATAGTGTGCTAAAGCATTGATCATCAACCATCTTTAAAAAAACATTTTTTCTAGGGACAGAAAACTATAGGTAGGGAGAGTGTCAGTGTGTTTTACTGTGCTAATCCTTGTTTCTAGGGACAGGGAAGGACAGTGAGGGAAATTCTCCTTGTGCTATAGTGTGCTAAAGCATTGATCATCAACCATCTTTAAAAAAAACTTTTTTTCTAGGGACAGAAAACTATAGGTAGGGAGAGTGTCAGTTTCTTTCACTGTGCTAATCCTTGTTTCTAGGGACAGGGAAGGACAGTGAGGGAAATTCTCCTTGTGCTATACTGTGCTAAAGCATTGATCATCAACCATCTTTAAAAAAACATTTTTTCTGGGGACAGAAAACTATAAGTAGGGAGAGTGTCAGTGTGTTTCACTGTGCTAATCCTTGTTTCTAGGGACAGGGAAGGACAGTGAGGGGAATTCTCCTTGTGCTATACTGTGCTAAAGCATTGATCATCAACCATCTTTAAAAAAACATTTTTTCTAGGGACAGAAAACTATAGGTAGGGAGAGTGTCAGTTTCTTTCACTGTGCTAATCCTTGTTTCTAGGGACAGGGAAGGACAGTGAGGGAAATTCTCCTTGTGCTATACTGTGCTAAAGCATTGATCATCAACCATCTTTAAAAAAACATTTTTTTCTAGGGACAGAAAACTATAGGTAGGGAGAGTGTCAGTTTCTTTCACTGTGCTAATCCTTGTTTCTAGGGACAGGGAAGGACAGTGAGGGAAATTCTCCTTGTGCTATACTGTGCTAAAGCATTGATCATCAACCATCTTTAAAAAAACATTTTTTCTAGGGACAGAAAACTATAGGTAGGGAAAGTGTCAGTTTCTTTCACTGTGCTAATCCTTGTTTCTAGGGACAGGGAAGGACAGTGAGGGAAATTCTCCTTGTGCTATAGTGTGCTAAAGCATTGATCATCAACCATCTTTAAAAAAACATTTTTTCTAGGGACAGAAAACTATAGGTAGGGAGAGTGTCAGTTTCTTTCACTGTGCTAATCCTTGTTTCTAGGGACAGGGAAGGACAGTGAGGGAAATTCTCCTTGTGCTATACTGTGCTAAAGCATTGATCATCAACCATCTTTAAAAAAACATTTTTTCTAGGGACAGAAAACTATAGGTAGGGAGAGTGTCAGTTTCTTTCACTGTGCTAATCCTTGTTTCTAGGGACAGGGAAGGACAGTGAGGGAAATTCTCCTTGTGCTATAGTGTGCTAAAGCATTGATCATCAACCATCTTTAAAAAAACATTTTTTCTAGGGACAGAAAACTATAGGTAGGGAGAGTGTCAGTTTCTTTCACTGTGCTAATCCTTGTTTCTAGGGACAGGGAAGGACAGTGAGGGAAATTCTCCTTGTGCTATACTGTGCTAAAGCATTGATCATCAACCATCTTTAAAAAAAACATTTTTTCTAGGGACAGAAAACTATAGGTAGGGAGAGTGTCAGTTTCTTTCACTGTGCTAATCCTTGTTTCTAGGGACAGGGAAGGACAGTGAGGGAAATTCTCCTTGTGCTATAGTGTGCTAAAGCATTGATCATCAACCATCTTTAAAAAAACATTTTTTCTAGGGACAGAAAACTATAGGTAGGGAGAGTGTCAGTTTCTTTCACTGTGCTAATCCTTGTTTCTAGGGACAGGGAAGGACAGTGAGGGAAATTCTCCTTGTGCTATACTGTGCTAAAGCATTGATCATCAACCATCTTTAAAAAAACATTTTTTCTAGGGACAGAAAACTATAGGTAGGGAGAGTGTCAGTTTCTTTCACTGTGCTAATCCTTGTTTCTAGGGACAGGGAAGGACAGTGAGGGAAATTCTCCTTGTGCTATACTGTGCTAAAGCATTGATCATCAACCATCTTTAAAAAAACATTTTTTCTAGGGACATAAAACTATAGGTAGGGAGAGTGTCAGTTTCTTTCACTGTGCTAATCCTTGTTTCTAGGGACAGGGAAGGACAGTGAGGGAAATTCTCCTTGTGCTATACTGTGCTAAAGCATTGATCATCAACCATCTTTAAAAAAACATTTTTTCTAGGGACAGAAAACTATAGGTAGGGAGAGTGTCAGTTTCTTTCACTGTGCTAATCCTTGTTTCTAGGGACAGGGAAGGACAGTGAGGGAAATTCTCCTTGTGCTATACTGTGCTAAAGCATTGATCATCAACTATCTTTAAAAAAACATTTTTTCTAGGGACAGAAAACTATAGGTAGGGAGAGTGTCAGTTTCTTTCACTGTGCTAATCCTTGTTTCTAGGGACAGGGAAGGACAGTGAGGGAAATTCTCCTTGTGCTATACTGTGCTAAAGCATTGATTATCAACCATCTTTAAAAAAACATTTTTTCTAGGGACAGAAAACTATAGGTAGGGAGAGTGTCAGTTTCTTTCACTGTGCTAATCCTTGTTTCTAGGGACAGGGAAGGACAGTGAGGGAAATTCTCCTTGTGCTATAGTGTGCTAAAGCATTGATCATCAACCATCTTTGAAATCCTTGTTTTTTGGACAGTCAGGGAAATTGTCGTTGTGCTATTCTGTGCGAAAGCAATCATCCTCAACCATATTTAGAAATCCTTAAGTAAAGGGACAGAGAAGGACACCTGAAGGTAGCCCTTATTGCTTTTTTCCCATCTCCCTGCAGGCCATCTATTAGAATGTCTGGAAGGCAAACAAGGAGAGGCAGACAGTCAGGAGGCAATAAAAGAGGGCAAGCAGGCTCTGTGTCTGGGGGCAACAGTGCTGGTCGTGGACGCGGTGCATTGTCATCAGCACATGGCCATGGGACACGCTTGTCCTTCTTTTCGGCAGCTGGACATGTTGAGCCACATCATGCCGAAGACTTGGTAGAGTGGATGACCAAGCCCTCCTCCTCCTCCTCATCCTCTCTCACCCAGGCTCAGGGTACTGGCAAAGCAGCTGCCAAAGCGTCCTCTTCCCTGGTATCAATGTCAGACTCATCATCAGTCACTCCTTCCCTAGACCCACCATGTCCTCCTCCTGAGGAGTCCCCCGAACTGTTTGAGCACAGTGTTGGGTACATGCTCCAGGAGGATGCCCAGCGTTTCGAAGGGTCTGATGATGAAACCCAGCTACAGGAAGGCAGTAGCGTGAGAGCAGACAGAGGGGATGCTCAAGAAGGACACCAATCTGGCAGTCATGTTCCAGCAGCTGCAGCATACTGCCAGATTGGCTCCAGTGATGAGGAGGGAGGGGATGATGAGGTCACTGACTCCACGTGGGTGCCTAATAGGAGAGAGGAGGAGGAGGAGGATGAGGAGGAGGCACATCTCCAACGAGGCAGGATGCCCTTTGGTGGCCAGCGTAAGGGCAGTACACCGACGGAATCACACCGCAGAGCTCCGCCTGTGCAGGGCGCTGCCTCTGCCCGTCATTCAAAAAGTTCTTTGGTGTGGGCCTTTTTTGAGGCTAGTGCATCAGATCGCACAGCTGCTGTTTGCAACATATGTCTCAAGCGTATATCGCGTGGCCAAAACATCAGCCGCTTGGGTACCACATGCCTGACCAGACATATGTTGACCTGCCATGCAGCTCGTTGGCAAGCCTACCTCAAAGACCCACACCAAAGAACAAAGCGGACCTCTCCTTGCACCGCATCAGCTGGGATCTCCAACCCCACTATAACTTCAGTCCTCTCTGAAACATGCACTGAGAGGAATGAAGGTGTAGAATTAGGTGTGTCACAGCCAAGTACTTGCGGCCACTCTGCTAGCAGTACACCGACGTCCGATTCTAGCAGGCAAATTTCCCTGCCCCAGCTGCTGGACCGTCGAAAGAAGTTCACTCCCAGCCATCCACATGCCCAGCGGTTGAATGCTAGCTTGGCTAAATTGCTAGCGCTTCAACTGCTGCCTTTTCAGTTGGTAGACTCGGCCCCCTTCCGTGAGTTTGTGCAATGTGCGGTTCCTCAGTGGCAGGTTCCCAAACGCCACTTTTTCTCACGGAAGGCTATTCCGGCTCTCTACCGGCATGTGGAAGGCAATGTCTTGGCCTCGCTGGACAGGGCGGTCAGCGGTAAGGTGCATATTACCGCTGACTCATGGTCCAGCAGGCATGGACAGGGACGTTACCTTTCTTTCACGGCCCATTGGGTCACTCTTTTGGCAGCTGGGAAGGATGCAGGACAAGGTGCAGTAGTGTTGGAGGTTGTTCCACCGCCACGCCTCCAAAATGCTACTACTGGTTGTGACACACCTCTCTCCTCCACCCCCTCCTCTTCTTCTTCCTCCATGGCCTCTTCCTGTGCTTTGTCCTCTGAACCAGCGGTGCACCGTAGCCGTTCAAGGGGCTACGCAAGTACGCAGGCAAAAAGATGCCATGCCGTGCTTGCGCTGGTGTGTTTGGGGGACAGAAGCCACACTGGGGCAGAGGTCCTGTCTGCTCTGCAGGGCCAGGCCGAGAGGTGGTTGACGCCACGCCAGCTTAAGCCAGGAATGGTGGTTTGCGACAATGGCACCAACCTCCTCTCCGCCCTCCGACAGGGACAACTGACCCATGTGCCCTGTGTGGCTCACGTCCTTAACCTGGTGGTGCAGCGGTTCTTGGGCAGGTACCCGGGCTTACAGGATGTCCTGAGGCAGGCCAGGAAAGTCTGTGTGCATTTCCGCAGATCTTATAATGCCAGTGCTCGCCTGGCTGAGCTGCAAAAGGAGTTGAACCTGCCCAAGAACCGCCTTATATGTGACATGCCCACCAGGTGGAACTCAACATTGGCCATGCTGCAGCGGCTGCACACGCAGCAGAGGGCCATCAATGAGTACCTGTGCGACTACGGCACCAGGACAGGGTCAGGGGAGCTTGGTTTTTTTTCTCCACGCCAGTGGGGCATGATCAGGGATGCATGCACTGTCCTGGCACCATTTGAGGAGGCCACGAGGATGGTGAGCAGTGACAGTGCATGCATCAGTGACACTGTACCTCTTGTCCACCTGTTGGAGCACACGCTGCGTGGAATAATGGACAGGGCACTTGAGGCAGAACAGAGGCAGGAAGAGGAGGACTTCCTTGCCTCTCAAGGCCCCCTTTACCCAGACAGTGTTCCTTCTGTCCCACCCATCGCACAGGAAGAGGAGGAGGAGGAGGAGGAGGAGGATTGTGTCAGCATGGAGGTGGAGGCTGGCACTCAGCATCATCAGCAGCAGTCTTTTAGGGATGATTTACAGTCCCAAGAAACCAGTGGACTTGTACGTGGCTGGGAGGAGGTGGCTGCGGATCATGTCGTCCTTAGTGACCCAGAGGACTCCGGACCGAATGCCTCAGCAAACCTACGCTGCATGGCCTCCCTGATCCTGCAAAGTCTGCGGAAGGATCCTCGTATTCTTCGGATCAAGGAGAGGGACCATTACTGGCTGGCCACTCTCCTTGATCCACGGTACAAGGGTAAGGTTGCGGACCTTATGTTACCGTCGCAGAGGGAGCAGAGGATGAGACAACTCCGGGAGGCCTTGCAGAAAGGTCTGTGCAACGCGTTCCCAGAGACTGGGAGGTTACAAACTCCTGGTCCTGGACAACGAGTTGCTGAGGCTTCGGCCAGTCAAAGAAGGAGCGATGGGGAAGGTGGCCGTCTGACCGATGCGTTCAGACAATTCTTTAGTCCGCAGCCCCAAAGTATGATCGGTTCCAGCAACCATCGCCAGCGTCTGATAAACATGGTGCAGGAATATCTAGGGGCAAGGTCAGACTTGGACACCTTCCCCACCGAAAATCCTCTGGCTTACTGGGTCTTGAGGATGGATCACTGGCCAGAGCTTGCACAGTATGCAATTGAGCTACTGGCCTGTCCTGCATCCAGCGTTCTTTCGGAACGCACATTCAGTGCTGCTGGAGGATTTGTCACGGATCACAGGGTGCGCCTGTCCACCGACTCGGTTGATCGACTGACTTTCATCAAGATGAACCAGTCTTGGATCACCACCAGCTACCACACACCTGATGCTGATATAACAGACTAATTGATTTTAACATGTCACATCCCTTCAAGACTGATGCTGATGCTGAGTGCCTGTGCTGTTATGTTGACTGGCTATCCTCCTCCTCCGAGTCCTCAATGATACGATTGATGATTATAGCTTGGAAGATCATTTTTGTTTATGGGTGCCGCCACCAGTGGCTAAGGCCCAATTTTTCAGCCCCTGTTTAACAGGGGCGTGTAATTACAATTTTTGAAGCAATACTTTGCAACAGGGCTCATTGCTGTGCTCCAAGTACAGTATCTGTGAGGGGTTGGAGTGTTGTGCCACCAGTGCCTAAGGCCCAATTTTTCAGCCCCTGTTTAACAGGGGCGTGTCATTACAATTTTTGAAGCAATACTTTGCAACAGGGCTCATTGCTGTGCTCCAAGTACAGTATCTGTGAGGGGTTGGAGTGTTGTGCCACCAGTGCCTAAGGCCCAATTTTTCAGCCCCTGTTTAACAGGGGCGTGTCATTACAATTTTTGAAGCAATACTTTGCAACAGGGCTCATTGCTGTGCTCCAAGTACAGTATCTGTGAGGGGTTGTAGTGTTGTGCCACCAGTGCCTAAGGCCCAATTTTTCAGCCCCTGTTCAACAGGGGCATGTAATTACAATTCTTGATCTAATAATTCACAGCAGGGTCCATTGCTGCACCCACCAAGAGTAACTCTGAGGGCTTACAGTGTTGTGGCAACACCACCACCACCACCACCACGAAAGGCCCAATTTTTCAGCCCCTGTTCAAAAGGGGCATGTAATTACAATTCTTGATCTAATAATTCACAGCAGGGCCCATTCCTGCACCCACCAA
Organism: Rana muscosa; assembly: GCA_029206835.1. Classification (NCBI taxonomy): domain Eukaryota; kingdom Metazoa; phylum Chordata; class Amphibia; order Anura; family Ranidae; genus Rana; species Rana muscosa. The sequence goes on along the minus strand of CM055116.1, from coordinate 1,185,099,479 downwards.
GAGTAACTCTGAGGGCTTACAGTGTTGTGGCAACACCACCACCACCACCACCACCACGAAAGGCCCAATTTTTCAGCCCCTGTTCAACAGGGGCATGCAATTACAATTCTTGATCTAATAATTCACAGCAGGGCCCATTGCTGCACCCACCAAGAGTAACTGTCAGGGCTTACAGTGTTGTGGCACCAGCACCACCATCAAAGGCCCAATTTTTACTACCACTGTTCAACAATTATATGTAATTACAATTCCTGATATAATAGTTGACAGCAGGGCGTTCCAGCACCAACCAAGAGTAACTGTGAGTGCTTACAGTGTTGTGCCAACACCAACAACTAAGGGGCCTATTTCTGCAGAGTATATACGGCAGGTCCCTACTTTCAAACATCCAACTTACAAACGACTCCTACTTGCAAACGCAAGAAGACAACAGGAAGTGAGAGGAAATCTACCCCTAGGAAGGAAAATTCTCTCCTGTAAGAATTAATATGGGAGAAAGGTGTCTCCTCTGTACTGATGCTTTATCACCAATCCTTGTTTCAAGAAAAACACCACATTTCAAAAACAGTTGTCATTGGGACGGAAAGTGAGGTGAAATGTTCTGAACAGGGGCACAGACAGCAAAACAAATGTTACAGGGGTGATAACCCTTACCTATGTTTTCCAAAAAGTTTAAAAATAGATTTTTGGGCTGGAGCTACACTTAAACAATGTACCTGTTCAAAATTACAAACAGATTCTACATAAGAACAAACCTACAGTCCCTGTCTTGTATGCACCGCCTGTATACGGCTGTTCAGAGTATATAGGGCCTTTTTTATTTTATGTGCGGGGTTCCCCTTAATATCCATACAAGACCCAAAGGGGCTGGTAATGGGCTGGGGTAGGGGGGGGGGGTCATGGGGTAGCTATGCCATTTTTCTTAAAGATTTTCATCCATATTACCGGGACCAGACATTACATTAAAGCCGCAAGCAGTTTTAAATGGCTTTTTTTTCCTTTAGAAGTGTCATTTTGTGCAGGGACAGTTCTAAACACGGGAAACACGTGGCACTTCACAGGCATACTTTAGACACCCCCCAGGTACGATATTTAAAGGAATATTTGACTTTTTTTTTTCACTTTATGCATCATTAAAATGACTGCTCCCGAAAAACGACCGTTTTTAAAACTTCTTTTTGCATTGATACATGTCCCCTGGTGCAGAACCCGGGTTCCCAAACCCTTTTTAGGACAATAACATGCATAATAGTTATTATAATTAGCACTTTAGAATTCGAACGTTCGCATCGATTGTATTTAATAGGGTTCTAATGTTCGTACGAACTTTCGGTCCGTTCGCGGGTTCTGGTGCGAACCGAACCCGGGGGTGTTCGGCTCATCACTAGTCAGGAGCAGATTATTACATATAGCAGCTTATCGTTAAAAAGCATTCTTTGAGCTCTAGTCATTTACTTTGCCTGGCTGAGATGTTGCCATCAGCCTGATGCAGGCAGATTGAAGAATTTCCTAAGGCTAGGTTCACATCTAGCTGTTTCCTGTGTGGTCGGGCAGTCACAGCTACCTATTAATTTCAATGGGCTGTACCTGTGGGGGTTATCTAATGCGGGGAGGAGCCGCAAAAGCCGATGTGGGACCCCAGAAGAGGGCAAACGGGGCCACTCTGTGCAAAACGATCTGCACAGTGGAGGTTAGTATGATATGTTTGTTATTTAAAAAAAAAAAAAACTTGAACCTTTAATATTAATTTAATACTGAAAGATCATTAACCAGGTAAGTAGTACTGGAAAAGGCAAAGAAAAAAAAGTCAAGGATGACCTCCAGAGTATATAAATACCATACAAACTATAGAAAAATGTATAAAGATTTATTACATAATATCAAACATTAAAAATTATACAAATAGTTAGAACATGTGTCCATTGAACTGCAACATGGTAGAAAAATGCAGGCACTAATCAAAAACCATTGAAGAGTTTTCTACGAGTTTCGTGATCATAGCAGCTTCCTCAGGGTTTACAGAATTCTTTGTCTGGTACAATGCCTGGTATCAACAATTTAGGTCTAGAAATATAACATACAAATGTAAATTAGATGCAAGTATAATACATAAAATATCCCTACTTCCTATTCCATAGGACAAAGAGAAGGTCCCACGTGAGAGAAAAAAAAAACACACCACAAAGCCACCCCACATTAACATCCTAATCCACATAATACATGTACATAATGGGTTAATTTGTCAAGTCTGTCTGGGCTCTGCGGAGGCTGACAAAAAGGAAGATTTACAGGCTACGGTAGTCTCCGCCATGCAACAATCATTTCCCAGAAGGGATGGTGGAGGGGACTGAGAAATTCCAGCTATAGTATTCTAAAACAATAAATGTAGTGGGTGTGTATATCAAAAGAGAAAAAATAAAAAACTCCAGTAACATTGCTACCCCACATATTACATTGATACAGGACTAGCTTAAACATAACCGTTTTAGCTACAATAACACTAGAGTCCGATTTCTAGTCCATGATAGCCCTAGTGCATGATTCCTTGCTAGGCACAATGTCATATTGGAAAGTAGCTTCACAACTCAATAATTATGTAAAATCAAAAATTAAGCCCTCATTTTCCTTTAAAAATATTAATTTCTCTTAAGTTATGGCATTTAATTCACAGCGTTAAGTTTCCCAGGGTTAAAAATAACTGCAAAATCTAATTATTTGGTTCCTCCCACCAGAAATGATTCTGCAGAACTCAAGGCTAAATTGCATAACAGGTTTGACCATTACTCATGTTAATATAAAATTAGCGATCCTATTTTTGTATAATCATTTCTGGCAATGTTTTAAGTTCTGCTAATAACAAAGTCTGAGCCCAAAATTGAAATTTAGATTTAAAGCCCAACTCCAGTTTAAAATAGTGTGGCAGAGTGTTGTCCTGCCAGGGTCTAGAAAGTGATTTTAGATATGGAAAAATACCCCAGGGGGTTTTATTTGCAGCACAAATAATACTGTTGTGTTATATCAAAAAAAGTATTTTATTGAAAAAAGTTTCCACAAAGAGAACATCTGTTTGCATCAAAACATGAGCTCCAGAGTTTGGATTAAAAACATATACATCGTGATACAGCCATATGAGTACATATACAAATGACATAGCATGACGATCCTATAATAAAATCATACTAACAACTCCGACGCGTTTCAACCTTGTCAGTAGAGGTCTTCTTCTGGGGGAAAGAGAGGAGGAGCTCTAGGAAAAAATACAGTGTACAGGTGAAATTGTTTAACAGACAAGAACACTTTTGACAATGGTACATATACAATAGTTATAATAATCATATTAGTAATAATATTTACCATTAACGGCTGAAGGAGGAAACCTCCAAAACTGTTGAGCCTAAAGCCGCCCGGGGACCCAGTTACCGTGGCAGGCACCCCAATTGCCCCACTTGGAAGGGAGAAGGGGTAAAGTAAGATAAACCAGGCTGAAGGTGAGTGGACGCCCTCCAGGCTTACGAGAGGTCGCACTGATGCCCCCACACAGGGGGGTACAAAGAAAGTGATTTTTTACCCGGAATTCTCAACCAGGCAGGTTAAGGGGCTCCAGGGGGTTTGAGTAATGCAGAGGAAACAGACTTTTCAGTTTCCTCATTGTTTTCTAAAGTCCATTTTGGGACCTGGAGCCTGGAGATTTCAATATGATCTGGGTGGGAGAAAATTTCTAATACTAGGTTCAGGTATTCAGAACAGCTAGCATACTAATTGGTTGGGTGTGTGCTGACCTTTTAGTAATGACCTGACCATGGTTCTGGGCTCCACCCCCGCAGACAGGAGGTCTGGCATAGGAGTCAGGAAAGCTCCACCTAGGAGAAATGTGGGAGTCAGTGCAGTAAGTGCCCGTTCACACTACCGCGACTTGGGATGCGACTTGTGTCGCCCCAAGTCGCGCGACATGAGAAATTACATTAAAGTAAATGAGATCCGTCTTAATGCACACTACTGAAGTCGCTCCGACTTCAGAAAAGGTTCCTGTACTACTTCAAGGCGACTTTCTAGGCGACTTGTACCCATTGATTTCAATGGAAGTCGCCTCCAAAGTCGGATCAGTGTCTTAACTGAAGCAACTTTACAGGAAGAGAAAATCATTTTCACAGGCAAACCCCTCCCTCCCACAGAGTTGATTATTGTTTGATTGGCCACTGGCAAAGTTGCCTGTCCTGGAGGCGACTTGAAGTTGCCTCGAAGTTGCCTCAAGTTGCCTCGCAAAGTCTTGTGGACTTTCATGTCACTGTAGTGTGAACCGGCACTAAGAGGCTGCTAGCTGTGCGCACCAAGTTTGATGGTCAGTGAACAGTCTGTAGGAGACAGCAAGGACCTGGAGTGTAAGGCCAGAGCGGCAGTGCTGCAAGTACAAGCCAGAAAGGCTGAATGTTGTTAATGTTGGAGGAGAAGGAATGCAGAATGCCCCTGCAAAGGAAACTCATGTTTGTGTTTACTGAACTCTCTTTTAGACATGTGCATTCGTTTTCGTCCGAATGCATTTTCGTCTGAATTTCGGGGATTTTCGCGATTTGTTTTAACAAACAATAACGAATGCACAGAATCCAAAATCTGAAAGATCCGACATAAAAAATGCTTTACTTTCATTTCGTTGCAACAACGGTTCGATATAGATAGAGGATTCAACATGGCGGTGACAATAGCGACCTGCGGTTGAATGTGCCTAACCTAACTCTATTAGTCCAAGATTATTCGACATAGAGAGAAAAGATTTGACATGAAGATTCGACGAAGCAGTCGCCGCGAGCGGACATTTATGGTCAAATGCTCCGCCCATAGGCTATAGAAGAATTCTAATGTTCGTTGACTAGTAATAATAATTAATAAATATAATTATTACTAGTCATACAACATTAGAATTCTACTATAGCTTGTTGGCGGAGCATTCGACTGGAAATGTACGATTGCAGCGTCGTACAGTTTAGCTGCTTCGTCGAATCTTCTTAGAACATTCGACAGACACCATAAGCCTTCAATTGACAGATTTGACCTTAAAGGAACACTAAAGGTTCCCGTTTAAAAAAAAAAAAATAACAAACATCTTACCTTCACTGTGCAGCTCGTTTTGCACACAGTGGCCCCGATCCTGGTTTTCTGGGGTCCCTCGGCGGCTGTTTCAGCTCCTCCCCGCAAGAACTCCACACCATAATGCGAGCAAGCTCGCATGGTGTGGAGTTACTGCGGGCACGCTCCCGTGATACAGCGGCGGCCATAGCCGCTGACTGTATTACTCGGCCCCGCCCCCCTGGCGCGCCGCGTCATTGGATGTGATTGACAGCAGCGCCAATCCATCCACTGTAGCCAATCAACGGCTGGGCTCAGGAACTCGGAGGATGACGGGAGCGAGCGCGGGACTTTCGAGGGGCCAGGTAAGTAAAACGGGGGCTCGGAGGATGGTGGTATTGTCTAATGTTTTTTCACCTTAATGCATAGGATTCATTAAGGTGAAAAAACATGTACCTTTACAACCCCTTTAATTAATTCGAATTTTCGGACAAATGCATTTTTTAACGGAACAAAATAAATAAAAACGAATTTCGGGAGTAACTAAATACATTTATTTTTCGGACAAAAACGAAATTCCTAAACAAAATATTTCAGTGTGCACATGTCTACTTTCTTTTACTAAAAATGGGCAAGAAAAGCCCTTGAAAAAGAAGAAAAGTGAGTGGCGGTGTCCTTAAAAGCTCTATATTTGTTGCAAGTTATCACAATAGAAAATGATTGTCTATCACTTTTAGGAATAAAAAAGCAGCTGCAAACCTCACCTAATTTATGGTGCTGTTCCTTGCAGATGCACAATTCTTCTATCCAGCACCCGACATCTTAAATGCTAGGACATTTCTAAATGTACCATGGTAGACAATGGGTTAAAGGAGCCTGAGTTTAACAACTTTGCCTCTTTGGACATACAGCTTACATCCAGAGAGTGAAGGATTTAAAAAAAATCTTTGGCTGCAACACTGTTTTGTTCAGCTGGCTATCATGAAGAGTACCTGACACCTACCCAATGCCATCAAATAGGGGTATGTTAGCGCCTTTGTGATAGCAATAAAGTTAAATAAATAAAAAAATGAAAAAAGTGGTTGTAAACCTCTGAAATTAAAAATGAACAAAGGATATCCTTCTATAGCGGGGGTCTTCAAACTTTTTAAACAGGGGGTCAGTTCACTGTTCCTTAAGAGGGCCAGATCTGTGCAGCCTGATCAGTGCCCATCAGTAGAGATGGCCTTGCGGTTCGCCCCGCGGTCGGTTCGCGGCGAACTTTGCACGTTCGCTATTTGCCAAACCGGCGGACATATGGCGCTGTTCGCGGCCATCATATTATTTTACATTGTGAAGAACTTTGACCCATGACACATCCATCATGTGGTACAGGACAGCCAATTGAGACATTTCAGCACATGGACATACCCCCTACCTTATAAATAGACCTGATCTGGCTGCCATTTTACATTCTGTCTTTTGTCAGTGTAGGGAAAGGTTGCTGTGTGGATCAGGGACAGACTGTAATCACTAGCTATTAGGTCGCAGGGACAGACTGTAGCTACACAAATCGCTAACGATTATAGGTCCACAAAAGTCCTTTTAAGGACTGGTATAATTGTACTATAAGGTGTGCATTATATAGGGGTGTAATACACGTCTAAAATACTTTCAAATATAGAAAGCATATTATAGTGCATTTCTACTGTGCAGCATTGTGACTGCCGAGCGGTTCTGCAGCTGTCTTTTGTCAGTTTAGGGAGAGGTTGCTGTGTGTCGCAGGGACAGACTGTAGCGACACAAATCGCTAACGAATATAGGTCCACAAAAGTCCTTTTAACCACTTGTCCCCCGCCCACTGTCAATTGACGGCGGGCGGAGGATACTCTCGTTCTGGGAGGACGTCATATGACGTCCTCCCTTTAAAACGAGCTAGGAGGCGCGCGCGCGCGCCCGGCGCGTTCACAAGGCCCCGGTGCGCGTGCCCGGCGGCCGCGATTGCCGCCGGGCACCCGCGATTGCCCGGGAAACGAGCAGGAAAGTGGATCTCTGTGTGTAAACACAGAGATCCACGTCCTGTGAGGGAGAGGGAACCGATGGTGTGTCCCTTGTACATAGGGACAACCATCGGTCACCTCCCCCAGTCAGTCCCCTCCCCCCACAGTAAGAACACTTTGAGGGAACATATTTAACCCCTTCCCGCCCCCTAGTGGTTAACCCCTTCCCTGCCCATCACATTTATACAGTAATCAATGCATTTTTATAGCAGGGATCGCTGTATGAATGTGAATGGTCCCAAAAATGTGTCAAAAGTGTCCGATGTGTCCGCCTCAATATCGCAGTCACAATAAAAAATCGCAGATTGCCGCCATTACTAATAAAAAAATAAAAAAATAAAAATGCTATAAATCTATCCCCTATTTTGTAGACGCTATAACTTTTGCGCAAACCAATCAATACGCGCTTATTGCAATTTTTTTTTTTTACCAAAAATATGTAGAAGAATACGTATCGGCCTAAACTGAGGAAAATTTTATAAAAAAAAAAAAATGGGTATTTATTATAGCAAAAAGTAAAAAATTGTGTTTTTTTTTCCAAACTGGACGCTCTTCTTTTGTTTATAGCACAAAAAATAAAAACCGCAGAGGTGATCAAATACCACCAAAAGAAAGCTCTATTTGTGGGAAAAAAAGGACACAAATTTCGTTTGGGAGCCACGCTGCACGACCGCGCAATTGTCATTCAAAGTGTGACAGCGCTGAAAGCTGAAAAATGGCTTGGGCAGGAAGGGGGTTTTCGTGCACAGTAGAGAAGTGGTTAAGGACTGGTATAGGTGTACTATTAGGTGTGCATCATATAGGGGTGTAATACACGTCTAAAATACTTTCAAATATAGAAAGCATATTATAGTGCATTTCTACTGTGCAGCATTGTGACTGCTGAGCGGTTCTGCAGCGGTACTACAACTACAAAGAGTGACAAACGCAATTAGAAAAAGTATTATAACTGGTGTGATAGACCAGTGGCCCCCCAAAACGACAGATTGAAGCGGGGTGTTATATACCTTCTTCCAAATATACTGCACTTCTCTAGAGACTTTTGTCACAGGGTCATTTAAAAAATGACAGGCAGAGGAAGAGGCAGGTCCTTACGCAGGGGTGGTAGGATTAGGGCAGGAGCACCAGGCTTGAGCCAAAGTGGGAAGTTGCAGAAGGTGCGTTCGATTACGTCAAAGGATGCACCAGACTTGGTTGAGTGGCTCACTCAGCCTTACTCTTCTGCACCCTCCTCATCCTCTCTATCTGCACCCTCTTCACTCTCTGCTGTGTGCACCCCCAAAGACACTACCACCAGTGCTATATATACAGGGATGGAGGCAATTGGCAGTAGTAGGCAGTTTTCCCCTGCCGGCTTCTTTTGGGGTGCCCCTTGAGGGAGTGTACCAGTATGGTCCACCCACATATAGGTTTCTTTTTTCTGCAACATCTGTTGTTGAAAACTTTGCAGCACTAGAACTCATCCAGCCTGGGCTATAATTGTGCTTTAGCCTGGACCTGGTTTTGTCTTTGTCCCAGGAGCTGCGATGCGCTCTGGCTGCCCCCCCTCTTCCCCTCTCTCCCCGCCCTATTGGGGCGGGGTCAGTTGGGGAGTCGGGCGGATGCTCACACCGCATCGGCGCCACGTCTCGTTCCCCCAAGTGATGTCACTGGCGGCTTATTTGGACGCGGCGGCGCCTTGTCTGGGCGTGTTTACAACCGCCCGGGCTGGAGCCCCTCCCCATGCATTGCCTGGCATACGTGACGTCGGTGGTGACGTCTGACGCACGCGGGATGCATATATGGTGTCTATCCGGACCCGGCGGCCATCTCCACACACACGTCCAGACGCCACAGCCGTGACAGATTTTTATCCCCAGAACATCCAGGTAATACCCTATGTTTTAAGCACATAGGCTTCCTTTGATCACATTCTCAATCATTGGTTAATCTTAATGGACCTACCCATCCAATTTTAGATACCCATTTACTATATGTACTCATCATTGGCTGTGCTGTGGAGATGGTGGTTTGCGCTCCGGAGACGATGCCTGTGTGTGCCCGCTGTGTGCTGGATCTCTCGCCACCCCAGCTCCTGGGAGAGACACCTTCCCCTGGTCCACCTTTCACACAACACCTTGGCTTGACATACACCGTAAGTACCTGAACTGACATTTTGTCCTTTCTGGTGCATATACGTTCATAACCTCATGTCATCATACTTCAATATTTCAGATGTCCCTAGCATCCGCCCCTGAAGAAGTGTTAATATTGAAACACAGAAACGCGTCGGGCATCAAGGATGCAGCCAAATGCTGCAATAGGACCACATTCTGATATGTTTTTATGATATATACAATTTTATACTCAACATCATGTTATCTTGTGCTGCTCCTTTTCATATATGTATTTATGATGATTTACAGTCCCTGTTTGATCTAATATGGTCACTGTTATGCATGCATCTGTATGTAGGTTATATTGTTGCATAAGCACAAGTCACCTGTCACACATGTTATGCACCAGTATTGTAATATTGCAATAAACATTATGTTTTTCACCCCCACCCCCTTCTGTCAATTGCTTCATTCAAAGTCCCATCGCCCCCCCCCCCTTTTCTGCTCTCAGCACCCGGGATGGAAGCATTTCCCCATGCTTCATTTAAAGTCCAACAAACTCCCCTTTTTTTGCATCCTCTCTATCTGCACCCTCTTCACTCTCTGCTGTGTGCACCCCCAAAGACACTACCACCAACATCACCACCACCACCATATACCCTCCGCTTGATACACTCCTCCGGGTACAGGTCCCCAAGTATTCGCGCCCAGAACAATGGCGTCTGCCCCTTTTGTACCCTCTTCCGGCATGCACAGCAGGTAGACAACGCCCACTGCATGGCTGCCGAGAGAGGACACCCAATAGCCACTCCAACACCTGTGGTTCAACCCCGGGTACAAGTGTCAGCACCACCTATACACCTAAGAGGAACTGCACGCCAGGTGAAACAGCAGCAAGGCGGAGTCCAAACAATTAGAAGACCCGAGCCAACTATTGCTCAGGTCACCCCTAAATTTGGGATACCCGCTACAATTACTTATAAAAAAAAAAAATATATGGCAACTTTTCCAATAGCAGGATCATCTCCTGCACCCCCTTCATAGCCTGGCCTTGCCTCTCCTCCATGGCCTTCATGCGCTCCTGAATTGATTAAATTTTGCAGATAAAAAAAGAATGCTTGTCGTTGTCGATCGCAGATTCGCTTAATACTTCTGGTATGTCATTGTCCATGTTGTGGAACTATGTGTGCACAGCTAGTAAGTATTTTGTGGCTGCAAATATGACCTGGAGGTTTTTATTGTTCGCCTGCCATTAAAATGAATGGGACCCGCCGCGAACCTGCGGTTCGCGAACATTTGTGCGCGTTCGCGAACCGTCCCGTTAGATATTCGTCCATCACTACCCATCAGTGCCCAAAGAGGCTGCATTAATGGGCACTGGTGAGGCTGCACTGAGGGCACTGGTGCAGCCTCACCAGTGCCCATTAATGTAGCCTCACCATTGCCCATCAGTGCAGCCTGATCAGTGCCCATCAATGCAGCTCACCAGTGCCTATCAATGCAGCCTCACCAGTGCCCATCAATGCAGCCTCACCAGTGCCCATCAATGCAGCCTCACCAGTGCCCATCAATGCAGTCTCACCAGTGCCTATCAATGCAGCCTCACCAGTGCCCATCAGTGCAGCCTGATCAGTGCCCATCAGTGCAGCCTGATCAGTGCCCATCAATGCAGCCTCAATAGTGCTCATCAATGAAGCCTCACCAGTGCTCATCAATGCAGCCTCACCAGTACCCATTAATGCAGCCTCACCAGTACCCATTAATGCAGCCTCACAATTGCCCATCAGTACAGCCTGATCAGTGCCCATCAGTGCAGCCTCTCCAGTGCCCATCAATGCAGCCTGATCAGTGCCCATTAATGGAGCCTCACCAGTGCACATCAATGCAGCCTCACCAGTGCCCATGAATGCAGCCTGATCAGTGCCCATAAATGCAGCCTCACCAGTGCACATCAATGCAGCCTCTCCAGTGCACATCAATGCAGCCTCTCCAGTGCACCGAGATTAGAGAGAGGACCGCCGCCAGATCACACAGAGTTGCTGGTAATGGTAGCATGTGAGGGTCAGTTTTAACAACTCCCGGGGTCTTACCGCTGTTAACAGGCACACAGAAGACAGCCGCAGGGAGGACTAAGAGCTTGCCCCCTTGTGTAGCTTTCCTGCACTGGACTGTTACAGGAGCGGGCTTTCTGTGTCTCCGCTCCCACCCTAGACAATGCTGGAGATTGGTCCTGTTTCCCCCTATGGGGCGGGGTCCGTGGGGATATATCCGCGCGGCTGAGTGCAGACCGCTTGTTGTGGGGGCTCCAGTGCCCGAACGGCTAGGCAGACCAGGTAAATTACCTTGGCGGGCTGTATCTGGCCCACGGGTAATAGTTTGAGGACCCCCTGTTGCATACTCTAAAGCACTGTCTGAATCCTATCTGCTCTCATCTTCCTCTGCTATCTTCAGGAGTCACTTCTGATCCTCTATGCTGACATTAGGGAATCCCAGTGGATGGAACCACCCCCCCCCCCCAGCACACAGCAGCTGATTGGCAACCTTAATTGTGCATCTTTCCCTATGAGACTGTGTGTGTTCATTCACTCAAACTATGCTCAGTTCTGTGCTGTCTGCTGTACAGTGTGATATCAAATTTCCACTCTCTGACTTTTGGAAGTTTACAAATGCTGTGTAAACTGTGAAACCTTGAACGGCTGTGGAGGAGAAAGGGTGGCTGATAAACAGGTGCAACTTATGTAGGAGGATTTGTTTAATTTCTGAGGCTAGTTGGTTCACTGGGTATATGTAATGGTTTAAAACCACTTTAATAAAAAAAAAAATAATAAACGCAACCCTGCTGCCCTGTACACACCTGCAAATGCAAACATGGCACAGGATGCTCATGCATGTAGAACGCAACTGAACACCACATGTGAGGTATTGCCACAAACTTTGGAGTGACAACAGTACTTCTAGAGCTATAATTTACAGTTAATTCTTAACTAATGAGCTTCAAAGGCTTTTAAAGTGTTGCCTATGAATAGATTTAGGTACTATAGTTCTGCGTTATATCACCACCGCATGCAATTTTTTTAATAAATACTTTATTTTCATTTTACATTAAAAGAATACAGATAGGTAAAATAGAACTATGAAAAGACAATGCCCTCAGACAGCATTGTTACATTCAAGTGACCCTAAAACATACTTAAAAAAAAAATAGCAGAGACAAAAACAGGGCTAACTAAAGAATATGAAGAATGTAGTGGGATTACTGACACTGTGTAACTGTGCTGTAAAGCTGTCCCATACTGTGAAAGACCCAGCCAGGACAGGAGCTTTTGGAGGGGACTGCAGGGTGGCTTCTTGCCTATGGACTATGGGCCCTGGCTTTTAAGAGAACACTACTCTTTGGGAGGTGTATGCCTGGGGGATCCTTGGAGTGGTCTGGGAATCCAGGCCTTGGATCCATATTTAGGGCCTAGATGCCCCATTACCAGCAATAACAACTTTAGAATGTGATACTTAAAGTAGATGTTAAAATCATCAGCTCAAAGCAACCTGATTCCTGAGGTCTCCTGCTATAATCTTTTTAAGGTGGTATGTATCTTTGTCCCATTGTATCATTTTCCCATTATGTGCCTTGTTGTGCATTCCCCTTGTTCTATTGTTTCTGTCTTTCTGATTATCTCTGCGTGTATACTTATTTTTAATGTGTAATGTACTGTTGCCAGATGGTCTGGTCCCCCCTGACTAATCAAGGCTAGTTGTTTAATTAGCTTACTGTTTATAGTATATGTTGGCTGTTGTTTAGCTATGTTAATTATATTCCTGTTTACAGTTTGCATTGTCATGCTAATATCCTCAAGTGGGGAATGTCCTCCTGTGGGGTATAAAGTATGTGTCTGAGTTTCAATAAACAGTCATTCCTTTGATTCTATCCCAACACCTTGTCTGTGTACGATGCTTTGAGTAAAATGTTGGTATTAGCTTTCAGCTGTAATGGTTGGAGGGCAGGAGGCACTGTTTGGAGGAAGGAAGCACCTAATTAGGGTGCCAAGCGGTTCCATCACACATACATTCAGGATAAACAAAGGTACTCTTTGAAGGAACAGGGCAAAACATGAGAAAGACATTACCAGATAAGTATTTAGGTGTTAACCCAGTTAATGCCTCACACAGTTATATGCAGATGCAGTTACAAGGGACAGGCCAATTGGACTCAGGAAAGGAGGCTGACAACACAGGAAGAAAGTATAGGAGGCGTATAGCTGAGGTCACGCAGTCCCAATGAAAGAAGAGAAAGTGAGGTGGGAGACAGGGAAAAAAACAGAAGGAGAAGCCAATCAGGAGGGATACCAACAATGGACAAGGTGTGAGAGCTAAAGGTTACTTATTTTGTATAAACTACTGTAATTAACCCAGACATCTGCAGGTGACACACAAGCATGGTATTCTGGGGAGGCAGTAAAATCATGCCAATAGAACCAGGTTTTGCGAAACTGTTCTTCCTTCCCATTGGTGGGACCCCACAGTTTTTTCCAAAACTCAAATGTAATACATTTTACAGAAATCAGAGGCTATTCGATGGAGCAATAGTTTGTTTCCATAACAATGGCATATATTTAAAAGGTGGATCAGGAGAGATTTCTTATAATGTTTGGTTGAGAGTGGGGCAAGACATAGGACAGGGGTGTCCAACCTGCGGCCCAAGTCAGCTATAAATTCGGCCCAACACAAAATCGTAAACTTACTTAAAAATTTTGATTTTTTTTTGGGGGGGGGGGGGGAATTTTTTGTAAAAATGCACTTACACTTAGCAAACACATGCAGCCGGAGAAAAATTTGACAGTGTCAGTTTTTTGGACTTTTATACATTTTATCTTCTCTAAAGAAAAATATCCTGCTCTTCACAATCATGCCTTATTCTTGTCATATTTTTGAGCAACTACTTTCAAGGACGAATCACATAAAGGGCAAAATTAGAACCAAAATATCTGATGAGCACTTCGAACCATATATTGATGCGTTAGTTTATCAAAAACGGTATCAAATATCGCACCAGTTTTATGTTGCCCTCTTTAACTTTTATAATAAAAAATATTACACTAAAATTAAGTTTTGTTACTCGGATGAATACATTATCTATATCAGTGATCGTTAACTTGTGATCTGCTCGACTTTTTCTGCTCATCAGCCATCCTTAATGTTAGTGTATTTTATGTGTGACCCAAGACAATTCCTCTTCTTCCAATGTGGCCCAGGAAGGTCAAAAGGTTCGGCACCCCTGAAGTAGGAATAAAGGCAGCTGGGTCATTATTTAGATTAATATCTGTCAACTTATATGATATATCACCCACTTGCTTCCAGAAGTCTTGCAGTACCAGGCAACTCTAAAACATGTGCAGCATGGAACCCTCCTGTTGACAACCCCATCAACAGATTGGAGTAGAGTGTGAAAAAATCCTTATTTAAAGTGTAGCGATACCCCCAGTTAAGAGAGCTGCTGATTCTGTTTCGGGCCCTGTACACAGCACCGCCAACCCCCGGCAATCTACTCGACCCTCCTCTGGCACAGTTAGTCTAGGGGATGTTCTAGTAATATAGCTCTCTATACCTGGTTATACACAATCTAGCAGTAATATGAGCAATCAATATATGCAATAATGATGAACACTGATACCGGAGTGATAAACCGTAAATGATTTACTGTGGTATAAAGGTAAATGATAACTTGTCACATAACATACATGCAGAGCCCTGCAGTAATAAACATACTAATCAGTGATAGTGCAGAGTCATCACACGCCACATGCAGCTATCTTCTCTATGCGCAATGTGGCGCACCAACAAATTCCTAATCCCTGGTCAGGCCTGACTCAGATAAACTCAGTCTCTGTGAGAACAATTCTTCGCATGCAAGATGAACGGTGGTGCACATTCAGGAACAGTATTTGTAATCCAATTAGGGTAATAAAGAAAGAACACTTCACCGGAGACTACACAACTCAGTTCCGCCACTAGTCTCCGGTGGGACAGTAAATATAGCACGATGGGCCAAGGCAGTCACTAGGCCTAATCAAAGTACAAGTTACTGACGTGAGCAGGTGCTCGCTCACCCCTCCGGACGCGATCCCAGTCCGGGACTTCCACCACTGTGTCTCCGCACACAGGGTCTGCAACGGCCGGGTCCCCGGTCCAACTGATGTCAGCAAACTCGAAAGAAATCAGGTGCCACCCAGGCTCAGCAGTGGGGTGGAAGGCTCTTTGGAAGGTGCGCAAGGCCCAGGCCTCAGGCCTTGCACTGCAGCAGATCCGCACAGGGAGTCCTATTGATTGCAGCGCGGTGTCCAAAGAGGCCGAGCTTAGCCTCGCCCCTTCCCTTTATAGCCCCACCCATGAGTCTCTGCGGTGGCCAAATGCACCCTGGGTGCCAAACGGGGTTCTGGGTAACGTAGTCCATAGGGCCTTAAAGGAGACCCCACTCCCCCCACTTAAACTCTTTGATCCCCAAAGATAACTGTTAACAAACACTACGCACAACATTTGACAACGCTGCGTATGATGTTGGCAGAGGAAGTTCCCACCAAAAACAAGAGGGTGAACTTCCTCGCCCACAGGTCACACTGTCATAAGCGACCTGCCTAACTGTGCCAGGGGGTGAGTTGGGGTTGCCCTCCACTAAATGAACAGTGGGGGGATCAGGGTCTTCCACACTTCTCCTGGCAGTGACCACAGTGTCTTCCGAGCTCTCCCCCATTTGTGGGTAAGTCAATTTTCGGGGAGGCCTTATGGTCCTTCTCATCCTTCGTTCTCTTGGGATTTCTGATTCGGGAACTGTAGGTTCCTCTTCTGGAACAGACTTGGGAATTTCCGCTGGTTTTGGAACACTTGACTCAAGAGCAGGGAGATACATGGAGTCTCTTGGATTCTCCTCTGAGAGTGAGTCGCAGGCATCCTCCCAAGAATCTGATAAAGGACTGGACGGGATGAACTCAGTAGCTTCTGCATTCAGTGTACTGTCTATGGTGTCTTCAGTAAGTGGAAGATCTATAGCAGAAGTTTCTGGGGCCTGGGAAGGCCATAGCCAATCAAGTTCTTCTCTGTCATCCTCACTGAGTTCAGAGACATCTGTTTCTTCAATCCGAGGGGCTTGGGACCGAGTGTTTGGCTTAGGGGTATCCAGGATGGAAGTTGGCTCAGGAGAATCCCCCACAGGGGGTATCCGAACTGCTTCAGCAAGTAGGAGTATGTGGTTCCGATGCCAAGTCTTCAATGGTCCCACCTTTCCTTCCGGCTTTAGCTTGTAAACAGGTAAGCCTGGCAGCTTTTTGCAAATAACATATGGTTCAGGTCTCCATCTGTCTGCAAGCTTGTGTTTTCCAGGGATCCCCAAGTTCCGCAGCAGCACTCTGTCCCCAGGTTGTAGATCTTGAATCCGGACTTTCAGGTCAAAGTTTCTCTAGTTGCGTGCTCCCCTCTGATCTGAAGCGGCTTGGACCTGCTCATAGGCCAACTTTAAAGTATGCCTCAGCCTGTCCACATATCCTTTGTGGGAAGTGGCTGAGGAGTGGTCTATGGAAGTGCCAAAGGCTAGGTCTACAGGTAGTCTTGCTTCTTTCCCGAACATAAGTCGATAGGGTGAGTACCCTGTAGCATCACTTGTTGTGCTGTTGTAAGCATGAACAATTGCTGCTATGTGCTTGCTCCAGTGCTGCTTCTTTTCACTACTTAAAGTCCCCAGCATGTTGAGTAGGGTTCGATTGAACCTCTCCGGCTGAGCATCCCCTTGTGGATGGTAGGGGGTGGTTCGGGTCTTCTTGATCCCTAAGGAATCCAGGAGCTTCTGGATCAGCCGACTTTCAAAGTCCCTCCCTTGATCCGAGTGGAGTCGCTGTGGTAGCCCATAGTGCACAAAGTATTTCTCCATGAGTACCTTGGCCACTGTAGAAGCCTTCTGGTCTTTGGTTGGGAAGGCCTGGGCATACCGGGTGAAATGATCGGTTACCACCAGAACATTTCCTAATCCACTCAAGTCAAGTTCGAGGCAGAGGAAATCAATGCATACCAAGTCCATTGGGCCTTGACTCTGCAGGTGGCCCATTGGGGCAGCTTGATGGGGTAGAGTCTTCCGTTGGATGCAGCGTGCACATGAATGGCAGTATTCCTCCACTTCAGCCCTCATACAGGGCCAATAGAACTGACTCCTGACAAGTTGGAAGGTCCTCTCAGCTCCCAAATGGCCATGATGGTCGTGTAAGGTGGCCAGGACAGTCCCTCTGTGCTTTTCAGGCAAGAACTACTGCCATTTGTCTTCCAAGTCATCAGAGGGGCCCCTTCGGTAGACCACCCCTTGATGCACCTGGAGCCTGTCCCACTCCTTCCGCAACAGGCGAGCTTCCTTTGAAGGGTGATGCCAAAGTCTGTCTGGATCTTGACTTTCCAGGGCCTCCAGGACCAACTTCCCCATTGGGTCTTCCAACTGGTCACATCTCTTTTTTTGACAGTTTTGGCAAGTCATCTTCCTCTGTGTTACCCCACAGTATTGCTTGGGGACCCCTACCACTGTGACTCCTATTTCCTCCGCTCTGGATCCACCACTGGCCTGGAGTTCAGCCCCTTGACAGAGGGCCCGCACCCCTTCGGGTGTCACTTGGGTCCAGTCTTCTGGTCTTTTGTTGGTGGGGGCATGAGATCTTCTAGACAGGGCGTCTGCATCTCGATTTCCAGCCCCAGGTCTGTATTTCAGGCTGAAGTTGAATCCAGATAGTGCAGCCAGCCATCTATGGCCTGTGGCATCCAGTTTTGCTGTGGTGAAAAGATAAGTAAGGGGATTGTTGTCGGTTTTCACCGTAAATTCTGCCCCATACAAATAGTCTTTAAGTTTATCAACTACGGCCCACTTGAGAGCCAGGAACTCCAGTTTGTGAGTGGGGTAGTTCTTCTCAGAGGGGGTCAAGCTTCTGCTCACATATGCGATGGGTCGCAGTTACCCTCCATGCTCCTGGTAGAGCACTCCTCCCAGACCGTCATGACTAGCATCTACATGGAGTTCATAGGCTTTCTTTGGATCTGCATAGGCCAAAACAGGGGCAGTGGTTAAGCGTTTCTTCAACATCTGGAAGGCCTCTTCACACTTTCCATCCCACTGGTCTTCGACTGACTCCCCCGGCTTCCTGGAGCCCGAGTCATCCTCTTCTCCCTCTGTCTTCAACAGTTCATTCAGGGGTCTGGCAATCCGTGCGAACCCCTCCACGAACCTCCTATAGTAGAAGCAGAATCCCAAAAAGAACCTGAGTTCTGTCACAGTGGTGGGCCTGGGCCAGGAGGTGACTGCTTCCAGCTTCTCAGGGTCTGTAGCTACCCCTTCTTCAGACACTATGTGTCCTAGATAGTTAACTGACGACTGGTAGAACTGGCATTTTTCTGGCGAAAGCTTTAGCCCCTCTTTGCTGAGCCTTCTCAAGACTTTTTCCAGCCATTCCTCATGTTCCTCCAGAGTCTTCCCAAAGACGATGACGTCGTCCAAGTACACGAGAACTTCGATGAGGTTCATGTCTCCTACTGTTTTCTCCATGAGGCGTTGAAAGGTGGCAGGGGCTCCTGACAGACCTTGGGGCATCCGGTCAAATTCAAAGAACCCCACAGGTGTTATGAAGGCGGTCTTCTCCTTATCTTCTGGATGCATAGGGATCTGGTAGTATCCACTCTTTAGGTCCATGACACTGAACCACCTGGCTCCAGACAAACTCTGTAGGGCATCCTCTATCCTCAGGGTGGTATACTGATCAGGTATCGTTCTCCTGTTGAGGGTCCGGTAGTCTATACACAACCTCAACGACCCATTCTTCTTCCTGACCACCACTATCGGAGAGGCATAGGGGCTCCTAGATTCCCGGATAACATCGGTTCGCTTGAGCTCGGCGAGCTGTTCCCTCAGGTCTTCAAGGTCGGCTAGAGGAACTCGCCTGACCCTCTCCCTAAAAGACTTGTCTTCCTGGAGGCGGATTCGATGGGTGGCACTCTTTGCACACCCTACGTCAAACTCATCTTTACAGAAGATCTTCCTCCATCTGGTCAACTGGGCCTTTGCCCTCTCTTTCCAGGCCCTTGGCAGGTTCGGGTTCTCCATTCAGA
Source organism: Rana muscosa (assembly GCA_029206835.1). Classification (NCBI taxonomy): domain Eukaryota; kingdom Metazoa; phylum Chordata; class Amphibia; order Anura; family Ranidae; genus Rana; species Rana muscosa. Next base: position 1,185,080,164 of record CM055116.1, on the reverse strand, counting down.
GCTTCTCCCAAACAGTCCTGTCTCCCTCTGTCTTCTCCACATCTGATAGAACAATCGGGGCAGCAGGGCTCACCTGGCCCAGCAACATCCTGGCTGGGATCTCCATGGGGCCATCCGTAGTATTCCTGACACTCACCGGCACCTTACAGTGTGCCTTCTTATAAAGCCCTCAGCGGAGCCACTTCTGGGATCACTTCTAAGCCCAAGTGTTCTTCCCTTAGGTCTGGTTCCACCATGACAAAGGGCCCAGGTTGCTCCCAAGTAAGCTTCACAGTGGCTCTGAGACAGGTCACCTCGCCGGGCTGCAACACTATTCCTTTTCTTCCTAGTCTCCAGACTTTCCCTACCCCCTCTTCTGGGGCCTTCTGCTCCAAGACTAGTCGCTGGTAGGCTGTCTTCAGCATTGGGTTGATCTTGGGGACTTCAGGATTCTTCCCACATGCTAGAGGGGCCAGAAGTCTCCGGACCAGGTCCGTGTTGGTCCCTATTATTAGGGAGCTCTTGTTGGCTCCAGGCGGTCAGGGGCATACCACTGCCAGGGTATCGAACACTTCAGCCTTCCCGGCCACAGAGGGGTCCAAGGCCAGTTTTATGGGCAGATAGCCATCAGAAGGGAAGCTCTGGGTTCCGATTCCCCATATTTCCAAATCTTCAATCCTCTGGATGGGTAGATGACTTAGATGCTTATCATAGAAGTCCCGGTATAACAGGGTCACTTGTGCCCCAGTATCCAATATGGCTCTTGTGTAGACTCCCTCCACTTAAGTAGGTACTATGGGGGAGGGGCCTACCAGCTTCTCTGGATATGGCTTAAAAGGGGTCTCTTTCCTTTGATCCTTGCACTTTCCCTTTGGACTCTCTTTCTTCCATTTCTCTCTGGACTTTAGTCTCTCTTTGGCTCGGTATGCATTTATCTCCCTCCTCTTAGTGGGTGTAAGTTCCCGCTGAGGGACATTATTCTCCTTCTTTGGTGTATATTCCCGCTGGGGAACACTGTGCTTCTTCTGAGGGGTTTTATCCTCTCTCTTTCTCGACTTCTCATTCAGTTTGGAGCTCACTGGAGATGATGGGCATCCGGTTGACTCCTTCACCGGGGCCCTCTGAAGTTTCCCGCCGGCTTGCGATTATTCATCTTCTTTTTCTTAGGACTAGAACACACTTTTGCAATATGGCCAACTCCTCCGCGGTTAAAGCAAACCATATCCCCCCAATCTTGTAGGGAAGTAGGTGCTGGGGTATCCGGGAACAGCTCCTTCTTTGGACCTTCTCTTTCTGGTACCCTCAGATCCTTTGCCATCAAAGAGGTCAGCATCTCCAGTACCTGTGACTTCAGGGTACTGAGTCTGAGTCTGAGTCTCTTTCACCTCTGAGTCTCTTTCAGGGGTCATGGCCGATCTGACCATCACCACCGGAGGGTTGGTTGATTCAGCTTGTTGGTTCCTCCTTTTGTCTTCCAACATCGCCTCTTCCTCTCTGATTATCCGGATTAAGTCGGGATATTCCAGGCTCTTCCCATCCTGTTGAGTGTGTAGCGTTAATGCGATGGGGTCCAGGGGCTTAGCTCCCCTCAACACCTGCTGGACAGGGGCCTCATCCACCTTCCTTGGGTCAATCCCTTTTTTTAGTAGGATCTTGTGCAGGATCTTGTCCAGCCGTCTCATGAACTCTGACAGCTTCTCTCCCATCTTCTGGTAGCAGTGCTCCAGCTGGTAAGTAAGCTCAGTGACTTTTTCCGTTCCGCCAAACACATTCTGCAGAATGTCCAGATAATCCTGTGCACTGCAGTCTCTCTTGCTCAGCTTAAGGTTACGTATGGCCTCCAGCGCAGGCCCCTTCAAACTTTCGGTAATTCTTTGTTTTCTTTGGTGTTCTGGGACTTCCCATTCCTTTAGGGCCTGAGTGGCGCCGTCCAGCCACTCCTCAAACCCCTTTTCTCCCGAAGGTACAGGTTTTCTTCCAGAAAATATCCTGAGTTTCCTGTAATCCTGACATCGGGTAATCTGTAGGATCCTTCTTACACTGGGCCACAATCTCCCCCCGGACAGCGCATAGTTCTGCGCTGAGGGTGGCTGGTGGTGATCCTGGGCTCTCTTTGCCCTTAGGCTTTCCTGCTTCAAGGGATGGCGGTGAGGATACTTGTGGAGGTGACGGTTTTGATGTCTGGAACCATTCTCCCTTGACTGGCAGCGCGTGTATCAAGTTATAGGTCTGATTGTCTATTGCTTGTATGCTTGGACTTTTAAAATGCTCTGGGATTTCATTTTTCCATTCCACTAATGTGTTGGTAAACAAAGCATTTGACCTTACATCCATCACCCATGCGTTCTGGCATGGTGGTAGTGACATTATCAGCTGCTTTATCGCTCCTTGCCAGATCCCTCCCGGGAGTTCAATAACTACTGCCGCGGCTGGATCAGTGCCAGCCACTGCGCACCACTGTTCTACTTTCAGCGGGTCCATGCCGGTACTTTTGGCGTGTTTGCTTTCAATATACAGGATCCCAGACTCGGAGCCCCCACGTGTAGCGATACCCCCAGTTAAGAGAGCCGCTGATTCTGTTTCGGGCCCTGTACACAGCACCGCCAACCCCCGGCAATCTACTTGACCCTCCTCTGGCACAGTTAGTCTAGGGGATGTTCTAGTAATATAGCTCTCTATACCTGGTTATGCACAATCTAGCAGTAATATGAGCAATCAATATATGCAATAATGAACACTGATACCGGAGTGATAAACCGTAAATGATTTACTGTGGTATAAAGGTAAATGATAACTTGTCACATAACATACATGCAGAGCCCTGCAGTAATAAACATACTAATCAGTGATAGTGCAGAGTGATCACACGCCACATGTAGCTATCTTCTCTATGCACAATGTGGCGCACCAACAAATTCCTAATCCCTGGTCAGGCCTGACTTAGATAAACTCAGTCTCTGTGAGAACAATTCTTCGCATGCAAGATGAACGGTGGTGCACATTCAGGAACAGTATTTGTAATCCAATTAGGGTTAATAAAGAAAGAACACTTCACCAGAGACTACACAACTCAGTTCCGCCACTAGTCTCCGATGGGACAGTAAATATAGCACGGTGGGCCAAGGCAGTCACTAGGCCTAATCAAAGTACAAGTTAATGACGTGAGCAGGTGCTCGCTCATCCCTCCGGGCGCGATCCCAGTCCGGGACTTCCACCACTGTGTCTCCGCACACAGGGTCTGCAACGGCCGGGTCCCCGGTCCAACTGATGTCAGCAAACTCGAAAGAAATCAGGTGCCACCCAGGCTCAGCAGTGGGGTGGAAGGCTCTTTGGAAGGTGCGCAAGGCCCAGGCCTCAGGCCTTGCACTGCAGCAGATCCGCACAGGGAGTCCTATTGATTGCAGCGCGGCGTCCAAAGAGGCTGAGCTTAGCCTCGTCCCTTCCCTTTATAGCCCCACCCATGAGTCTCTGCGGTGGCCAAATGCACCCTGGGTGCCAAACGGGGTTCTGGGTAACGTAGTTCATAGGGCCTTAAAGGAGACCCCGCTACACAAGTATGGGAGACTCTGAACCAACGAGATGTAATTTTAAAACTAATTTCCTGTATTCTGCTTGAAATTGAAGAAGAGTGAGTTGCAGGATCTTCTCCTTCTGCTGTTCTGCGAAGGTCCACCCAATTTCTGCCTCCCAATTCAATAGATAATGGGGAGATTGCTATTCTGGTGGGTGTAAGTAAGAAATTATAGGAGACCGAAAGCTCACGATTAGAGTTGAGCGGACACCTGGATGTTCGGGTTCGACGGGTTCGGCCGAACTTCGGAAAAAAGTTCGGGTTCGGGACCGAACTTTAACCCGAACCCGGACCCGGACCCGAACCCCATTGAAGTCAATGGGGACCCGGACTTCTAAGGACTAAAAAGGCTATAAAAAGGTCATGGAAAGGGCTAGAGGGCTGCCAATGGCAGCAAAATGTTGTTAAGAGCATGGCAAGTGCTCTGCAAACAAATGTGGATAGGGAAATAACTTAAAATAACATAAAAAAAATAAAAATAAAATAATAATCTTGACCTAGGA
>CM055116.1:1184322423-1184472423 GCA_029206835.1 Rana muscosa | reverse complement strand
TCCCCTCGGACCCCTACACCTCCGGTGAGGCATTCGGCATGCCTCTCTGCCGCCCCCTATTCCAGCTCCCCCTGCCCTAGAACTACTTTGGTCCAGCCTGTCCCTCTGGCACTGCGACCTGTGGAACAGCAGAGTGGGAGGGGCGGTGCTCGGGCAGATCCTGACCATGGGAGAGGTGCAGTGAGTGCTTGCTGACCTCCCAGTGGTGGGGATACCAAGGAGTGGCTGAATGGTGGGGACTCCTGCAATACTGCCCAGCCAGTGCTGGGGAGAGCTCGACGATGAGGCCATGGAGAGGTATGGAGGATAATGTATCCTCCGATCTACATTGTACAGTACTGTGTGTGGGGGGATGGGTGTGAGTAGTGCAGGAAGTATGTGTCGGGTGGGTCAGTGTATGTTGCACAGTGCATTCTGAGCGTAACACACTTCTGATCCCTGCATTCTGAGCGAATCTGTCAGAATCCTACATTTTTTTTTTGTACCTTAGGGCTCATTTTAGAGGGATTATCAGTTTATCAGTCCCACCCTCCTGTACAGAGCCGCTGGTATGTTTAATTCTGTGTTGGCACTTTGAAATAGTTGGTTTTGTGTTGCTGTTTGGGCACTTGGACTCAAAAAGGTTCGCCATCACTCATGGGCGTTCGCTGAAATTTTTTCAGGGGGGGGGGGGCACTTTGGCAGCGGCGATACACAGTCGTATTTTACACTTTCATCAACCACTAGCGGGGGTTAAAAGTGACCCCCCCCATGTTAAAATGTAAAAACACCCCACTGTGCCCCCTGCATCTTTCAATATCTCTTTGTCACTACTGTGTACCCCCCTCTCCACAACTGCACCTCTGGACCCCTTTACATTATAGAGCCCCCCACAACACAGACCCCCCCCATTTAACAAAGACGGACCCCCCATTCAGCACAGACCCCCCTCCCTTTCAGCACAGATGGACCCCCTTTAAGCACAGAGGGACCCCCACTTCATGGATCTATCCTCTCCCCCGAATCACTCCAAGCGAACTCTTTGCTTGACCCGTCCCTCACCCTCTTCTTCATGCCCCCTCCCCTCTTCTGTAAAAGACTCACTTTTAGATTACTCAGACCAGCGTGCTCGCGCCTCGGTACAGGTGGTCACGGCGTGTGCCTCTCCCCCCCCCCCCCCCTCCTCCGACCTCTGTGCACATGAAAACATTACAGCACAGGAGGAGGAGGGGCGGGTTTAGTTCGCTCCATTCCGCAGTGCACTCACTGCACTGTATCTTGTGTGTGTCTCAGGCAGCTGGAGAGAGAATTATGCCGGGCCGTGGAATGCACAGTGAAGTAGAGCTCACAGGCCGTGTGCGGGAACGGAGATGCACCGCACAAGCCGCCGTCGCCCAACACCCGTCAGCGGCCCGCTCTCACCCGCCCGCCGAGCGCTCTCTCCATCCACTGCACTCACTTGCAATCCGACCCTGCTAGATTCCCCCCTTGCCCTATGGAGCGGACGCCCATGCCATCACTGCTATAGGGGATCTACAAAAATATAATTATACCTAATGTTACAGTAAGCACACCAGAGAGACCGGATCGGCAGTCCTGTGTACATATATGAATTTACGTATTTCATATCAACAATATCTATTTTTGCTATGTGCTGTCCATGTGTATATATCTATGAATTTATGATTGCCAGGCGTGCATGTGAGAAAATATAGAAAACCCGCACCAAAAACTACTAATAAGACTATTTAAATATGATTGAATATAAAGAGAGCTGCTCCTCAAAAAATCGGTGGTATGCTGAAATAAAAGTGAAAAATGTAACAAGTGAGGGCACTAAATAAGAGTCCCAAAAGTGATGTGAAGACCCCTACAAATGTTAACCACCTAAATAAATACACTAAAAATATTACACCGCCTACAAAGTATATATGTATATAATGTGTACCAGACCATATAAATCCCAATAGATGTGAGCTAATAGAACTCAATCCTACCAAACAAATAAGTGCAAATTAATATCCACACTCAGGGTACCAAAGTCCGTGACTTATAAAACAATGCAATAAAATTAAATATTATAATAGAGGAGATGTGCGAACAGTCCAAATGTAAACACAAATATCCCCACAGCAATGGTGAATAGTCTATTCAAAAAGACTTTGCATGTGTTGAAAATCCTCCAAGTGCTTGATATTTCGTCATGTGAAAAATCAAATCAAATCTTGTGATTATGAGATCCACCTTCACCATATTAGATATCACCCGATAGTGCTATGGATAAAGATGGCAGCTTACCGCAAAGAATTGACCCTTTTAACTAAAAAAGAGGTCAAATGTGCTTTCTGCAAGTTTAACTTGCTAGGTAGTATAGGAGATGGTGTCGGCTGAACAGCGATGCTGGACTCTTAGATATGGATAACTCCGGTGGTATAGTATGCAAAATTGGAAGAGAGAAGCCAAAAATAGTGTAATCCTATTTAATAAATGAATCAATATAAAAAGCCAAAAACTTGCTTACTGTAAAAGTGCCCTGAACCCGGCACTGAGGCTGAAATACCGTGAATCAATAGATGGATGTCCCAGACACATAGGAACTGGCGTGCGTTCCACCTCCAAGAACAGACAACCAGCGGGACAGGAAGTGACGTCAGTTGCGTGACCTGTAATGCGCCTCGGCGTACGTTTCGTATTCCGTCATCAGGAAGCGTACCAGGTCACGCGAGAGAGAATATATATATGTGTCACTCAATTTACATATGGGAGGGGACGAATTGATAGACAGCCTTTGTCCCGGCAAAGCAGCACATCGTATTACAAGAGCATACTACGGCGGCATTAACAATTCATGTAAACAATAATACCAATGTAAAATTAATATCACAATATAATAAATGTTAGAATTCCTTAAAAAAATACTGAATAAAAATGATAAATTATCATAAGATCATTATTAAAACAATATGTTTAATATATTTTAAAATTTGTTACATAGCCCCAATTAATGTTATTGTATTATTCGTTAGTGAGGAAACAATTCAAGTCTAAATCAATGTTTGAGCCCAATGGCTGCATAGACCTGAGACGATACAGCCATTGAGTCTCATTTTGGGAAATGGCTTTTTTTTTTTAATCGGTTCCTCTCTAATGGCCAACAGCCCTATCAATACCATAAAAACTGAAAATTGTATACTCACCTTCCGTAATTTTCCTTTCCTGACGCATCCAATGGCAGCACACACATTGGGTTGTGACTCCGCCCCCACAACCTGATAGGACTGATTAGCTATAAGTGTTGAAGAGGAGCCCCTGCCATATTCTCAGTATATATTACCTTATACGGGTGGGTATTTGTGTGCTGCCATTGGATGCGTCAGAAAAGGAAAATTACGGAAGGTGAGTATACAATTTTCAGTTTTCCTGATGCATCATGGCAGCACACACATTGGGAAATAACTCGCAACAAGGGTGGGTGCTTTTAAATGCATACGTATATTTTTTTTATTCACAAGATATAGAAGAGTTAGTCTCAATGACCGCTCTTCCAAATTCTACAGTCGTTAACCGTGCCGGATCTATTCTGTAGTGAGACATGAACGTGGTTCTGGAGGACCAAGTAGCTGCCTTACATATTGTCTCTGGTGACACTCTACAGTACGCTGCCCAGGATGTTGCCACTGCCCTGGTGGAGTGAGCCTTTAGATCGTTAGGTATCGGAAGATGTTGGATTGAATATGCTCTTTTGATGATTTTAACCAACCAGGTTGCTATTGTCCTGGACGAGGCTGCCTGACCTTTTTTTGGGCCGTTGGGCATAACGAACAGAGTTTCTGTTTTTCTAAATGAGTTAGTCACCTCCAGGTATGAAGATATGATGGTTTTGATATCTAGTGGATGCGGATTTCCCTGGTTAGTGAGAAAAACTGGTAGGTTGATTCCTGGATTGAAATGGAAAGCCAATGTTACTTTTGGTATGAATTGTTCAGACGGTTTTGGAACGACTCTGTCGGGATAGAAGATTAGATGAGACTTTTCCATAGACAGTGCTTGCAGCTCGGACACTCTCTTCGCAGAGGTTATTGCGACCAAAAAGGCCAATTTGAGTGTTAAGTCTCCTAAGGATATATCCTCTATGGGGAAAAAAGGGTTGGTTTGACAAGGCTTCCAGAACTATAGACAAGTCCCAGGTTGGGAAGGTCGGTTTCCTGGGTGGCCTTATTTTGAGGCATGCTCTCTGAAACTGAATTATGAGAGGGTTTAAGGCCCATTTGACTCCCGTCATCGCTGACAGGGCGGATGTTTGAACCTTTAAAGTGCTCGAACTTAGGCCCCTATCCAGGCCTAGTTGAAGGAACTCAAGAACTTGAGCCACCGTCAGAGAAAGTGGGTCCCATGACTGCTGCTGTGCTAATGTAGTGAACTTTTCCCAAACTTTGCTATAGACACCATTAGTTGACTTTTTCCTAGCCTGTTGTAGTGTGGCTACTACTTTTAGGGAGCATCCTTGATTTAATAGCCTCCCTCTCTCAACTTCCAGGCCATTAGGTGGAGCCTCTCCAGTGCTGGGTGAAAGAACTGGCCCTGTGAAAGTAGATCCGAGGTTACTGGAAGAATCAGTGGATTTTCTATACTCAGCTGGAGGATGGTCGTGAACCATGGCCTCCTTGGCCAGAAGGGTATTATCGCTATCACTGTAGACGTTGAGTTCCTCAGTCTGGCTAGGAACCTGGCTATTAAGGGAATGGGAGGAAATATGTACCCCTGGTGAAACCCCCAAGGATGAAGGAGACAGTCGACACCCTCTGCCGTCGGATAAGCAGTTTGCGCTAAGAACTTGGGACATTTGCTGTTCACCGGTGTTGCTGCCAATTCGATGTCGGGCATTCCCCACCTCTGCGTTATAAGGGAGAATGCCCGGTGACTCAGTGACCACTCGTTGTTCGAGATGTATAGCCTGCTTAGCTCGTCCGCGAGCTGATTCTGAGCCGCTGGGACGTAAACCGCTTTCAAATCTTTCAGGTGAACTTGTGCCCACTCGAGAATTGGATGCACCTCCTGCATAAGAGATTTGCTTCGCGTTCCTCCCTGTCTGCGGATGTAGTTCACTGCTACCGTATTGTCCATTCGCAATATAACGTTCCTTCCTGTGAGAAGTGGTCTGAATGCTAGTAGCGCTTGAAAAGCAGCCCTCAGTTCCAGGATGTTTGATACTACTCCCTGAGGACAAAAGGCCCAGCGACCTTGAGCTGCTAAATCTTGATAATGTGCCCCCCAGCCCTGGAGGCTGGCGTCTGATGTAACTATCTCTGGCCGAGACGGTACAATGGGTCGATGACGTCTCAGGTTGCCTACTCGTGTCCACCACCATACCAATTGTTTCACCCATGTGCTGATGAGGATTGGTTGTTTTAATGACATTCCGTCCCATTGTTTCAGAAACGAGACTTGAAATGTCCTTGTATGCCACTGAGACCACTGGATCATCAGGAAAGTGGAAGACATGGAGCTTAGGCATGTTCTGGCTTGCAGATGTGTTGCCCTCATTAATATTTTTATTTTTTGTATTAGTGGGCCTATTTACTCCTGTGGTAGACCCACAGTGTTGGCATTGGTATTGATTTCTGCGCCTAGGAAGATCATAGACTGGGTTGGTTCCAGACTGCTTTTCTTCCAGTTTATTATCCAACCGAAGAGTTGTAAGGTGGAAATTAGTATCTCTCGATGTTGGAGTAATAGCTGTCGACTGCCGGCCAGGAGGAGAATATCGTCGAGCTAATGATGGACTCTGAGTCCCTTCTCCCTCAAATAGGCTGTTACTGGAAGTAGAACCTTCGTAAATGTCCTGGGGGCCGTCGATATTCCGAACGGAAGACTCCGGAACTGGAAGTGTTGTTGTCCTATTGCGAAGCGTAGGTACTTTTGAAAATCTTGGTGTATAGGAATATGGAGATAGGCGTCAGATAAATAGACTGATAACATCCAGTCTCTTATATTGATCGCTAGAAGTATGGATTGGAGGCTCTCCATTTTGAAGGATTCTACTCGTATCGATCTGTTGAGGCTCTTTAAATCTAGAACCGGTCTGAGGTCCCCTGTCTTTTTCTTTACGAGAAAGAGAGGGGAATAAAAGCCTTTGGTTTTTTGGTGTAGGGGTACTTCCGTCACCGCTTGCTTCTGAGTTAACTCCAATACGTATTTGATTAGAAGCTTTCTCTTTGATAGGGATGATGGAATCCGGGTCACTTGGAAATGATCTTTAGGGGCTCTGCTTCTGAAACCCCATCTGTGTCCTTCTCCAATTGTGGATAATGTCCACGGGTCTTTTATATGGTCCCCCCATACCCGAGTAAATAGGTTGAGTCCTGCTCCCACTGTTACGGGCTGGGTGACCGATCCATCAAAACTACTTCTGTTGCTCTCCTGATATAGCAAGCTTGGGTTTCTGTGTCCTCAGATAGGACGATTGGGTATTTCTCCAGTTGCGTTTGAAGTCTTTGCCTGGTCTGTATGATCTTGCCTCCCTGTATCTCTCCGGTAGGTTTCTTCTAAAGGGAGGACGTTTTTGCTGTTTTGGCCTTCTGTCTGATGGTATCAGGCCGGATTTCCCGCCTGTGACCTTCGATATTGCCAGGTCCAATTTTGGGCCGAATAGATTGGTTCCGTCATACGGGATCTTACACCAATTTGATTTGGATGTTCCGTCTGCGACCCACAGCTTTAGCCAAAGAGCCCTTCTGGACGTAACCGACGCTAGCATTGACCTCGCTGCCTCGGCTACGAAGTCACCTGCCAGGCTAAGTTCTTGTAGCGCAGATACTATTCTGTCCTGGTCTGTTGTTTCTAGCAGTAGCTTCTCGACGTTTGACGTCCAACTTGTAATTGCTCTACCGACTGCGGCTAGGGCGACAGCTGGCCTGCAGGCACCTCCTGCCGACGAATAGGCCTTCTTTAATTCGAGGTCCATCTTCCTATCCAAGACGTCTCTGAAGGTTACCGCGTCTTCAATTGGTAGGGTCACGTGTCTTGCCAATCTCATTAGAGAGGAGTCTACTATAGGAGCTGAGATGAGAGGGTTTACTGCCGGTTCTTTTAAAGGATATAGTTTTGCTATCCTGTTATTAAGGCTTGCTTTTTTGTCAAGCTTCTCCCACTCATCCTTGATTATTTAATCAAGTTTATTAATGAAGGGAAAGGTTTCTGGATCATTCTTCAGGTTAGGGAAATATTTTCTAAGCTTACGAGGCGTTTCTCTCGACTCATCCCAGCCAATAGCTTATTTTACCGATCTTGTAAAAGGGTCTATAAAAGGGAAAAATCGAAACCAACTGAAAATGGGGAATCCTCCCCCGCTGCGGAATCGTCTGACCCCTGCAGGGTGTAAGAAGTTGATGCTGGTGTTGTCTGGGTCAACCTTACCGGTTCTATGACAGAGGCTTCCATAATTGATTCCTTTACCGAATCTCTGATGATGTTTGATACCTCTATTGCGCCCGACTCTTTGTCTCTTGTTGCTTCATCAGCACAAGATTGACAGGCCAGTTTGTTTGGAAGAGCCTGTGCTCCGCATACCCAGCAGGTTTTAGCTGCAGGACGGGTCTGATGGGAGTCCTTATTATGAGAGGATGATTTGTTGTGATGGTGTGAAGATGTTCTTGATCTGCTTCTTCTGGAGTGCAATCGTCTTGAGGGGGAGCGTTCCCTACGTCTGGAGTGAGATGACCTTGAAGATCTGCCAGGGCTATCAGAGAAGTGATATATGAAAGGCATTGCACTCTTTTGTCTCCTCTTCACTACTTACCATTTTGCTGCCCCTTACCTTGCTGGCTGTGGATGGTCTGCTTGGGCAGTGGCTTCCATGGTGAAAGGAAAGGAGTGTACCTAGAGAGAAGGGGTGTTTAGGGTAAAGGAAATCCCAGATAGTAACAAAGTAATTGTATGCAGATGCATTGCAAAGGTAGTAGATGACAAAGGTAGCACTTACCAGTCTAGATGGTGTCCAGAGCTTGTGGCAGCATGTATTGCAGAGTATGGCGAGCGGACAGCAAAGAATCATTATCCCAGCTGTTTTTAAATAGACCGCCGGCGCCGCGCATGCGCACTAGCGCTTAGAGACTGGCGAGATGATAAAAACAATTGAGGTCACTTCCGGTCGCGGCGGCGACCATACAGCTCAGTGATGGGAGGAGGATGGGAGCAGGAGAAAGACCTGCTGCGGAAAAGGGAGTATAAAGAAAGTTTCATAAAGAGGTAGGAGAGAAAAATAAAGAATAATGGAAGCCATGCCCAGTGTTTTGGAAAACCTATTTAAGGCTTATCATAACAGTGATATACTCACGGCGCCCCTGAGACCATCAGAGTAGGGTCCCTGCATAAAGCTCCTTTAGAGACTGTACAAACAGGGCTTCCAACTAGGAGAGGCTGAACCTAGCTGGGGTGAGAGTGGTAAGAGGTCTTATGCGCCATGCTGTCAGTCCTTGTTGATGAGGAAAAAAGAGAGAATATGGCGGGGGGCTCCTCTTCAACACTTATAGCTAATCAGTCCTATCAGGTTGTGGGGGCGGAGTCACAACCCAATGTGTGTGCTGCCATGATGCGCCAGGAAAAGTCAGTTTCCGAGGATCCTGATCATGATATTGAGCAAAGTGACGTGAGACACTGTGATTAGGAAATCCTTTAAGGATATTTGTCACATGCTCATTAATCCTAACCTTCATATACCTTATAACGAATATAAATATATTCTATATTATGGGGTTCCCTGGCGCTATGGGCCTGCTCCCCTGGATCCCCCCCTTCTTTACCTTCCCCTCCCCCCTTCCTCAATTTTTTCCCCCCCCCCCTCTTTCTCCACCCTTTCGGATGTGGGATTATGATGGGGGGGTCGGTGTCCCGCCACATGATCAAATGCAACATATGCACTTATATTCAGATGACTTTTATGTATTAAAAATGTTCTTATGTATTTTTATTATTTTTTTCATTTATGTCTTTCTCTGTATGTTTTTATAGTGTTATATATATATATATATATATGCTCCTGAGGAAGCGTTTTTAACAACGCGCAACATGTTGAGCAAGCTCTCCATCTCCTCTGGATCCACTTGCTGGTTATCAAATCTATAATTACATAAATAGAATTTTTCCTTTTGTTACTCGGTTGAGTTGTTGTAGGGAGAACACACTGTACTGTATGTCAATATAATAACCCATGTGAACCAGTCATAAACATTGATAAACTCGTTTGATATTTTATGATTGTCTTATATGCCAAACTTTTTGTACACCAATAAACCTTTCGTTTTTTACTTGTATCTAATTTGTGTGCCTAAAAAGTCCAATTACTAAAGAAGAGTTAGGTTATAAAAAAAAAATATCCCAAGCTTTGAACATCTCACGGAGCACTGTTCAATCCATCATCTGAAAATGGAAAGAGTATGGCACAACTGAAAACCTACCAAGACATGGCCACCTATCTAAACTGAAAGGCCAGGCAAGGAGAACATTAATCAGAGAAGCAGCCAACGAGGCCCATGGTAACTCTGGAGGAGCTGCAGAGATCCACAGCTCAGATGGGAAAATCTATCCACAGGACAACTATTGCACTCCACAAATCTGGCTTTTATGGAAGAATGGCAAGAAGAAAGCCATTGTTGAAAGCAAGCCATAAGAAGTCCTATTTGCAGTTTGCGAGACGCCATGTGGGGCATACAGAAAACGTGGAAGATGGTCTGGTCAGATGAAACCGAAATTGAACTGTTTGGCCTAAAAGCAAAATGCTATATGTGGTGGAAAACTAACACTGCACATCACCCTGAACACACCATCCTCACCGTGAAACATGGTGGTGGCAGCATAATGTTGTGGGGATGCTTTTCTTCAGCAGGGTCAGGAAAGCTGGTCAGAGTTGATGGGTAGATGGAGTCAAATACAGGGCAATCTTTTTTTGAAAAGTTTTATTTATAGTTTTAACAAAACAAACAGACCCAATGGGCCAAACACAAACTAAATACAAATCTTCAGCATTGGCTCCCTCTCCCTCCCTCCAGACCCCCACCCATCAACAGGAATAATACAGTTATAAAGTCACTTTAACTCAATCACAGTCATATGATGTTTGGAAATGTCACATAATCACAACCATAATCAACTCTTACTGCAAGTGCATTTATAATGGGTGCCACTCAATCCGCCACCGTAAGTTCACTATTCATCCAACCACCCCATACTTTATCAAACTTCTGAGGTGCGCCCCTACTAGCATACGTAGCTTTGTACAGCGGTACAGCTCTATTCACCACCCCCTTCCATGCTGACACAGTGGGCGGATTGGGCTTTTTCCATGATAACACTATCAGTTTCCTGGCGTAATATATGAGAATCATCAACAGAGCCCGAGTCGCTCTCCTTGGGGCTAGATTGTCTACCAGACCCAAGAGGCATACCTCAATTGAAGGCTGTAACTGGATGGTGGTCACCCCAGCTATGCAGTCGGCAACCCCTCTCCAGAACCCTTGGATGAATGAGCAATTCCAAAATACATGCATGAAATCGGCCGTGAGGGAACTGCACCACCAGCAACAAGGAGACTGTGTAGGGAATATCTTGGCCAGTCTAGCCGGCGTAAGATAGATGCGATGCAGAAATTTAAATTGGATGAGATGGTCCCTGGCAGAGACCAATCTGGTAAAATTAATGTCCCATACATCATCCCAGTCATCCCTGTCCATCTGGGGGAACACCTCACCCCACGCCGCCCTACATTTTGCCAGGAGATCCTCTCCCTCACTCAACAGCTGTTTATATATTGTAGACAAGGCCTTGTCTAAAGTGTCCTCTCAGTAAAGACTCCATATCACTAGTTTGCATGGTGATACCAATAGCTCCAAATTGGGCCTTAAATGCATGTCTGAGCTGAAGAAAATGAAACAAGTGCGTATTGGGCAGATCAAACTTGGCTTTAAGGGCGTCAAACTGTAAGAGTTTCCCACCCCCCACTATGTCCCTCAGAGTCTTAATGCTATACTTAGTCCAGGTGACTGGATCGGGGTACTCACAAAAGTGTGGTAGCTGAGGATTCTTCCAAAGTGGTGTGTAAGGAGAAATTTCAGAGGCGCCACCCACCTTATTCACTGCCACCCATGCCCTACAGGCGGCACGCATGGATATCGTGAGCCTATACGGAGCCCTGATTCCCCGAAGCGGGAGATGCTTCAGTGCCTCATACGAACCCACAACAGCCGCCTCCAGCGTATTAGCAGTGTCGTCCTCAGGTAGAGTGAACCACCTGTGGACAAATACCAGCTGACCAGCTAAGAAATACCTGTGGAAGTCCGGGACCGCCAGTCCCCCTTGTTTCCACGGCAGTTGTAACACCCGGAATTTAATTAGAGGGCGTCGTCCCTGCCATAAGAAAGTTGTTATGAGACTATCTATTTTCTTAAAAACATATCTCGGTATCCAAACAGGGGAATTCCGAAATATATACAAAAACAAAGGTAAAAATTTCATTTTCACTAAATTCACCCTACCAATGAGCGTCAAAGGTAAGTTTTGCCATACCTGTAGCCTGGATTTCAGTTTAGTCAAAAGTGGAAATACAGGGCAATCTTAGAAGAAAACCTGTTGATGTCTGCAAAAGACTTGAGACGGGTGGAGGTTCACTTTCCAGCAGGACAACGATCCTAAACGTACAGCCAGAGCTACAATGGAATGGGTTAGAGCTAAGCATATTGTGTATTAGAATGTCCCAGTCAAAGTCCAGACCTAAACCCATTTGAGAATCTGTGGCAAGACTTGAAAATTGCTGTTCAGACTCTCTATCCAATCTGACAGAGCTTGAGTTATTTTGCAGAGAAGAATGGGCAAAAACATCACTCTCTAGATGTGCAAAGCTGATAGAGACATCCCCAAAAAGACTTGCAGCTGTAATTGCAGTGAAAGGTGGTTCTACAAAGTATTGACTCAGGGGGGATGAATACAAATGCACACCACACTTTTCACATAATGTTCCTCCAGTATTTTTTGCTAACATACTGCATTCATCTTGTCATCAATTTTGACCAAATTTCCTGTGCTTTTGTAGCTCACTGATCCCCAAAACATCAGTGATCCACCTCCGTGTTTTTCACAGTAGGAATGGTGTACCTTTCATCATAAGCTTTGTTGACTCCTCTCCAAATGTAGCGTTTATGGTTGTGGCCAAAAAGCTCAATTTTAGTCTCATCACTCCAAATGACTGTGCCAGAGGGTTTGAGGCTTGTCTCTGTGCTGTTTGGCGTATTGTAAGCGGGATACTTTGTGGCATTTGCATAGTAATGGCTTTCTTCTGGCGACTTGACCATGCAGACCATCTTTCTTCAAGTGCTTTCTTATTGTGCATCTTGAAACGGCCACACCACATGTTTTCAGAGTCCTGTATTTCACCTGAAGTTATTTGTGTGTTTTTCTTTGCATCCCGAACAATTTTCCTGGCAGTTGTGGCTGAAATTTTGGTCGGTCTAACTACCGGTATTTGTGGTTTGGTTTCAACCCCTCATTTTCCACTTCTTCATTAGAGTTTGAACACTGCTGATTGGCATTCTCAATTCCTTGTCTATCTTTATATCCCTTTCCAGTTTTATACAGTTAAACTACCTTTCCCCCCGCAGATCCTTTGACAATTCTTTTGCTTTCCCCATGACTCAGAATCAAGAAACGTCAGTGCAGCACTGGATGAAAGATGCAAGGGAAGGGTATGTCAGGAGTCCAGAAACTCACTGACCACACAGGCGCACACACACACACACACACACAGCAAACAGATCACGATGTTTACCTTTAATAGCCATTCAAACGCCTTTGTGTCAACTTGTGTGCATGAGGCCAAAATCACCAGGGTATGTAAACTTTTGATCAGGGTCATTTGGGTCGTTTCTGTTGTGATTATGATTTAACCGCTTCAGCCCCGAACCATTTTGGTGGTCAAGGACCAGGCCACTTTTTGCGATTCGGCACAGCGACGCTTTAACTGACAATTGCGAAGTCGTGCGACATGACTCCCAAACAAAATTGAGGTCCTTTTTTTCCCATAAATAGAGCTTTCTTTTGGTGGTATTTTTTGCGCTATAAACAAAAATAGAGCGACAATTTTGAAAAAAATGCTATATTTTTTACTTTTTGCTATAATAAAAATCCCCAAAAAATATATTAAAAAATGTTTTTTCCTGAGTTTAGGCCGATATGTATTTGACATATTTTTGGTTAAAAAAAATCGCAATAAGCTTTTATTGATTGGTTTGCGCAAAAGTTATAGCGTCTACAAAATAGGGGACTGTTTTATGTCATTTTTATTAATATTTTTTTTTTTTTGACTGTGACATTACGGCAGACACATCGTACACTTTTGACACCATATTTGGGACCATTGTAATTTTTACAGTGATCAGTGCTATAAATATGCACTGATTACTGTAAAAATGACACTGGCAGTAAAGAGGTTAACCACTAGGAGGCGCTGCAGGGGTTTAGTGTTTCCTAGTGATTCTTACTGTGAAGGGGCGTGGCTACACGTGACACGTCAGTGATGACCGTTCCCGATCACGGGGAACAGTCATCAGTGACAGTGTCACTAGGCAGAATAGGGGAATGCCTTGTTTACAAAGGTATCCCCCTGTTCTGCTCTTGCCGACCGCAATCGCGGGACTCCCGGGAACATCGAGTTCCCGGGACCCGCGCCCCCGCAGGGCGGCAGATTTAAAGGGACGTACCTGTACGCCAATCTGCCTGCCCGTGCCATTCTGTTGACTTACATCGGCGTGCGGCAAGAGGTTAAAAAGAGTAAACACAGTTGATTGATAATAAATGGTTTCAGCCAAACACTAACCATGAGTGAAAGAAATGTTTTTGTGTTATCATTCATATTCTCTGAAAAATGGTACAGGGCGGGCATTATTCGATGGGGGACTTTTCTCGTCAGAACACTGGTCTGGATGAAGTCCAGGGCCACATTTTTTTTTTCCCCAGTCCAGCCCTGCCCCAGTTCTGAGAGAGAGGGGGGGCACAGGAGGACCAAACAAGGATGCTGTGGAGGCAACGGACATCCTTATTATCTGATGATGTCATTGGTTGTTAGGATGCCAGTGTCTAGAAAGTCATAAAGGGTCATAATGAAAACCTGTGGCTTTGTGTAAATAAAAGGCAGGCATGATCCACCTGCTGGCTTGTATACAATTTTTGATACAGTGTTAGGCATTTTGCCAAGCTACTCTGGGTGAAAAAGGCTGCACTATAGGAGCCCTGTACCTGTAGAAAAAGCTGAGGATAACATCCACCACCTGTAACAGGTCCTGGAACACTGCCATGTGTAGGAAGTCTGCATGCCAACTGTCTAGGCCTGGGATGTAAATGTCAGACAAGGCTCAAACATGTTCTGCCCAAGACAGTATCAGCTCTATCGCTCTTTCTGCGGCAAGGTTTATGGTTCCTCCGTGATGGTTGATATAGGATACTGCAGTGCCGATATATGACTGAATCCAGAACAGATGACCACCCAAAGTTTCAAACTGTTGCTCAGGAGACATTACTCTGATCTGCACCGACAAGACCACTTTCACACTGAGGCGCTTTTCAGGTGCTTTCACGCTAAAAGCAGCGCCTAAAAAGCTCACGAAAACGTATTTCCATTAAAATCAATGAATGCTTTCACATTGGGGCAGTGTGCTGGCAGGGCCTGTGAAAAACTTTCCTCTCCATTGAAATTAATGGACTCTTCAAAAGCGCTCAGTGTTTTTACTGGCAGTTTAGAAGCGCTTCAGTGTGAAAGTGGCCAAACAGATTGGCATCCATTATGAGGATCTTCCAAAAGATGGAAAGTAAGGACCCCCCCCCCTCCAACTCCAGAGCAGGATTCCGGAGTCACTACACCATGAACTTTAGCAACAGAGGGCTGACTTGTCCCCCAGTGACAGCATGCAGTTATAGGAGTTTGGAGTGGTGCTTTATCTATGTCATTTGTGCCCAAACCTACTTGTTCTGCCTTTCCTTTTTTTTTAGGCCCCTTTCACACGGGACGGATCAGTCATGATCCGCCCCGTGAACCTCTGCTTGCTCAGCGGGGATCGCTCCGTTGATCCCTGCTGAGCCGGCGGATAACTGGGCGGTCCCCGCACACTGTGCAGGGACCGCCCTGTCAGATCTCCGCTCTCCCCTATGGGGGAACGGATGCACACGGACAGAAGTTTTTCTATCCTGAAAAACTGAGCATAGCGGACACGGGTGAGATCGGGTGTCAGCGGATGTTCATCCGCTGACACCCGCTATCCCATAGGGATACATGCATGTCCGTTTTTCATCTGAAAACAGATGGGTGAAAAATGGACATGCGGTCCGCCCGTGTGAAAGGGGCCTTACTGTTGATAAATTTGTAGAACTTTTTTAAGTTTTTCTTGCTTTTTGTAGCAATGTGCTTCTCATAATCTATTTTAGCTACTCTGCACTTTTGCATTTATTACATTCCTTGTAACCATTGCAAATGCAGAATCTAATTCTCCCCTTTTGTATTTTGATGTTTTTTCCTCTTTATTGGCTTTTGAAAACTATAGGCTTAACTTTTGTTCTTTTAAATGTGTTACTTAATGGAATGTAGTGGTGAATTCTATGGTTTACCTTAAAACACTCCCACTCCTTTGTGTTCCTTGTTAAGAATATTTGGTCCAAATTAGTATCACATAACAAGGAGTGTAACTTGTGGTAATCTATAGTGCCAGTGGCACTCACATTTATCTTTTGCCTATAACTTATGTAAAACATAATCACACTGTTGTCACTATTGCCTAAGTTTTCCCCAAATAGCACATATGAAATGAGCTCTGTATTTTTATAAATCGCCAGCTCCAGCAGCACATTTTTTCTATTTAGGGATACTACCATTTGACTCACAGAACTATCCTGCAGTGTTCAAGAACTGGCAAGTGAGTTGAGTGTGCAGTCACATCTGTCAAGTCAATGGCTGGATGATTCAAGTTACCCTGTTTCCCAGATAATTCTGTGAAAGGAGATTTCTCTTCATCTCCTCAATGTTAGGCGGCCTGTAATGCACTGCCATAATTACTATCTGTGTTTAATGTATAGTAAAATAAATTTATCAAACACTTACATATAAGTAAGTACAGATGTGCTTGTATGAGGTCAATGTCTCATGGTGGTTGATCCAGGGTCCTTAGCGTGTCCAAAAACGTCCCATGTCCCGGCTATGAGAGCTGCAAAGAGCCAGAGTAGAAGCCGGCTGTATCCGTCGGAGGAGATGGTGACCGTCTGTTCATGGAACAGCATGTGATGTCAGCTGGATCAGGGGGACACAGGGAAACACAACGCGTTTCAGAGCATGCGCGAGTCTCGTATAGGGCATGTGCGCTCCTTTGTCAAGTGTACGGGGGAAAGGAGAGGACGGAACTTATGCGCTTCTGCCTGAAAACAGATACCAGCTGGCCAATCACTTGATTGATGTACTGAGCAACAATAGGTGAAGTGTGGGGACAATTAACCACTTAAGCCCCGGACCAATACGCAGCTTAAAGACCAGAGGTGTTTTTACAATTTGGCACTGTGCTGCTTTAACTGAAAATTGCGCGGACATGCAATGTTGTACCCAAACAAAATTTGCGTCTTTTTCCTCCCACAAATAGAGCTTTCTTTTAATGGTATTTGATTGCCTCTGCGATTTTTATTTTTTGCGATATAAATGGAAAAAGAGCGAAAATTTTAAAAAATATATATATTTTCTACTTTTTGTTATAAGAAAAATCTAATACACTCAATTTTAGTCATACATTTAGGCCAACACGTATTCAGCCACATGTCTTTAGTAAAAAAAAAAAACTGTCAATAAGCGTATATTTATTGGTTTGCGCAAAAGTTATAGCGTCTACAAACTAGGGTACATTTTCTGGAATTTACACAGCTTTTAATTCATGACTGCCTCTTCTTGAGGTGCTAAAATGTCAGGGCAGTACAAAACCCCCCCAAATGACCCCATTTTGGAAAGTAGACACCCCAAGGAAATTGCTGAGAGGCATGTTGAGCCCATTGAATAGTAACAAAAAAATAAAATAACATTTTTACAAAAAGTTGTCACTAAAGGATATATTGCTCAAACATGCCATGGTTATATATGGAATTACACCCCAAAATACATTCTGTTGCTTCTCCTGAGTACGGTGATACCACATGTGTATGACTTTTTGGGAGCCTAGCCACGTACGGGGCCCCGAAACCAAGCACCGCCTTCAGGATTTCTAAGGGCGCAAATTTTTGATTTCACTCCTCACTACCTATCACAGTTTCGAAGGCCATGAAATGCCAAAATTGCAAAAAACAAAACAAATGACCCCATTTTGGAAAGTAGACACCCCAAGCTATTTGCTGAGAGGCATGGTGAGTATTTTAAAGCTTTCATTTGTTTTTGAAAATGAAGAAAGAAAATACATTTTTCTTTTTTTTTTCTTTTTTCAATTTTCAAAACTTTGTGACAAAAAGCGAGATCTGCAAAATACTCACTATACCTCTCATAAAATAGCTTGGGGTGTCTACTTTCCAAAATGGGGTCATTTGGGGGGGTTTGTGCCATCTGGACATTCCATGGCCTCCGAAACTGTGATAGGCAGTGAGGAGTGAAATCAAAAATTTAAACCCTTAGAAAGCCTAAAGGCGGTGCTTGGGTTTTGGGGTCCCGTACGCGGCTAGGCTCCCAAAAAGTCTCACATGTGGTATCCCCGTACTCAGGAGAAGCAACAGAATGTATTTTGGGGTGTAATTCCACATATGCCCATGGCATGTTTGAGCAATATATCATTTAGTGACAACTTTGTGCAAAAAAAATAAAAAAAATTGTCTTTCCCGCAACTTGTGTCAAAATATAAAATATTCCATGGGCTCGACATGCCTCTCAGCAAATAGCTTGGGGTGTCTACTTTTCAAAATGGGGTCTTTTGTTTTTTTTTTTTTTTAACTGTCCTGGCATTTTATGCACAACATTAGGAAGCTTATGTCACACATCATCCACTCTTCTAACCACTTGAAGACAAATCCCTTTCTGACACTTTTTGTTTACATGAAAACATTTTTATTTATTTTTTGCAAGAAAATTACGTTGAACCCCCAAACATTATATATTTTTTTAAAGCAAAGGCCCTACAGATTAAAATGATGGGTGTTGCATTTTTCTTTCCCACACAGTATTTGCGCAGCGATTTTTCCAAACGCATTTTTTGGTGAAAAAGTACCAGTTACTTACCGGTAATGGTCTTTCTGGTAAGTCTTCCAGGACGGCACAATGAGAGATGACTAGTCCACCTGACAGGAAACACAATCAATCAAGGAGGTTAAAAACCCCACCCCTCCCTGTGCTCCTCAGTTTGTGAAAAAGTACTCCACACTAGCGCACGAGAGTGAAAACAACATACCACAACAACTCTACATATGTATTAATATACTTAACCAGAGCGGTGGGAAGTAGGCCTGCCGTCCTGGAAGACTTACCAGAAAGACCATTACCGGTAAGTAACTGGTACTTTTCTCAAGACGTCTTCCAGGACGGCACAATGAGAGAGAAGCAAGTAATTTGCAGGCCTACCTTAGGGTGGGACGACCGCTTGCAGGACCTTCCTACCAAATGAGAGGTCCTGAGGCGACAGCAACTCCACTCTATAATGCTTCAAAAAAGTGTTCTGGCTTGACCATGTCGCAGCTTGGCAGATTTGTTCGACCGAAGCTCCGGCCCTTTCTGCCCAGGAGGTCGCCAGAGACCGAGTGGAATGTGCTTTAACCTTCGGGGCTGTCTTAGCAGCCTGGTCATAAGCTAGGGAGATTGCTTGTTTTATCCACCTAGCTATGGTTACTCTAGAAGCCTGTTGGCCCTTTTTCTGACCAGAAAAATTAATAAATAAGTGGCTGGATTTTCTGAAAATGCTAACTCTATCCAAATAAGAAAGCAGACATCGTCTGACATCCAAACAATGAAAGGAAGCCTCCCTTTCATTCTGGGGATTGGAACAAAAAGAAGGGAGTATTATTTCCTGCGTTCTATGAAATTTTGATACTACCTTGGGAAGGTACAGGGGGTCCTGCCTGAGAACAACCCTGTCCTCAAATAAACAAAAAAACGGCTCTTTAATTGACAGAGCCTGCATATCACCTACTCTTTTGGCTGTCGTTATCGCCAGCAGAAAGGTAAACTTAACTGTGAGAAGTTTAATAGAAATACTGTCTAAAGGCTCGAACGGAGCCTTAGTTAACTGTTCTAGAACCAAGGAGAGATCCCAGGGTGGAACCCTAGAGATCTGTACTGGAGACATTCTGTCCCTAGCTGACAAGAATCTTTTAATCAACGGGTCCTGGGACAATCTTCTGTCCAGGAAGTAAGATAAGGCTGCTACCTGAACTCTTAGTGTCTTGGTAGCCAGCCCCAGATCAACTCCATCCTGGAGAAATTCCAGAATGACCAAAGTTTCCTGTTGGGAAACCTCTCTCTCTCTGAACACCAGCGAGAGAAGACCCCCCACACCTTAGCATAAATCCGCCTGGTGACCTCCTTTCTACTAGAGAGGAGAGTGGTGATCACTCTCTCTGAACAGCCCTTCTCCCGCAGGTTCTGCCTTTCAAGCACCAGGCCGTCAGTTTGAAGAAGCTGGGCTCTGGGTGGAAGACCGGACCCTGAAGAAGAAGGTCTGACCGAACTGGTAGATGGAGAGGGGGAGCTACAGACCAGTTCTCCAGAGTGGGGAACCAGGCTCTCTTGGGCCACCAGGGGGTGACCAAAATGAGACAGCATTCTGAGAGGTCCAGCTTCTGCAGGATCCTCGGAATCAGACCCAGAGGGGGAAAGGCATAGGCCAGATGAAAACTCCACACCTGGGCCAGCGCATCCACTCCCTCTGAGCCCCATTCCCGGGTCAGGGAAAAGAACCTCTTTAGCTTTTTGTTTTCCCTGTGGGTGAAGAGGTCTATCTCCGGATTGCCGAACCGTTGGCACACCAGATCGAACACCTCTGTGTTCAACTCCCATTCTCCCTGGAGAATCGGGTGGCGACTTAAAAAGTCCGCCTCTACGTTGTGAACCCCTTTTATGTGAACCGCTGTGATAGAGGGAATCCGGAGCTCTGCCCAGCTCAGGATCTCCAGAGACAAAGCCAGAAGGGTACGCGACCTGGTGCCTCCCTGATGGTTCAGGAATGCCACTGTGGTGGCATTGTCGGATAGAATCTGGACCTCTCGGCCCCTGACTCTCTCCTCGAAGGCCTTTAGAGCCTCCCGGACCGCCAACAATTCCCGGAGGTTTGAGGAGGCGCCCCTCTGGCCTCGGTTCCAGGAACCCTGAGCTCTGAGCTCGTCTAAGTGAGCCCCCCAACCCCAGGCGCTTGCGTCTGTGGTTATCCTGAGAGGGTTGGACTGACTCCACAGACGACCCACCAGTAAATTCTGAGGAAGGAGCCACCACCTCAGAGATTCCTTTGCCACAACTGGGATGGGGACCCTGTAGTCTAGAGATTCCCTTGATCCGTCCCAAGAGGATAGAAGGAATTCTTGGAGAGGTCTGGAGTGGAGCTGAGCCCACGGCACCGCTGGGATGCAAGAGGTCATTAGACCCAGCACCCGCATGATGCTTCTGAAGGAGGATTCCTCTGCCTCCAACATAGACCTGACCGTTGTCATAAGACCTTGGACCTTGTCCTGGGGTAAAACAAGTTTTCTTTCTAAGGAATCCACTAGGAATCCCAAGTAAACTTTCTTCTGTTCTGGGACCATCGAGGATTTTTCTTTGTTGATGATCCACCCCAGGCTTTCCAAGGTGCTCACGACCCTGGCCAGGTCTGCAAGAAGAAGATCTCGATTCTTATTGTAAAGAAGCAGATCGTCGAGGTAGGGGACTACTGCTATACCCTGCAGGTGCAGGTAAGCAATCACCTCCGCCATGATCTTTGTAAAGACTCTTGGACTGGATGACAGTCCAAAGGGAAGCGCAGCAAACTGCCAATGCTGCACTCCCTGGGCGGAAGTGATTGCAAACCTGAGGAAGGCCTGATGTGCTGGGAATATCGGGACATGTAGATAGGCGTCCTTTAGGTCTATGGTCACCATGAACACCCCCCCTCAGAAGAAGCTTCCTGAGAGTGTACACGCTCTCCATCCGAAACCTCTTGCGACGCAGATAAGCGTTCAAGGGTCTCAAGTTTATTATAAGCCGATGCTTCCCTGACGGCTTTGGAACAACGAAAACGTGGGAATAGACGCCCAAACCTTGTTGTTCTGTAGGTACCGGGATAACTACTCCCTGCCTTTCCAGTTCTGAGACATTCTGTACCAGACCTGCAGCTTTTAAGGGGTCCCTGGGTAGATGTGTTACCAGAAACTTCGGGGGAGGGGAGTGAAGGAACTCTAGCTTGTAGCCCTCTTTTAAGATTTGGAGGACATGGGGGCTCTGAGATATGCTTTCCCATCTGGGGAGAAACTGGGAAAGCCTTCCCCCTACCCTTACGTCACTTAGAGTTCTTGTCATTAGGCTTTTGGCTGGAGAAAAGGATACCTCCCTTCTGTTTGTCCTTGCCAGCACTCCACCTCCTAGTATTGACAGGTCTTTTGTCTGAAGACCGGTTCTTACCCTGGGGGCCTCGAAAAAATCTCCTTTTTTCCTTTTTAGGTTTGGTAGGAAACTTCTTACCCTTTTCGGTGGACCTGGACAGGGCTTGGTCAAGTCCTGTACCGAAAAGAAGGGAGCCCTCAAATGGGAGACCACATAAACGGGTCTTGGATGCACTATCACCATCCCAGGTTTTGACCCATACAGCTCTTCTAGCAGAGTTTAAGAGGGCTCCAGTCTTTGCGGTGGTTCTTACGGTTTCTACCGCTGCGTCCGCTAGGTACGCCACCGCGCTACCTATTAGCTGCAACGACTCCAAGACTTCCTTGGATTTGGAAGTACCTGAAACATGGTCCGTTAATTTTGAGATCCATGCATCTGCATTCCTGGCTACGCATGCTGAAGCCAGCGCCGGGCTCATGGCTGCCGCATTGGCTTCCCAGGCCCTCCGCAAGGTGGTTTCAGCACGCCGGTCCATCTGATCTTTGAGGTTACCAGTATCCTCAAAGGAGAGGTCAGACTGTTTGGATACCTGGGCTAAGGAAGCATCCAATCTGGGTGTTTTGAAGAACCTATCTTCATCTTCATCTTCCTCCTTGAAAGGGCACCTACGTTTCCACGTTTTTGGTCTTAAAAGCTTCCTTTCAGGATCCTTCCATTCTTGAAGGATAATGTCCTTCAGTGCCTGGTGGACGGGGAAGGTTCTGGGTTGAGACTTCAACAAACCCTGATACATTCTATCCTGTGCGGAAACCTGTTCCGCAGGCTCCTGGATCTCCTCAGAAGTATAAATTGCCCCAAGGAGGCCCTCCATATCATCGGCCGAGAAGATGTGCCTTCCTGGCCTGGAGCCCTCTTCCTCGTCCTCTGCCTGACTATCCACCAGACCCTCATCAGATACTTCTCGATCGGAGATATCTGAATCCTCCTCCAGCCCCGAACCCTGTGAAGGTAGGGATTTTAGAGGCTGCGGGCGTCTTTTAACCACCCTGGGAGTCAAAGAACTCTCCTGAGAGGAAGAGCCCCCCCCACTTGTCTGAGGTTCTGGTTCCCTAGACCTGAGTGAGGATTGAAACTCCTTAAGCGTAGTTAGCATCTGGGTCTGGACAGACAGGAAGTCTTTCATGACCTGAGATGTTTCTTTTCCAGCCAATTTCTGAATGCATTTAAAGCAGAAAGGTCTGGAATAGTCTGGAGGCAACCTATCGTTGCAGTAGCCACATCTTTTGATGCGAGCAGGGGCTTTAGAGGGACGGCTGGTAGACCCCTGGGCAGTGACGTCCCCTCCTGCAGAAAAAACAAATATACACAGGGAATTTTTTAGTACCAAACACCCCTGTGCAGAGCAAAAGGGGGAAGAGTCGGGGTACCTCCCCCATCATAACCCCTGCTGGCTGGGTAGGACTCACCTCCTGTGGCCTCCTCTGTAGCCTTGGCCGTACCGGGCCTTTCCTCATGCTCCATGCGCCGTCCGGGCTCGAACCGTGTTGCTGAGAGCAAACATTAGGAATGGGCGCCTCTTTTCCTGGCATCTTTATAGTGGAAGCTGGCTGAAAAGACGCCGGCCGTCGCCATCTTGCCGTAGACCGGAAATCGGAAGTGGCGCGGCGCGCGGTGACGTCATTCCGGGCGCTAGAGGAGGAAATCCATGAGTCCTCCAGGCCATGGGAAAATGGCGCCGCACATGCCTGAGCGGCGCCAATAGCCAGAACAGCGCTTCACCGCTGGGTTCACCACCGCATCTGCGGGAGACCTGCCAGCCCCCCCTCCGAAGTGGACACCCACCAGGTAGGGAGGAAAAAAGAGGAAACATTTGGCCCCTGAAGCTTCCAGGTACCCTGTACTTTAGGGCTTCAGAAAACTCAGGGGGTTCTTCAAGGCTATTCCTTCCCCCCTGAGTCTGTTACAACAAAAGGGGGACCCCCCAGGAAGGATGAGCCCATCCTGCTAGGTCCAGAGGCTTCCTAAGCGTTCGACCTAGGTCCCAGGGGGAGACCTCCAGCACCAGGCCTTTAGGTCTTTAGAAAATAACAAACGGTTTCGCTGTGGGGAAACACAATCAAAAACTGAGGAGCACAGGGAGGGGTGGGGTTTTTAACCTCTTTGATTGATTGTGTTTCCTGTCAGGTGGACTAGTCATCTCTCATTGTGCCGTCCTGGAAGACGTCTTGAGAAAAATACACTTTTTTTAATTTGCACTAAAACACACTATATTGCCCAAATGTTTGATGAAATAAAAAAGATGATCTTAGGCCGAGTACATGGATACCAAACATGACATGCTTTAAAATTGCGCACAAACGCGCAGCGGTGACAAACTACATACATTTTTAAAAGCCTTTACAGGTTACCACATTAGATTTACAGAGGAGGTCTACTGCTAAAATTACTGCCCTCGATCTGACCTTTGCGGTGATACCTCACATGCATGGTGCAATTGCTGTTTACATATGACGCCAGACCGACGCTTGCGTTCGCCTTTGCGCAAGAGCAGGGAGGGGTCAGGGGTGCTTTTTTTATTATTAATTTTTTTGCTTTTTTTTATTTTTAAACTGTTCCTTGCATTTTTATATATTTTTTACCATTTTTATTGTTAGCTCAGGGAATGTAAATATCCCCTATGATAGCAATAGGTAGTGACAGGTACTCTCTTTAAAAAAAAATTGGGGTCTATTAGACCCTAGATCTTTCCTCTGCCAAGATCGGTGTGATAAAATGCTTTCCCAATGGCGCGGTTTATATCCGGGGGGGGGGGACATTCCCTCCCACTGCTTGTAAAAGCAGTCTAGAGGCCAATTAGCCACTAGGACTGCTTTTACATGAAAGCCGACCTGTTGGCTGAACGAAAAAAAGAGATTGATCAGTGGGTATGCCCACCATTAGAATACCACCCTTCATCCACCCACTTCTAATGACGGGCATACATGCACCATTTATATATATCCGAAGCATGGGGGCATCCTCCCGCAAAAAAGTTATGCCGCGTACACACGGTCAGACTTTTCCACAGGCAAGCCTCCGTCAGAATTTCAACCGTATGTACGCGGCATTAGGAGCAAAATCGCACCTCCGCCCCTGCTGCCCCCATGCTTCGGCATATATGCTCTTTTTTTTTTTTTTTTTTCATTCAAGTTTTAGTTTATCTGAATAGAGTCGGTACAATCTTTACAGAAAAAAGTACAATGTAGTATCACAATATAATATGCAAGTGAACAAGTTAAATATCAGTAGATCTCAAAATACAATAATACCATGTTGGAATACATCAATGCAAAAATACCATAAATATATTTCAATATTTCCAGTTTTTATCAAAAATAGGAGTAACCCCCTACCTCTATACCCCCTCATTCTAACCTTCCCTTCTTCGAAAGTAAGTAGCAATGATGGCCTATTAAATATCTCAAAATATATGTATATAGTTACCAGAAGATGAGGAGATGCTCTTTTTTTTTTTAACTGTGGTGGTGAAATCACCTCCTACAGCACTGGAGTCACGGCTTTATGTATCGTGGGAGCAAACGCTGTTGCTGTCAAGATGAATAAATCCATGCTGCAACTGAATGGCGTACCTCCTAAGCAAATGATGGTTAACATTAAAACAAAGTAACATTACAGTATAACAGTAAGACCTTACCATACCATACCTGCAAAGCAAATACCAAAAAAAAAACCTAGTAAAAAATAAAACATTTTTTTAAACGCAACCTGTGCCTAAAATATATATATATGCCGAAGCATGGGGGCATCCTCCAGCAAAAAAGTTATGCCGCGTACACACGGTCAGACTTTTCCACGGGCAAGCCCCTGTCGGAATTTCGACCGTATGTACGCGGCATTAGGAGCAAAATCGATCCTCCGCCCCTGCTGCCCCCATGCTTCGGCATATATGCTCTTTTTTTTTAACTGTGGTGGTGAAA
The DNA here is from genome assembly GCA_029206835.1 of Rana muscosa. NCBI lineage: Eukaryota > Metazoa > Chordata > Amphibia > Anura > Ranidae > Rana > Rana muscosa. The sequence goes on along the minus strand of CM055116.1, from coordinate 1,184,446,914 downwards.
TCACCTCCTACAGCACTGGAGTCACGGCTTTATGTATCGTGGGAGCAAACGCTGTTGCTGTCAAGATAAATAAATCCACGCTGCAGCTGAATGGCGCACCTGAAAACAAAAAATTACATACCTGAAAAGCAAGCATGATAGAACATAACAATAAAACATTGCAGAATAGAATACAGTAAAAAAGAGCAGAACAATAAATAGAAAATAGAGAGAGAGAGAGAGAGAGAACAATAAAACGAGAACTATTTTTTTTATTTATTATATATATATATATATTTTATTACACTTTTTTTGTAACTGTAACAACTTTAACAGTTCGGGTCTCTCAAAATGCCATGTCATCTTGGGAGACCCTGTGTAAGTGTGTCCTAGTCTGTGAAATGCTGTACCCTACGCTAAAACTTCACTAGTGTGTGGAAGCGTTCAAAACATTTACCAATGCACAGACCAGGATTGTCAGGACAGAGTGGACAAAAATAAACGGGTGTCACGCCTAAATCCGCGCTTGCTACAGACGCATCTTTTTTGGGGGGCTCATTGGGTAGGGGTACTCTCGATTACATACGGAAAATGCCTCTCATGCAGCCGGCTTACTGCATTTGGTTGGGGATGGTGAGGTGCAGAACCGCCTGGATACAGGAGGTCTGTGACTATCTCATCCTGGAATTTAAGGAAGGATAAAGTCCCGCCTGAAGCTCTGTATAGCACGTGAGCATTCAGCAAAGCCAATTGAAATAAGGATAGAGATTTTTTTATCATTTTTATTGTTATCTCAGGGAATGTAAATATCCCCTATGATAGCAATAGGTAGTGACAGGTACTCTTTTTTTGAAAAAACTGGGGTCTATTGGACCCTAGATCTTTCCTCTGCCCTCAAAGCATCTGACCACACCAAGATCGGTGTGATAAAATGCTTTCCCAATGGCACTTTTTATATCCGGGGTGGGGGGGGGACATTCCCTCCCACTGCTTGTAAAAGCAGTCCAGAGGCTAATTAGCCGCTAGGATTGCTTTTACATGAAAGTCGGCTGCTGGCTGAAAAGAATGATACCAAGATGATACCTAAACCCGCAAGCATCAATCTGGTATAACCAAAGTCCAGCAACATACCAGTACGTTGCTGGTCCTTGTTGGACATGTATTGTAATCTTTTTTTTCATGCAGCCTGTTGGCTGAACAAAAAAAAAGATTGATCGGTGGGTATGCCCACCATTAGAATACCTCCCTTTATTCAGCCACTTCTAATGATGGGCATACATGCACCATTTATATATGCCGAAGCATGGGGGCATCCTCCCGCAAAAGTTATGCCGCGTACACACGGTCAGACTTTTCCACGGGCAAGCCTCCGTCGGAATTTTGACCATATGTACGCGGCATTAGGAGCAAAATCACTCCTCCGCCCCTGCTGCCCCCCTGCTTCGGCATATATGCTCTTTTTTTTTTTTTTTTTAACTGTGGTGGTGAAATCACCTCCTACAGCACTGGAGTCACAGGAATCAGGCCTGTCTCTGCGAACTCTGCAGTTATGTGTGTTGTGTTTTGTAAGTGACAGTGATACTGCACTTGGGTGGCCTGGGCTGGACGGAGGGGCAAAACGCAGGTGCTAGCAAGTATCTGGGCTGATCCCGCTAACACTGCGTTTTTGGGAACCCTAAACTGCTGTGGACGCTAGTATAGATCTGATCAGATATTGATCTGTTCAGATACTATACCCACTAAGGGAGGTGTATGCTTCACGCGTGGGTGTTAGCGCTACTGGCACTAACCTGACGCTGCCTGGGGCGACGCAGACCCTCTCTGACACTAAAACCCAATTGATATCACCCGCCGGGCGATCAGGGGGTTAAACCTTTATTGGGTTATATACGGCGGGTGCACTGACACTATAAAAAGCAAACTAACTAACCAGCATCACCCGTAACACTTATATGGTGATCACTGGTGAAAGGGTTAACTAGGGGTAATCAGTGGGTTAAACCTTTATTAGGTAATATATGGGGGTACCTGACGCTATATAAAAACCTGACGGGGAACCTAAATAACAAAATAACTAACTGGCTAACCAGTGTCACCAGTAACACGTATACGGTGATCACTGGAGAAAGGGTTAACTAGGGGCAATTAGGGGGTTAAAACCTTTATTAGATAATATATGGGGGTACCTGACGCTATAAAAACCTGCGGCGAACCTAAAAAAAATAACTGGCTACCTATCGGCATCACCGACACTAAGACAGCGATCAGAAAAACGATCGCTTGGTGACACTGGCAAAAGGGGGTGAAAGGGTTAGCTGGGGGGGACGATCAAGGGGTTAAACCTTTATTAGGTAATATATGGGGGTACCTGATGATATAAAAACCTGCGGCGAACCTAAAAAAAATAACTGGCTACCTATCGGCATCACTGACACTAAGACAGCGATCAGAAAAACGATCGCTTCGTGACAGCGGTGAAATGGTTACCTGGGGGGCGATCAAGGGGTTAAACCTTTATTATGGGGGGGGTAGGGGGCTACACTGGACCTAAACCTGACACTTTTACAGTCACAAATGTCACAGATTGCAGTGATCGGTAAATAAATGGTCACTGCAATCAGTGACACTGTGACTGGGGGCTGGGGGGGTGATCTGGGGGGGGGCGATCGTGTGCCTATGTGTCCTGGTGTCAGTGTGCTGTTTAGTGCACTAACCTGATGTCTTCTCTCATGCGGCGCTCGGTATATGTGAGCGCCGCATGAGAGAGGACATCACTTCCTCCTGCCTGTGTAAACATTACACAGGCAGAGGAAGCTTTTTATTTGCCGGGAGCGATCGCGAGGGGGTGGCCAGAATCGAATGGCGGCCCCCTCATCACGGATCGCTCCCGAAGCGATCCCGGCCGCTCACTGTACCGGAGGGGGGTGCGATCGGACCCCCCACCCATACAAAAGCAGGCACGTATAGGTACGTGATTGTGCCTGTCCGTGCCATTCTGCCGACGTATATATACAGTGGGCGGTCGTTAAGTGGTTAAGATGCGTGCTCTGTGAAATGTAGTCACTATCTCTTGTACAGTTATGCCTCAATCTACAGAACCGTCCCTTGGGTATATTTTTAACCCATTGAGGATTTTGGCAGCTGTCAAAGTGAAGATAGGAGTTTCCCGCGGTAGGTTTTGTATAATTGCGGGCAAAGATGTTATTTTGTTTATGATCGAGTTCAAGGTCAAGAAAGGCCAGCCTGTCCTTATTCCATACAGCTGAAAAAGATCGTCCTAGATCTTACAGTGGGCAACAATCGCTATTAATAATAACAAATTTTTATTGACCAATAACCATCATTATCGAATTAATTTACTTTATCATGCACATATTTCATTCTGCACCACTACACTTTTTTATCCATCATCGAGCGCGGACATCACATATACAGTGGGTACGGAAAGTATTCAGACCCCTTTTTCACTCTCTTATATTGCAGCCATTTGCTAAAATAATTTAAGTTCATTTTTTTTCCTCATTAATGTACACACAGCACCCCATATTGACAGAAAAACACAGAATTGTTGAAATTTTTGCAGATTAAAAAAGAAAAACTGAAATATCAAATGGTCCTAAGTATTCAGACCCTTTGCTGTGACACTCATATATTTAACTCAGGTGCTGTCCATTTCTTCTGATCATCCTTGAGATGGTTCTACACCTTCATTTGAGTCCAGCTGTGTTTGATTATACTGATTGGACTTGATTAGGAAAGCCACACACCTGTCTATATAAGACCTTACAGCTCACAGTGCATGTCAGAGCAAATGAGAATCATGAGGTCAAAGAAACTGCCTGAAGAGCTCAGAGACAGAATTGTGGCAAGGCACAGATCTGGCCAAGGTTACAAAAAATTTCTGTTGCACTTAAGGTTCCTAAGAGCACAGTGGCCTCCATAATCCTTAAATGGAAGATGTTTGGGACGACCAGAACCCTTCCTAGAGCTGGCCGTCCGGCCAAACTGAGCTATCGGGGGAGAAGAGCCTTGGTGAGAGAGGTAAAGAAGAACCCAAAGATCACTGTGGCTGAGCTCCAGAGATGCAGTCGGGAGATGGGAGAAAGTTGTAGAAAGTCAACCATCACTGCAGCCCTCCACCAGTCGGGGCTTTATGGCAGAGTGGCCCGACGGAAGCCTCTCCTCAGTGCAAGACACATGAAAGCCTGCATGGAGTTTGCTAAAAAAACAAACAAACACCTGAAGGACTCCAAGATGGTGAGAAATAAGATTCTCTGGTCTGATGAGACCAAGATAGAACTTTTTGGCCTTAATTATAAGCGGTATGTGTGGAGAAAACCAGGCACTGCTCATCACCTGTTTAATACAGTCCCAACAGTGAAGCATGGTGGTGGCAGCATCATGCTGTGGGGGTGTTTTTCAGCTGCAGGGACAGGACGACTGGTTGCAATCGAGGGAAAGATGAATGCGGCCAAGTACAGGGATATCCTGGACGAAAACCTTCTCCAGAGTGCTCAGGACCTCAGACTGGGCCAAAGGTTTACCTTCCAACAAGACAATGACCCTAAGCACACAGCTAAAATAACGAAGGAGTGGCTTCACAACAACTCCGTGACTGTTCTTGAATGGCCCAGCCAGAGCCCTGACTTAAACCCAATTGAGCATCTCTGGAGAGACCTAAAAATGGCCGTCCACCAATGTCTACCATCCAACCTGACAGAACTGGAGAGGATCTGCAAGGAGGAATGGCAGAGGATCCCCAAATCCAGGTGTGAAAAACTTGTTGCATCTTTCCCAAAAAGACTCATGGCTGTATTAGATCAAAAGGTTCCTTCTACTAAATACTGAGCAAACGGTCTGAATACTTAGGACCATGTGATATTTCAGTTTTTCTTTTTTAATAAATCTGCAAAAATGTCAACAATTCTGTGTTTTTCTGTCAATATGGGGTGCTGTGTGTACATTAACCACTTCAATACCATGCACTTATACACCTTCCTGCCCAAGCCAATTTTGAGCTTTCAGCGCTGTCGCAATTTGAATGACAATTGCGCGGCCATGCAACACTGTACCCAAACAATTTTTTTATCATTTTGTTCCCACAAATAGAGGTCTCTTTCGGTGGTACTTGATCGCCTCTGTGATTTTTATTTTTTGCATAACAAATAAAAAAAAGAGTGAAAATTTTGAAAAAAACTAAGTTTTTCTTTGTTTCTATTAATTTTTTTTGTAAATAAGTACCTTTTCTACTTCAATGACGGGTACTGATAAGGCGGCACTAACGGGCACTGATAAGGCGGCACTGATGGGCACTCATAGGCGGCACTGATGGGCACTCATAGGCGGCACTGATGGGCACTCATAGGCTCTGATGGGCACTTATGGGTGGCACTGATAGGTGGCACGGACGGGCACTGATAGGTGGGCACTTATGGGCACTGATAGACACTGGTAGGTGGCACTGATGACTGGTGGCTGGCATTGCTGGGCATCATGCATTTTTTGTTGTGCCATTATGGTGCCAATCAGTGCCCATTTGTGGGCACTGATTGGCATATATTTTTTATTTTTTTGTGCATGTGGATGGCCATGGGGGACTTACCTGGCCATCCACATGCTTGGGGCTTCCCTGGTGGTCCTGGGGGGCTTCCCTGGTGGTCCAGTGTGGGTATCCAAGGGGGGGGCTGCGCTGATAAACAATCAGCGTGAACCCCCCCTGGCAGGAGAGCCGCCAATCGGCTCTCCTCTACTCGCGTCTGTCAGATGCGAGTGAGGAAGAGCCGATCAACGGCTCTTCCTGTTTACATCGTGATCAGCCGTGATTGGACACGGCTGATCACGTGGTAAAAAGCCTCCGCCGGAGGCTCTTTACCGAGATCAGTGCAGCGGTGTGTCAGACTGACCCACCGATCGCCGCGATGCACGCCCCCCCGGGCGCGCGGCGGCTGTTATCCTGCAGGACGTCATATGACATCCAGTGTGGATAACACAACCACTTCCCAGACGTCAATATGCTATTGACTGGGCGGGAAGTGGTTAATAATCCTTTGCTTCAGTGTATATTGTGACAACAGGCAGGTTAAATTCCCTGGTTGCATCCATGACGCAGTATATATATATATATATATATATATATATATATATATATGTCCTAGATTCAGGCTTTATGCCAGTTTGTACCTCTAGGGGGAGTGCTGGGAGTCCTGCTGGGAGGACTTGAGCCCAGCTGAATTAGGTGGGCTCATTAGGTCCTCTACAAAAACTCCCAGCAGGCAAAGGGAGTTGCTCCAACCTGGAACCAGATCTGTGTGGATAGTCTGGGGAGTGTGATCTCTGTACGGTGAGACAAAGCCTGTGTGGCTATTACTAAGAACTTTAAAAAAAAGCAGGGAGCTAGGGACTGGGGCAGCACAAGGCTGTACCCAGTTGTTAGTTATGGACACCAACGTGTGTAGTGAGCAGTCAAGTTGACCAGGATTTCTTTTCCTGTTTCTTTTGTCTTCTATTATATTTTTTGTCTGTATATACCGTATTTATCAGGGGAAAATCGTGGGTGCGTGTTATACGCCGATACTCCGTCGAATTCCCCTGCTGAAAACGAGCGAGAGGAGCGAGCGGAGCCGAAGCCGAAGGACAATCGGCTTTACTCGGCTCCTCTCGCAGTCCCGCCCATCTCTGACTGCGCCGCTGACATAGAGAAAGCCGAGTGTACTTCGCCTAGTCTCGGCTCCTCTCGCAGTCCTACCTGTGACTGAGCAGACACGAGTCTAGTCGAAGTACACTCGGCTTTCTCCGTCAGCGGCGCAGTCAGTGGAGATGGGCGGAACTGCGAGAGGAGCCGAGTCCAGCCGAAGTACACTCGGCCCCGCTCGCTCCTCTCCACAGAAATCGGCGCCAAATTTTAAAAACCGCCGGGACTGACACGATCGCAAAGGCACTGGGCAAGGCTGCAGATGGACAGATGAACACTGGGCACGGCTGCAGATGGACAGATGGACACTGGGCACGGCTGCAGATGGACAGATGGACACTGGGCAAGGCTACAGATGGACACTGGGCACGGCTGCAGATGGACACTGGGCACGGCTGCAGATGGACAGATGGACACTGGGCAAGGCTGCAGATGGACACTGGGCAAGGCTGCATGCTGCATTTAAATGTAAGTTTTTTTTCCTTGAATTTCCCTCCTAAAAGTTTTTTTCCTTAAAATTCCCTCCTAAACTTTGGGTGCGTGTTATACGCCGGGGCGTGTTATACGCCGATAGATACGGTAGTTCAAATAAAACCGCACCCTTTTGTTTTTTCTCCTACCATTGTCTGCTGTGCCTAATTTTGTGTGGTGAACCCATCCAGGGGGTCACACACACCCGCTACTGAGCTAACCCCCCTCACAGTATATATATTCTTTATTAGCGATTGCATATTATTGTTTTTAGCCTTATTGTATCCATTAATTGTCCCCACACTTCACCTATTGTTGCTCAGTACATCAATCAAGTGATTTGCCAGCTGGTATCTGTTTTCAGGCAGAAGCACTTAAGTCCCGTCCTCTCCTTTCCCCCGTACACTTGACAAAGGAGCGACATGCTCTATACGGGACTCGCGCATGCTCTGAAACGCGTTGTGTTCCCCTGATCCATCTGACGTCACACGCTGTTCCACGAACAGACGGTCACCATCTCCTCTGACGGATACAGCCGGCTTCCACTCTGGCTCCTTGCGGCTCTCATAGCCGGGACATGGGACGTTTATGGACATGCTAAGGACCCTGGATCAACCACCATGAGACATTGACCTCACACAAGCACATTTTTTTTGTTCAATATATGTTTATTGAGAAAGATATATAAGCATCTCAATCAAATGAAGTACATTGGAACAGAGAGGGGTACACTGGGCAAACGTGTGAAAATAATCACTCATGAGTATAGTAGAGACATTAAGAGTGACCCAGCAAACCAAATTAAAATAACAATATAAAAAGCATAAAAAGAGAAACAAAAAAGGGGGGAGAAAGAGAGAAGAGCAAGAGAGAAAGGTGGGATGGGGGGAGGGAGAAGAAGGAAGGAAGTTGGCACACATGGCAGCAAAAGATTAATATTTGGCATGTGCTAATATTGAATTTAATCCTTATATAGAAATAAAATCCACATCATTTACATACATAAGACTGAGACATCAAGGGCCTGGGTTGTTCAGGGGGAAGAAGAAATTATGTCCTTATAACATTGGGTAGATAGGAAGGAGGACCACGGGGCCCAGGTTAGAGTAAATTGTTTGGTAGTGTCTCTCGCAATGTGGGTGAGGTCTTCCATGAGGTAAACGTCAGAGACTCTTTGCAGCCAACACTTAGTGGACGGAGATGTAGATTGACCCCAAAGCACAGGAATGAGAGCCTTAGCCGTGTTAAGAAGATGTGGAATCAGCGAGCGTTTATATCTACCTATTGACATTGAGGTAGCATGGAAAAGCACTGTCCAAGGATCCAAAGGTAACTTGATCTCAGTGATCTGGTGAATAAGGTCTATTACCGCGGACCAGTAAGGGCGAATGATCGGGCAGAACCACCAGATGTGAGCATGGGTGGCCTCCTGTCCGCAATTTCTCCAGCATAGCGGAGAGTTGGAAGGGAACATGTGGTTTAATTTAACAGGTGTATGATGCCATCTAGTGATGAGTTTGAAGTTAGAGTCAGCCATGGAAGAAGCTAGCGAGGAGGTATGCGTAAGAAGTAAAACTTTATCCTTTGTCTTATCTGTGAGAACAACACCCAGGTCACGCTCCCAACTGGTCAGATACTGCGGGTGGGTAGGATTTTGCAAGTTGATAAGCGCTTTGTAAAATAGGGCAATACCGTGGAGAGGGGGATCCTTAGGAAGGAACACATGTTCAATGCCATTCAGATCTTGGATTCCCCGTAGTGGTTGGGGGAGTGTTTGAAGAAAGCAGCTCAGTTGAGTATATCTCCACTTATCCATAAACTTTGGTGGTCCATGGCCTAGTAGTTCAGACAAAGGTTTAAGTGTATTGGAGTTTAAAACATGGTGCAAGAGGAGGGGGCCTCCAGGCGACCAGGATTGGAAACCCGGGTCTAAGGATCCTGGTACAAAGTAGTTATGATTCAGGAGAGGAGTTAGCGGGGAGTTATAAGGCCATAAGAATTTCCTATGAAGGCCATCCCAGACGTCTAGAGAGGATACGGTAATAGGTGAGGTATTGTGGCCTAGGGTTCTAAAAGATCGTGGTATCCACGGAGCAGAGGAAAGGTCAGAGTCACACAGGGCATATTCCAGCTGTACCCAGAGTTTAGAAGCAAAGGCATATTTCCAATCTGCTATACGTGACAGAATGACAGCATGATAATAAGTCCTAAAATCGGGCAGGGATAATCCCCCAGAGCGCTTGGTCCGAAATAGGACCTTCCTAGAGACTCTGGGGTGACCATCCCTCCAAATAAAGCGGGTAACCATGGTCTGCAATAAAGTAAAGAAGCCTACAGGAATCTTTAAGGGAATCATTTGAAGGATAAATAGAACGCGAGGAAGTATGTTCATCTTAACTATGTTCACCTTCCCTAGCCATGAATGTGAGAGGGAGGACCATTTTCTGAGATCAGCTCTTATGTTATTAAGAAGAGGAATATAGTTATATCTAAGAAGGGATTGGAGGTGAGGAGTTAAGTATATGCCAAGGTATTTCATGCGTGAGGTTTCCCAGCGAAAGGGAAATAGGGGCTTCAGCTGATCAACTACTGGTGGAGGTACCGAAATATTCAGAATTTCAGATTTTGACAGATTAATTTTAAAATTGGATAGCATTTGGAAGGTAGAGAATTCCGACATCAAGTTAGGTAATGAAATGCGTGGTTGTTGAATAAAAAATAATATGTCGTCAGCATAGGCTGCGTATTTATGGGATCTACAACCGACTTGAATGCCATGTATACTTCTATTATGTCTAATTGTGGCCAGAAAGGGTTCCAGAGAGATAGCAAAAAGGAGAGGAGATAAAGGACAACCTTGTCTTGTTCCATTATGTAGTGTAAATGGGTCGCTCAGGGAACCATTAATCCGAATCTGCGCAGTAGGGTCAGAGTAGAGAGAAGAAATACAGTGAAACATTCTGGGGCCCAAACCGAAATAGCGGAGAGTGGTTTTGAGGTAGTCCCAGTCCACCCTGTCAAACGCCTTTTCGGCGTCCGTAGAAAGGAGGAGGGCGGACCGGGAGCACCTACGCACATAGTGGATCAGGGACAAAGCGCGTAGCGAGTTGTCCCTGGCCTCTCTGTTAGGGATAAATCCAGTTTGATCAGCCGAAACCCAATGGGATAGAAAGGGAAGTAGCCTGTTAGCTAAAACCTTAGAATAGAGTTTAGTGTCGATGTTTAAGAGGGAAATAGGTCTATAACTACTACACAGAGTGGGATCCTTGTCAGATTTGGGGATAACAGTAATATGAGCGGCTAGTGATTCCGGACGAAGGCCAGATTTGAGGGAGATGGAATTTGCGTATGCCGTAAGATGAGGAAGAAGGATGTCACTAAAGGTTTTGTAGTATAAAACGGTGAAACCATCAGGGCCGGGGGCCTTACCTGAGGGGGAAGATTTAAGAGCGTGTTGAAATTCCTCAGTGGAAAAATCAGCTTCTAATCCAGCGAGTGCTGACTTCGACAACTTGGGGAGGCCGGCCTCTCTGAGATAAGAGAGTATACGTTTACGTTTTTCCGACAGTGGTAGAGAGGCCAGACCACCCTCCACACCGTATAGGTCGGCATAAAACTCCCGGAAGGCTTTCAAAATTTGAGGGGTGGTGTGGACTAGTTCTCCTGTTGGTAATTTTATTTTGGGAATAAAGGATAGAGTTTTTCGGGCCTGGAGGGATCTAGCCAACTGTCTACCTGGTTTATTACCCCATTCGTATATTTTCTGGGAAACAGAATGAAATTTCCGCTTGGTTTCAAGATTGAGGAGAGTTTTAAGCTCCTCTCTCTGAAGGGCGAGGGCCTCGAGATGTGAGATATGTAAAGAAAGTTTATGCTTTTTCTCTAGATCAGCAATCCGCTGTAGGACCTGTTTAAGCTGTTGCCCGTGCTCCCTCTTTCTCCTCGCGCCCAATTCAATAAGAATACCCCTCATGGAGGCCTTATGTGCCTCCCACAGAACAGAGGGGGAGGTGTCCGAGGTTGTGTTTTCTTTGAAATATTGAGCCAAGGTATTCGATAACATGGAGACCTCTGTTGGATTAGAAATGAGAAAGTCATTGAGCTTCCAGTTATTGGGGCGAGGAGGCAGATCGGGCACGTCCAAGCAAATGGAAACAGGGGCATGGTCGGAGAGGGTAGCAACACCAATGTGGGCTGAGCGGAGAAAAGGCAGGTGAAAGTGATCAAGGAAGATGTTATCAATTCTAGAGTAAGAGTTGTGCGTTTTAGAGAAGTGGGAGTAGTCCTTTTCTTTAGGGTGCATGAGACGCCAAACGTCCATAAGCTGAAGATCTAGGAGTTTTTTTTTGACCTGAGCTAATCTTTTAAATGGGATACCCGAACGGCCTTGGGAGGTATCCATAATGGGATCCATAGGTATATTTATATCTCCCGCCAAAACTATCATACCCTCAGCAAAATGGGATAGTTTCGTGAGTATTTGATTAAAGAAAACAGGTTGATTGTGGTTGGGGCAATAAATGTTTGCTAGAGTACATCTTGTATTGCCTATAAACCCCTTTACAAAAAGGAAGCGACCATGATCATCCGCTAACATGTCTGAAAACCGAAATGAAGCACTCTTGCTAAGTCCAATAGCCACTCCCTTGGCCTTGTTAATGTCAGACAGACTATAATACCATTGTGGAAAATACTGTGAGTATAATTTAACTGATGTTGTATGGGTCAAATAGGTTTCTTGGAGGAAGGCAATAGAGCAAGCAGAGTTCTTCAATTCCCGTAACACTTTATGTCTCTTTGCGGGGACACAGAGACCTCTAACATTGTACGAGAGAACCTTCAGAGTAGCCATATCATCAGCAAAGAGTGGATCAGTAAAACATATAGCCAAGCGTGCCAACAAAACGGAGAAGGGAGGGGGGACGGGAAGGAGAGAAGGGGAAGGAGAAAAGTCAGAAAAAAAGAGACAGAGGAAGTAAGACATACATGAAGAACAGTAGAACAGCCGTTATAACGATTGGGAATGGTATCAAAATCATGCAGCGGTCTGCGATGGTCCCAGTGGGGATGAGGGGAGCAGGCAACCAGGAAGGGTTGTAGACAAAGATCAAGAAGAAAAGATAAATTGCCAACTCCCACCAACCCCAAGAGGAGAGGGGCAGAGACCGGACTCCTTTGTGGAGGCATGGATTAGGAGCATAAAGCCCCGTCAGCTAACGGCCTGTAAAATAGTAAGAAACATTTATGAAACCAGCAATGGTCAGGACAAATATGCACATAGACATAACAACAGGTCCTCAACAAAAAACGAAAACAGAGGATGATTAATAGGGTTAATTAAACCTTTGGCCTAAAAGATAATACCATCATAACCAAGGTATAGTCAAGGAAGGTGAGTGTGGGCAGAAAGACGCCTCATCCATTTTTCTGAGATGAACCAGGATTGGAGACACGCCCTTGCTTGGCTGGGGTTTTCCGCCAACGAGGGGAACAGGAAGCGGAAAAGGTGGGTATAGTATTTTGCCAGCCCGGTAACTCCGTGTGCGGCAAATTGAGATCTTGTAGGAAGGTAGGTAGGTCTTCATGGAACCGTAGAGTTGAAGAGCGACCGTTTTTAGTAGCAATTAAGCATGCAGGAAAACCCCATCTGTAAGTAGTCCCGTCACCCCGCAGATGCTCCAAAAGAGGTTTTAAAGCCCTGCGGCGATCAAGGGTCTCCTTGGCTATGTCAGGAAAGATGCTAAGAGTAGCTCCATCAAAGTCAATTTTAGGAGTGTTCCGCAGTTTGATCATGATGGCGTTTTTGTCTTCATAGTAGTGGAGGCGACAAATCACATCCCTGGGTTGGTCAGAGGAGAAGTTCCGAGGTCTCAGAGCGCGGTGAACTCTGTCAAAACGCAGAGGATCAGTAACTGAGTTGCCTAATATGGTATTAAGGATGCCACGGATCGAGGGTTCCAGATCGTTATCTCTGGTCGCTTCTGGCAGTCCTCTTATACGTAGGTTATTTCTACGATTGCGATTTTCGAGGTCCTCGAGCTTGTATAATGAGGCTCTGTGAGCATATGCTAATTGAGTAACAGTCTCTTGCAGTTCTTTAATAGCCACCTCTTGTGAGTCTTGGCGTTGTTCTGTCTCCTCAACTCTGACTAGCAAATGTGCCATGTCCGCCCTAACCGCAGAAATTTCCTTTTTGATAGATTTTTCCATATTGTGAAACATACCCGCCATTTCTTTTTTGAGTTCACCCAACAAAGAAGACATGTCAGAACCTGTGGGGGAGCCGGGGTCCTCCATCAACTCCGAGCCGCAGGATGAGGCCGGAGAGCTTTCACGGGCGGAGGCCGCGTGTGAGGCTGGAGATATAAGGGATCGTGAGGCTCTGGTCTTGTTAACCCGAGTGCTGGGGCTTTCGCGCTCCGAAGCTAGGAATCTTTTGATAGATCCGACAGTAGCTTGATGTAAGGTTGAGGATTTTGCAGAACGTTTGTTTATTGATGAACGGGAACTTAATCCCTTAGAAGGCATTGCTAGTTGTGTATGAGGCCGAGAGCCGAACGGGGCTCGGTTTAAGTGCTTGCCATCAGTGCCATGTGTGGTTCAGCGGCACCAGACCAGCAGGGGAAGCAAATATTTTAGGCGTAGGCGACTTAAGGATGTGCTAGACAGAGACCAGGAGGGTATAATGGCTGTAAATAAACTATAACCGTCAGCAGTCCAGGTTCAGGCAGGTCAGTAATAGTTTGTGGGCATAGGCAAAGCGGACTTCAGTGTCACTCTTAGCGGAGGCCGGTTAACTCCCTGTTGTGTATAGTCTTTGGGGTGAGGTGCACCAAGATGGCCGCCGTAGCACCTAGTGGACCTGGGAGGGTGTAAGCAGAGAGTATCTGTATATGGCCCCAGCAGATCCCTGTAGAGCAAGCAAATGACAGGGGACTCCCGGCTCACCATGAATCAAGGAAGCCGAACGGTGAGAAGCCGGAGGGGCCGTGGAGGGGATATGACACGGTCCTCGGGAGTAGCAAGATGGCCGCCGCACCTCCGTGAATAGGCCGAAGCCGCGGACTCGAGTACAGGGCGAGGCAGGGTGCGGCGCTGACGGCCTCGGGTGGTGTGGCTGGTGAACTGGGGTCTAGCTAGTGGTGGGAGAGCCTGGATGCTAGTGGGCTGAAGTCCGATGCGGACCGCTAGGTACTCACTGCGCTCCGGAGGCCAGGCCGCATCCGCGATTGTAGGCCGCAAGTCGACAGGTCACGCCGCTAGAAGCGATTTTCGTCGGTGACCACCAGCTGCTGTGTGGGCAACAACCGAGGCTGGATGGTGTATGTGCCTCACAGGTCGCGGCCGTCAGAAGCTGGTAGTGGCAGGGGATCCACAGGCCCCAAGATGGCGTAGGGCCCTGGGAGCGTGGAGCCAGTCACAGGCCCAAAGCGGAGCAAGGTGCTCAAAGTAAAAAAAAAAAAAAAAAAAAAAACCTCTGGGGCCCACACAAGCACATTTGTACTTATATGTAAGTGTTGGATAAATTTATTTTACTATACATTAAACACTGTACTTCGAGGCACTTTTCTATTTGTTTTTTTCTATGTCAATATCCTGAGCTGGCTTCACTCTCGAGAAGAGCTGCCCTTAGTGCTTGCTATCACTAAAAAGTCCTTTGCCTTTTCCCTATAATTTTCCCTCTTTGATCCACTGTGACTTATGCCGGCATCCTGAGCGCTAGCATTTGCTGTTTTTTTCTTTATAATTACGATTTGTGGTCTACAGATTAAGCCATAAAGACTCTGTTCCATCACCACACTCATTGCTCTTATCCTTTCACACTCACTTTCAGATTGCTCTTGACATATAGGCATACCCCTCCCCCTCTTCTATCAATCCTGCCCCCCCTAAAGAGAGTAGGGTGACAACATTCCCAAACTGCTATTCAAGGACACACTCCCCCTTCCCAAAAAAAATATGATTTCTGATACCTTTTTGCTGATAAAAAAAAAGTCCACGACTCTATCCGGCCACGCCCTACGTAGTCACCACACGGGACTTCATCAGGGGACCGGTATTGGATATCGGTATTACTACATGTGCCTTGAGAAGCAGTTGATAGATCATCTGTGGCGATATTTTGTATCCTGTGACTTGGAGCCTGAAGGCTGGATACTCCGATATCTTTGAGGCTGGATATACATTGTTTGGAGGCAAGTTCTGGGAGCACATAGCAGTTGTGTGAAGACACTGAATAAATATTATTTGTTAAAGAAAGTTTAATCAAGAATATTTTTTCACACCTGTTAAACTTTATTTTGGTGCATTATTTTTGCATATATTGACAGTTATGTGACAGTTTATTACTGTGCGAGATCACCATCCATTTATTAACATGAACATCATCTATTTTTAACACCAGGTTTCAACTGTTTTCAAGCCACTTTAAATGTCACCTAGCCCCCCCCCCCCCAGTTTCCAATAAAAGTTCAGTAATAATACACCACTTATGACTTTTTTCACTACAAAGGCTGTAATGCCGTTGTTAATTTTATTTAACAAATACATTTTTTTCAATTACAACAGAAAGTATAACTCATATTTAAAAACTCTTTAAATAAAACAATCTTGCAAAGAAAATGAATTAGGTTATATAAAAAACATTTCATTTTAAGGCGCTTATTTTCACAAAACAGGATAGCTAAAACTGAAACATGTTACAGATCAGAAGATGCTGTACACCTAAAGCCTCATACACACGATCAGACTTCAAACAAACTTTTCCGTGGATTTTTGTCCGAAGGGTGTTGGCCATGAACTTGGTATGCATACACACGACAGGGCTTTTTCAGTAAACTTTCCCAAAATCACGTGTTTTTTCTGCTCTTTACCGCCACCCTCTGGTCAACTTCTTCTATAGTTAGCTGATTTTAACATTGGTTCTGAGCATGCGTATTTGTACTTCAGACTAAAGTCCGATGGATTTCTGTACACACGGCAGGACTTTGCACCGTAGGACTTTTGTTGCCGAAAAGTTTGTCCGTTTGCAGAGCGAACTTTTGTCCGATGAAAACCGAAAAAGTTTGTCCGATGGAGCGTACACACGGTCGGATTTTTTTGAAAACCTGCTCAATTTGAAGTTTGTTGTCAAAAAGTCTGACCGCGTGTTTGGGGCTTTATTGTACAAATAATATTTATTCTAACAGGGTTCCAGCTTAGGAATGTATCTTGTTTGGAAAATGTTTCCAGCATAAACTTCTTTAAATTGACCCCGCGACCCAGAAAAAAAAAGAAAATGGCATATTCTCACAGAAAGCACTGTAATTTTGCTATTAAACACCAATTCATTTCTTAGCCGAGCTCCTTTATTATTACAATTCTGTGGTAGATGCCGGTAGGCACAGCGCATTCGGCAGTTACGTACTCCCCACGCTGGCCACCAGATCCTCAATTGCTTTCCAGTCCAGCTTGCTGAGAATGCTGCCAGTGCTATCGGAAGCGTTGTCCCGGTTGGCATTGCGGGAATTGTCTCCATCACCAACTGAACCCTGCATTAGAACACAGACACATAACAGGAAACAACCAATGTAATAACCAATGTACAACAGCCACTGATGTCTGCAGGTCAGAATAGGAGCTTGCTTACAAGGCAGAAAGATGACATTAGGTTAGTAGACAGGCTAGGATGAACAAAGCGGAGACAGGTGTTGGGATGAGAGCGAGTGATAAATCTCTGTCTGTAAATTTCTCCCCTCACTTCCCTGTATTAGGGACAGGCTGGAGGTTTTCCCTAAAGTGTAACATCACCCTTGAGTACCCTTACGCTGATAAATACAATAGTTAAAAACTTTAGTCTTCACCAATGTATGTTCCCTTTTGTCTTTTTTCTTCTGTGTCTTGCAGATTTCCCCATTTGTCCCAACATAATCCTCAGATCCTAATAGTACAGTACAGGACACAGAACTGCAACTCATAGACCATGGGTAAAATACTGCTACCTTAAAGTGATTGGACACTGACAAAACCGTTTCCTAGGGCAGTCTCTAGACCTAGAGCATTTTTTGCTAGTTTCCTTAGGTGATAGACCGGTTTTCCTCTGGCGAATCATTTTTATTTTGACACGACTAAGGTTTTCTTCGTCTAACTCTTCTATCAACATCTGACTGCTTATTGGCTTGTGCTACCTAGTAGTACTTGTATTGGTTACCCTTGGTATGTACCTTGGGGACCATACCCGGTCCCCACACTGTGGGGCTGGACTATGATATTTGCTTTTGGCACTGGATACTACATCAGGCGCTCACCTGGGCATGACGTTCAACAAGTCAAGGTAGCTGCAGGGTGCTATAAAGGTTCAGGGGCATGGTTCATTCTATGGTTCCTCAAACCTGAAGACCCATTAGGGCGTATGCCCAACCCGATGGACAAAGACTAGACATTATTATGGCCCAGTGTTACAGATAGGGCAAGATAGGGTTTCCCTATACATGGACTCCGGGTTCCTGGCTTTAAAGGAGAAGGTTGACCTTTACAAAAAAAGAAATAAATGCACATTTTTTTTGCAGGTTAAAAATATATGCATTTATCAATTTTTCTTTTTGTTAGGGACCTGTAAAGCACTGCACCCATGATCAGTGGGTGTAATGACACAGTCCTGCAGACTGAACGCGTATGTTTGCCCGTACCTCAGTTACGAGCAAGCAGTTGCACTTGAGACAGGAAGCTCAATAAACTACCACAGTGCTGTGGTAGTTAATTGAGAACTACAAGCCGACAGCCACAAAGGCTGTCAGACCCTGTAGTTATGCAAATCACAGAACACTGTGAATGGATGACATGGCTGGGTGGGCGGAGCCCCAAAGCGCCACGTCTTTTTTAGATTGTGACAGCTAGCGAGGGGGGGGTTGAAGTTTCTCCGCTAGCTGTCAGAACTGGGGCTGGGTTCACACCAGTGTGAATTGGATGTGGGTTTCCCTGTATCCAATTTGCATGTCAGGAGATTGTGACCGGCTCTCTATGGAGCCGGTTCACACATCTCTGGTGCGAATTTGCATAGGAGTCTTGCGCGTCTTCTGGTCTGTTTCAGGTCCGAATTCAGCCCAAAATTCTGACTAAAATCGGACCTGAAACGGTGGAGACGCTCCGTGTTGCAGTGTAAACCAAAGTCTTAATAACACTATCCACTGTTCATAGCACATTATTCAGTTTAGTGGGCAGAAGACTGTGGTATTAACTTTATTGTGCAAATCAAAGCAACATTATGTGAAAAATTATATAAAAAAAAACCTACAGTATATACTCAAGTATAAGCAGAGTTTTTCAACACTTTTTTTTGCGCTTAAAATGCCCCCTCGGCTTATACTCGAGTCTGTGTCCATCTTCAAATTTGTGCGCCTGATCCTGGCCAGCCGTAGGTCCCCTGGACCCCAATCCTGGCACACATGTAGCCCCCCTCTTCCTCTACAAGTGTGCAAAGTTTGTTGTCCGGGGGACCTACGGCCGGGGAGAACCGATTTTTCAAAGCTGGACACCCCTTCCATAGACTCCCATGTTAAACAGTAATATCTCCGGTGATTTTGGGGACCCGGTACCGGCCGGCCCTAGGTCCCCTGGACTCCAAACTGGGCACACATGTAGCTTTTTCAAAGCCGGGCACCCCTTCGATAGACTCCCATGTTAAACGTCATTCTAGTCACACAGCGCTGGAGATCAGGTAGGGAGATTGGGCACAGTAAGGCACAGTGAGGCATGGGCACAGTGAGGCACACTGATGGACACCCTAGGCTTATACTCGAGTCAATAAGTTTTCCCAGTTTTTTTGTGGTAAGATTAGGTGCCTCGGCTTATATTCGGGTCGGCTTATACTCGAGTATATACGGTAAGTAAAATGAGGACATTATTCAAACTTGGCGGCAATCGTCATCTCCAGCTAGTGAACTAAGGACAGACTCATATGCAGTGTTATATACCTCAGAGAAGATGGAGTTTCTGCTGCTGTATAATATTCTGTGGATCTCCTCGGGAAGCTCCCATGGGCTCACAATATCCCGATCATATTCCTCCTGTACTGGTGACTGTGGACTTGTCGCCTTACTGCTCCTATCTGTATAAGACAAGTGATAAGACCAACATATATTCATATTTTTATTTTAACCTTTATGTAGTACCAACATAGAATGCAGTGCTTTACACAGTCTATTTACAGCTATCCACATCAGACACATCAGTGATTAGGATAAAATGTAGGTCTGTGGAGGTTGAGTTAAGAATACGTTTGTGCTCAAAACATGGGGAAGGTGGGAAGATAGATAGATCCAGAGCAGGAAAGTCAGAAAAAGAAAGTGAGATAGATCTAGATAAAAGAAGACAGACCGATACATACACTTACATTGAAATACTGCACAATCAAATTGGATTTTATTTCCAGTTTATCACTTTCAGCCTTTACCTTGGTGGTGTTGTTTAAGCAGCTTTGTTGTGGTTTTAAGAATGGATTTTTTAGTTTTACTATTGGCGTTAGTCCTGATTCTTCCAGTGAGCATCCCCCGGCGAGTAATCTGAGAGATGCGGTCTCCTGGTAGGGTCGGATCTGATGGAATGTAAAGGGTAAACAGTGGTATTTCTTGTTTGTAATAACTGTACCTGTGGCGAGTACCCAGGGTTAAGGGAAGGTCAGCAAACAGAAAACCTCTCTAATGCCGTGTACACACAATCGGAAATTCCGACAACAAAATCGTGGATTTTTTTCCGACAGAATGTTGGCTTAAACTTGTGTTGCATACACACGGTCACACAAATCTTGTCGGAAATTCCGAACGTCAAGAACGCGGTGACGTACGACAAGCCGAGATCAATGAAGTTCAATAGGCAGTTCGGCTCTTCTGCTTGATTCCGAGCATGCATGTTTTTTTGTGCGTCAAAATTGCATACAGACGATCGGAATTTCTTGTCGGAAAATTTGAGAACCAACTCTCAAATTTTTGTTGTTGGAAATTCCGACAGGAAATGTCTGATGGAGCCTACTACACGGTCGGAATTTTCGTCAAAAAGCTCACATCGAACATTTGTTGTCGGAATTTCCGATCGTGTGTATGCGGCATAAGATATATCTGAAATCATTAGTTACATAAAACTATAACATCTCAAAACAAAAATTTGATTTGAACACTGTTTAGATTTGCAGGCATCACCCCAGTATAGCTGCAGGCAAACCCCCCCCCCCCCCCCCCGGTACAGCCCCTTCATGCCATGAACGCAAATTTGTATACGGTCAGCGTTCGGGGTTAAGTTGCATAGATTGGAACGGGTGCCGTTGAAATAAATGGGCTGCGACTTGTCATGTGATTGTCATAGGACTTTAGATGTCCAAAGTTGCATGACAAGTTGCACTAGTGTGAACGAAGCCCAAGGCTGTGTTAAATAACTCTCTAGCTTATCCAGAGCATCTAAAATGCATTATTATGTTATACTATCAGAAATTTGAACATAAAACAACACTGCTAATTATGCAGAAATTGCAGCAAGGATGTAAAAAGTAAATGTGATTGAATTTTAGTCTGCACTACAACACTGCATGTAATGGTGCTGCCCATACAGGTCCCAGAGCAACTGCTTGCTTTTGTTTATTTTTTTTAACTGCTATTGAAAAAATATAGCTGGATTCTCATTGGTTTCCTTTCCTTTATACGTGTTCAGATAAGTAATTTAGCAATATGATCCTCTTACCATATCTTCTATTGACAGCGTAGCTAGGCACACTGCGGGGTCGGAGTATGGGTTCGCACACACTCTTTGGAAGGACAAACGTCGCTGTTCCTGTGTCAAAACATTCAGCAGACAGAAGAATTGGTATTCAGCAGTCTATGTGTAAGAACCTGACCCCGAGAGCTGGCTGGACTATAAGTAATGCACCCCTGTAGAAGTCCGTTAGGACAAAATGCATAGGGTTCTACGCTTGTTGCCATATACTGCGCCCTGATTTTTATTTGTGATCACTTCTGTAACAATCGCTGGATTTTTACACATCTGCCTATTATCATTTTAATTTTTGTTAGTGTCTTTTTAATAAATTCCCTTTTTGGCCATTTTTGATCTATGCCATGTGGAGGCCTCTTCTTTTTTTTTATTATATGTTCACTGCGTACCCTGAACCCCTGGAGGGGTATCATCGTTTGTGGTTAATACCATCCAGTCATTTGGAGTTTGAGAGTGCGGACACACAGCCACCACGCTGAGTTCGGAAGTGTCTCATTGAATGTATGTGTGGACCGGATCGGACACCACCAGAGATGATCGTCTGAGGGATCTTGGCATCACCACTCTTACCTTCGCTTGTTTGACCCACCCTTCAATGGTGCATGGGTCCACACCACATGGTAAGAGTATTTTACTTCTATCTTTTGCATTTGGATCCTATGTCCTGAGGTCATCACACGATACAAAGACACACTCACCTCCACCTGTTTCTTCCCAGCAGTCTCTTCTCATATTATAATTTGAAGACAGCCTGATTCTCCTTTTAGATGGACCTATTATTTTGAGACTGGCCACAGTTACTCCATCTTATTTCACTTTGTGACCACTGTTGATTTACACATTCTGTGTTAGGGTTGGACTAACCTGTCACGTTTTGTTGTTCATAACACCAAGTGACTCACTGTCACTATTTAATGTTTATTGTAATTGTTATTTTTATTCATATATATATATATATATATATATATATATATATATATATATATATATATATCTATATATATATATAATATACATTTTTTTTTTTTTTTTTTTTTAACGTCATTATTTAACTATTTTGCACATGTTGATATATACACTTTATCTTATTACTGTCCCTAAACATCAGGTACTTTTCTCCTATCATTAGCGCTGCACTTTCTCACCTTCATCTTTTTATGCAATTCTATTTGTTTTTGTGCTAGCAGCTGTTTTCACTTCACTCAGCAGTGCGGTATTTCCCTTCCATTTTCACCCCAAAATATAAACAAGGTGGAAGTTCCTAATTTAAAGCAGAATTCCAGTAAGCCAATAGTAATTTTCCCTTCTCCAGAGAGCAGAGCTGATGATGTACTGAGGTCAGGCCAACGTGTTGTTACTGGTTTCAGGTAAGTGACCAATGAATCATTATTAGAGCCAGAGAACTAGTATTCTCAGAAGGAGAGCTCAGCAATGGCAGCCTCAGTGCATTCTAGGTATAGTCTTTGTTTAACTACTTGCCTTCCGCCTGTTGTACATAACCAGATGGATGACAACCTTCCCAGGGCAGGAATCTGCCCTGGAATCTGCCCCAGAAGGTGATAGAGAGCCCGAAGTGTTGCTCTGTACTACGTGATCATTGTGACCAATCACATCATCACAGTGTAAACAGTGGATGAGGTTAGCAGCCAGTTCTCACTTTCCTCTCATACACCAATTCACCAGCAAAGCTTGACAGCCAGGAAACAAGCATTTCCAGAAGGAATGGGTCTGCAGGTTGCATTCTTTGTCTCCTTCCAATACTGGGTTCCTGGCTGTCTGGTCCTTTGAATAAGAACTTTAATCATCTGAGGACTGGCGTATGTTAAACTTCCCTCCTGTCCAGGCCATTTTTACGTTTTCAGCGCTGTGATAGTTTGACTGACAACTACATAGCCATGCAATAGTGTACCCAAATGAATTCTATATAATATTTCTTGAGACAGATAGATATTTTTTTTGGTGCCATTCAAGGACTTGTTTACACTTGCATTTCCCTCTGTAAAGCAATCTGCTGTGGATCACTTTTCAAAGGGCAGTTCACAGGCAGCTGTGCAGTGATATGTCAGCTCCTGAATGCCTGTTTTAACCCTTAAAAACATGTTAAGCTGTGGTATGTGTACCACACCATTTGTACACCATGTTAGCTTATAGTATATTCATTTTGGACAGGATTTTCTTTTTTTTTTTAATCATCTATGTCCTAATGGGGGATTTCCCTTCACTTCCTGTCCCATAGCGAAACAGGAAGTGAGAGGAAATCCCTTCAAATTGTGTGAATCCCTTGGGCCCCCCAGGTCACCAGACCTAATGTCCTATTTCCCCTCTATTACTTTTCTGGGGACAGTCCAATATTTGGGATTTTCTTTTAGGGTACTTGCAGTCTGCGTAAAAATAGGCAGCTGAGACGTGTATTGCTGTTCAGAAGGCGACGCAAGTGCAAACAAGCCCTTAAAGGCCAGCGCCACCTTTAGCAACATGTTACTTATTGCTTCAGTATTTAGGGTAACATGAGATCCTCTGCACATGTGCACTGGTTTTGGTGGCCACCTCATTTAAAGTCCCATGGGCGACTCCTTTTTGTACATATATATATATATTAGGGATGGAGGTGTATCACTGGTGACTTCAGACTTTTTAATTTGTTTGGTTTTGGTGAACATGGCAGCTTTTAGTCAAAGGAAACCAATACAAAGATGAATATGGAGGAGACCAATCCTCACCTCGTCCTGAAAATGCTAGTTGCCCAGCTGTCTCACACTTCAGTAATTTGAGTCACTGACCTGGAACAAGCATGCAACTAGCAAAGTCAGATAATAGTCACAACTCTTGATCTCTAAAGCTGGCCATACATTATACAATTTTCTTATTCAATTTCCTTTAGATTTACCTTCAACTATGTAGTGCAAGGGCCTGCCTAGATGCATACAAATTGAAAGTGTTTAGGTTTGACCTCATATTATATGGGTTTAATAAATGTAAAGAAAAATTGTACAAGAAAATTGTATAAGGTATGGCCAGCATTACCTATTCCAGCCAGTGACTCAAAGTATACTTTGGCTTAGCACAATTGTCTTTAACCACTTAAGGACCGAGCCTCGTTTTGAGATTTGGTGTTTACAAGTTTAAAACTTTTTGCTAGAAAATTACTTAGAACCCCCAAACATTATATATTGTTTTTTTTCTAACACCCTAGAGAATAAAATGGCGGTCATTGCAATACTTTTTGTCACACCGTATTTGCGCAGCGGTCTTACAAGCGCACTTTTTGGGGAAAAAAATGCACTTGTTTGAATTAAAAAATAAGACCACAGTAAAAAGTTAGCCCAATTTTTTTTTTTATATTGTGAAAGATAATTTTTACGCCGAGTAAATTGATACGCAACATGTCACGCTTCGAAATTGCGCCCGCTCGTGGAATGGCGTCAAACTTTTACCCTTAAAAATCTCCATAGGCGACGTTTAAAAAATTCTATAGGTTGCATCTTTTGAGTTACAGAGGAGGTCTAAGGCTAGAATTATTGCTTTCGCTCTAACGATTGCGGCAATACCTCACTTGTGTGGTTTGAACACCGTTTTAATATGCGGGCGCTACTCACGTATGCGTTCGCTTCTGCACGCAAGCTCGTCGGGATGGGGCGCTTTAAAACATTTTTTGGGGGGTTTTCTTATTTAATTTTACTTGATTTTATTTATTTTTATACTGTTTTAAAAATAAAATAAAAAATTGGTCACTTTTATTATAAAAAATTGGTCACTTTTATTCCTATTACAAGGAATGTAAACATCCCTTGTAATAGAAAAAAAGCATGACAGGTCCTCTTAAATATGAGATCTGGGGTCAAAAAGACCTCAGATCTCATATTTAGACTAAAATGCAATAAAAAAATAAAATAAAAATTTTGTCATTTGAAAAAATGACAACAAAAAAAATGTGCCTTTAAGACGTATGGGCGGAAGTGACGTTTTGACGTCACTTCTGCCCTGCTATGGTATGGAGACAGGTGGGGGCCATCTACCTCTCACTCGTCCCCATACCCAGCTAGGAAGAGGACCCGATAGCCTCCGCCGCTACCGACGGCTCCGGTAAGCGGCAGAGGGCGCGGAAGGGCCCCCCTCCCGTCGCCGATAACAGCAATCTTTTTTAAAAAGGTGAACTTGCCCTTTAAAAGAAACCAGTGCTGAGAATACACGTAAGCTGCCATTGATAAACTCCCCTCTTGAAACTGCTAGTTTAACCACTTAAGGACCAGCTCCTGTATATATACGTCCTCTTTTCTTTTTTTTTTTGCAGGTGAAATTATGCGCAGTCATTTTTTTTCTTTTATTAGGAACCTGTAAAGCATTGCACCTACGACCAGCAGATCGTGGGTGCAATCTCAGGCTCCTGTAGAACATGTTACCAAAGGTGAACTTATCCTTTAAGTGCAGAGATACTTTGGCAGCCCTGTGTAACGCTACCACCTCACCTGACAACCCATTGCTTCTTACCTCGGGTCTGTGTCCGTAAAGGAGAAGAGATGGACCTTGGCTGTAGTACACCAGCTCTGGAGGCTGACCGTCTTTTCTCATTATGGGCAGTAGACAAGCTGTGAGCCACAGTGCGAGATCTGCAACAGCAAAACACCAGAGTGGACTGTATGATAACTGTGAGATGTGCAAGTATAATCCTATTTACAGATATCTCATGCTGGGCTCTTTTTGCGGAAGGGACTCATGAAATAAGGCCTTAGACATTGAATGATCTGAAAAGAACTTCTTTAGATCACATAATATACTCCTTTACATGTTTCAGTAATTTACAATAAGCAAGAACGAATGGTGGTTAAAAAGACTTGCTAGTAACTCACCCAGTAGAGGAGTGCTGTGCTGTCCGCGGCCTGGACAGAGATGTCTGGGACCTGCTGGGTTTGGTACTCCTAGCTGGAATCTGAGGAGCAGCCGATACCATCTCCTGCATGAGACTCATAGCATCTGATATCCGATGACTGTGATGCTCAGACAGAAGCATCCTGAAAACACACAGAAAACACTGCTGACATCCTCAGAAGTGTTTACAGCTACCATGTGGATCAGACGCATACGGCTACAGCATACACAGGGAGATTTAATGCTTAATTACTGAAAATTGCTTCTCATTTACAAGTGATTTTTGTGCATTTGGGACAACTATCAGTAACAGTTTCATGAAGATCTGCAAAAGATTTGCCACTAAACTTGCAACAGTTTTCACATTTAAAATATATAGTTACATAGTTAGGTTGACAAAAAAAAATACATGTCTATGTTATCAAATTCAACTGACAATTTTTTTTTTTTTTTTAATAAAATCCTCCATCCCCCGAACCCCAAACCGACAGTTCACCCAGAAGAAGGCAAAAACCTATATAAATCATGGTCCAATTTTCTCCAACAGGGAAATATTTCCTTCCTGATCCCTTAAGCAATTTATTACTTATAATTATTACAAGGTATTTATAATCTGTTCACATCCAGCTTTTTACCAAACTACAAAGTGGGCCACAACCAGCTAAAGCCAGAACATATCTAAAGTCAGAACATTTTATAACCAGCAGACGTAGAAGGGGGTCATTTATCACACGGATTTCCTATATTACATCTGTTTCACAGCTTCCACAATCTTTTTGTGTGGTAAAAAAATTAAACCTTTTTTACTATTTATCAGCAGATTTCTTTATTCTACAATTTAAGCAATGTCTTCAGGTAGCACAGACTACACCAAAGAAAGTGGACCGTGGCTTAAGGGTGGCACTATTGTCTTGCAACAATGGGGTCCTGGGTTTAACTTCCAAGAGGTACACTATCTGCAATGGGTTTGTAAATTCTCTTTGCATGAATTTCCTTCTGTGGGTCTATGGAAGGATAACTGACATAAATCTCAACATGTGTGTCAATGTGTCTAGGGACATCAGACTATTGGCTCCTAGGGACACATGAGCTATATAAATGAAGTTCCAAAGAAAGAATTGTTTTTCTAATAAATCAGACTTTACGGGTACGTATGGAGGCAATAAACTGTATTAAAAATAATATACAATACTATATTCTTACATGTTTGTTTAAAAGAATATGTGGATCAATGTTGATCCATATATTCTTTTAAACTCGGCTAAGTCCGATTTTTTTTTTTTATGGGATTTTGAATTTGCGGATGTGATACTAAGGTGGCCCCTTTTCATTATATTATGTAGTAAATGAAGGTCTGACTTACCGGTCTTTCTCATTTTTCAATCGCTGGGTTTGCCATATTGATTTAGAATGCATTAAAGTGTTCTGAAAGGAACAAACACTTAAGATTAATACAAGAGAAATGAAGAATAAAAGCAATGAAAAAGTATTCATACCCCTTGAAATTTCCACATTTTGTCATGTTACAACCAAAAAATGTAAAAGTATTTGTAACGGCACCCCAAGTATGAAAGGGGTTAACGCCATTTAGGATATTCCCTCTCCGAACACACATCCGCTACCGACACTCCACAGTCAGGCGACCGCTTCCCATAGGAATAATTCTTCCAGAAATACGAGACAAACGCTCTGTATGAGGTTTCCAACTGGTCTGACACCCTTTATTGAGAAAAGCAGGCCCTTATATACACTAAAAGAATACTGTAGTAATCTAAATGAACAATGGTCCAACTCCACCCAAAACATAACGAGGCCCAATACACATTATTTTGACATCTCTTAGCAGACAACAGGTGAGTTCATTAGCTAATCCCTTTTAAGTTTAAATGACTATGCATGACCTTTATATTCCCCAGACTGTCTTTCTGCTAATTTACAATACACACAAGTACAGAGTTAATTATCACTATTCACAGTGAAAGGATCTTTAGCAGCTAGCCGGGACTCTCATTTACATTACACAGGTGGCACATCAGCAGCTCTCAATTAACTTGTTGAGTTCAGAATCAAACAACCAGTACATATTGTGGATTAATATTACTATCCCAATTTAGGTAGTCCAAGATATATTTCCTCAGTCACCCTATGCCCAAAGTGACACCTATTTTATTAGAATTTTAAGTGACAGGCCAACACAAAGTGGCACATAATTGTAAAGTGGAAGGAAAATGATAAATGTTTTTTAAAACGTTTTACAAATAAATATGTGAAAAGTGTGGGGGGCATTTGTATTCAGCCCCCCTGAGTCAATAGTTAGTAGTAGAGGTCGACCAATATCGGTTTTTCTCTGGCCGATGCCGATATTTAGAAATTGGGGCGGCCGATGGCCGATATATGATGCCGATTTTTGTGGCCGATATTTTAGGCCGATTTAAAAAAAAACAAAAAAAAAACAACTCACCCACTCCACTCCTTCCTGCTTACTCCCGTCACTCTAGCACACACTTGATGTCCTCAGTACAGATGGCACTGGCAGGTGGCACTGGTTTGGAACTGACAGATGGCACTGATTGGCATTGGCTGGTGGCACTGGTTTGGAACTGACAGATGGCACTGATTGGCATTGGCAGGTGGCACTGATTTGGAACTGACAGATGGCACTATTGGCACTAACAGGTGGCACTGATTGGCACTAGCAGGTGGCACTGGTTTGGAACTGACAGATGGCACTGGTTTGGAACTGACAGATGGCACTGATTGGCAGTGGCACTGGCAATTGGAACTGGTTGGCACTGGCAGGTGGCACTGATTGGCACTGGCAGGTGGCACTGGCTGGTGGCACTGATTGGCGGTGGCACTGGAAGGTTTCACACTAAGCCGAGTGTAACTGTAACCAGTGCTGGGACAAGATCAACCAGCGCCCAGGGCAAAGTGCCCCCCCCCCCCCGGGGTTCGGACTTGGGCCCCTTTCACACAGTCTTTGCGATCAGGTCTGTCTGTCATTTTTTCAGGCGGACCTGATTGGAACCTCCATTCACTCCTATGGAGCGGTGGATGTCAGCTGTGACATGTCTGCTTACACCGCTGATATCCGATCCTGTCAGTGAAATCCAGACAGCTGGAAAGCCTATCGATCCGTTTTCATCCGATCTTCCCATAGAGGAGAGCAGGTCTCTGACAGGTCCATCTCAGCACAGTGAGCGGAGATGGACCTGTCATTCGCCTGCTCAGCGGGGATCAGAGGAACGATCCCCCACTGAGTAATGTTTGTGACATGCACTATAATAGTACTTACAGTGTTGCACTGCAGCAACCTGCAGAAATGTCCTGTACCAAACCACATGTGTGCACACATATGGGGGTGCACACATATGGGGTAGTGGTCAGTGGTGCCAATTTGGAAAAGGAGTCCAAGACCCTTTTCTAAAAATGTCCTGTACCAAACCACATGTGTGGGTTAGCAGATGAGTGGGGGTGCATTTAACTATCAATGGCACTGCTGTGTATCTACTGAAGGACAGTGCGCTGTGTTTGTCAAGAAAACCACAATTTTGTGCATGATCCTGACTACGTGTGAACCTAGCCATATAGCTGTTTCACACTGGTGCGCTTTGGTTTGACCACAGTGCGATTGTATGTGTGATTTACTTGCAGTTTTAGGTGTGCTCCTGATGAATTCTAGTGGACTGTGTGTTTTCTGATTGCGCATCAAAGATGCAGCATGCAAGACTGTAATTTGCTTTTGTGAAAACAGACAGTCTAATAGAATTGAATGGGAGCGCACCTAAAACTGTGGGTAAACTGCATATACAATCGCACTGTGGCCAGACCACAGCACACCAGTGTGAACCTACTATTAGCCCCTGTTCACATTGACTATGGCTTTGAAATTGTGCGACTTAACCTGAAATCGCACAATTTCAGAGCTGCATCTCAGTGCGACTTTGGGTTGCGACTTTGAAGACATCTTTGGGTCAAGGGTAGCAGGGGAGCCCATCTGATCGTGTAGGAAGCGTATCACCTGCGTCCAATATGCCTGAATGGTAGGGCAGAACCATATGAGGTGGTAGAAGGAGCCCGGGGTATGGTCACAGAGGCGGCATCCTGGATTGTACGTGGGCCTGAAACGTGCCACTCTCTGAGGGGTCAGATATGTTCTATGTATAATGTACAGCTGTGTGAGGCGGTCCGACAGCTTGGGGGAAACCTTTTTCACGTCCTCCAAAATCTCGCCCCAGTCCTCATCCTCTATAAGTCCAACATCCGCCTCCCATCTAGTCTTAGCAGTATAGGCCAATGCTGTGGTGCTAGGGAGACGAATGGCGGAGTACAAAGTGGAGATGAGCTTAGCAGGCACATTACCCGTGACTGTGTCCACTATGGAGGGAACTGCCAGGGACGGGTAAGAGCCAGAAAACTGGGCCTGTATGGCGTGACGGAGTTGCAAATACCTGAAGAAAAGGCAATTGGGGAGGGAAAATTCGTCCTTCAGCATTTGGAATGGCTTAAGGCCTGAATCGGTCATGATCTGGTGTATGTATAAGATCCCATGGCGTATCCACGCCGCGGGGTCCGGAATGGACAATAATTCTGGCAAGCATGTATTGTACCAGAGAGGGGTATGAGAGTGTACCTTTGGGGTCCCAGTTCTCTGCAGTGCCGCCCGCCATACCCTCCGGTGGTGAGTCAACATGTCTGCTGTGCGTTGGGGGGGGCGTCTTGTCAATGGGGCTCTTAGGACCGATTGAAGTGGGGTGTGGGCCGAGTCATCTGGGTGCTCACAGAGTAGTGTCTGGTATCTCGTTAGTTCTTGTTTATCAAAATAATAGAAGTGGGACAGCTGGGAGGCAAAATAATAATCCTGAAGGTCAGGGAGAACAGCTCCTCCCAACGTCACAGGGTTCTTCAGAATTCTCCAGGATAATTTGTGTCTGCCATGACCCCAAATAAATGAATTCAGGATGGATTCAATTGTCCTGAAAAAATTTTGTGGTATATAGAGGGGAGCATGCCAGACCAAATAGAGTATCTTGGGAAGGAGTATCATCTTAACTAAGCTGACGCGACCCATAACACCCAGGGGTAGTCTGGCCCAAGTCTGCGTCTTGTTCTTGATCAGAGCAAACAGGGGTTCAATGTTCAGTAGTTTATAATCTGAGAGCGATCTGGTGACCTGTACGCCAAGGTATTTAATCTGGGAGACCCTTGGAAGAGCCAGAGGAGGGGACGCGAACGAGGAGGGGAAATGGTCAATCGGAAGGATCTGGGACTTAGACCAATTAATACTCAGACCCGAATGGCCACCCATACGTTCTATGGACTGGAGGGCTGCTATAAGAGAAGGACCGGAGTCCGCCAGATACAAAAGTGTGTCGTCGGCATACATCCCAATCTTTTCTTCCAGGTTCCCCATCCTGAGACCTCGGATGCAAGTGTCCGCACGGACCATTATGGCCAACGGCTCCACAGCCAATGCGTAAAGCATGGGGGAAAGGGGGCAGCCCTGCCGGGTCCCTCTCTCCAGCGGGAACTGGTCAGAAAGCCAACCATTCACAAACACTCTGGCCCTTGGGGACTGATAGAGGAGTTGGACCCAGCGAATAAAGCTGGGGCCAAATCCAAATCTTGAGAGACACTCCCACAGGTAGTTCCACTCCACGGAGTCGAAGGCCTTGGCGGCATCCAGCGCCACCACGACCCTCGAGCCAATTTCATCATGGGACCCCTGAATATTCATAAATAGGCGGCGAATATTCATGGCCGTGTTCTTCCCTGGCATAAAGCCGGTTTGGTCAGGGTGTATCAATGACAGAATAACCTGGTTAAGGCGGGAGGCTAGAATCTTAGCTAATATTTTAATGTCTACCTGTAACAGGGAAATGGGCCTATACGACTCCGGGTATTTAGGGTCCTTTCCGGGTTTGGGAATTACGACTATTTGGGCTTCTCGCATAGATGGGGGTAGAACTCCTGAGTCAAATATGGATTTATACAGGTACTTAAGTTCAGGGATTAGGATTTCAGAGTAGGTGGCATAGAACTCAAGAGGTAGGCCATCCAATCCTGGGGCCTTGGATGAGGCCAGACAGGAAATGGCCTCGGAGATGTCCTCCTCAGTAATAGGGGCTTCCAGAATTTCAAGCTGGTCGTCTGTCAGTCTAGGGAATTGAACTCCCGCTAGGTAGTCCCTGGTGTCTTGGGGAGTGTGGGTGACCCTGGAAGTGTAGAGTGCACGGTAGAATCTCCCAAATTCCTCCGCCACCAGTTGCGGATCGGTGATGTCGTTCCCCTGTGGGTCGGTCAAGGACACCACCACAGGGGGACGCATATCCAAGTGGGCGAGATATGCGAGCAGTTTGCCCGATCTCTCTCCATACTCAAACACCCTCTGTCTACAGAAGAAGATACGTTGTTTAGCCTTCTCTATGTGCAATTGGGAGACCTGGCGCGCCTGAATCTTTAGATTGTTGGCCGCGCTGGGCGAGGGGTCCCGGTGGAACGCCTCCTCCAGCACCTGCAGGTGCTCCGCAGCCTGCTGGACAATAAATGTTGATGACCGTTTAAGCCTGTTAATACGTGTGGAAAGTAGGGAACGAGCGTGAAGTTTAAACATTTCCCACACCGCATCATGCGTGGCAGTGTCCCTGTTGGCCGTAAAATAGTATTGCAATTCTGTGGGGATGTCATCCTGGTCCTGCAGGGCAGTCAGCCAGAACGGGTTTAGCCGCCAAGAAGGAGCAGGGGAAGCCTTCAGGAGCTGGATCGTGACCCAGTAGGGGGCGTGATCCGAGAGGACTCTCGGAGCAAAGCCCACATCTCCTAGCTTAGGCAGCAGGGACATTGAGATAAAAACAAAATCAATTCGTGACATTGTGTTATGACTGGCTGAAAAGCATGAGAAGACTTTAGTGTGCAGGTGTTTGTGGCGCCAAGTGTCGACAAGAGCAAAGTCGGTCATTATGCGGTGCAGTCTGGTATGGGTCGGTGGGTTAAGGGGGGGATCCAGTGTGCCCAGACGGTCCAGAGCGGGGATCAGGGTCATATTGAAGTCCCCCATCCACACTGCCGGTACGGAGGGGTATTGTGTCATAAAGGCAAGGCCTTCCTGAATTACAGCTGAGTTGTACGGGGGGGGGGGGGAATATAGCAGGCAAGTAGCAGGATAGGAGACCCATTAATGGTGGCGTGCATAAACACATATCTTCCCTGCTGATCCGTGCGGAGCAGTATTAGCTCAAAAGGTACCCGTTTGGCAACCAGGACCGATACTGCTCTGGAATATGAGGTGTGAGTGGCATGATAAGCCCACCCCACCCAAGGTTTTTTAAGGGAGGATTGCAAGTGGCCCGTGACATGGGTCTCGACCAGTGTGATAATGTCAGCTCTCTGAGATTTGAGAAATGTCAGGACCGCTGTGCGTTTGATCTTATTGCGTAAGCCTCTAACATTCCACGTGAGGAACTTCAGGGAACTCATGGTGGGTATATGGTGTGTATAATAGACCGCAGCCAGACCAGAACCAGCAGAGCAGATAAGGACACATCAGACAGTACAGAACACATCAGCAACCAATATTGATAGTGCATGTATGACAATGACATAGTACCTTTAGCAGAAATAAACAATTGTGAACATAGTGGCAAATAAAAAACAGCCAAAACATTTCCCCTCCCTCCCAGTCCAGTGCCACCCCAACTCGGCATGAACATAGTATCCCAAAACCAGGTATCAACCGGGGACATCCAACGTGAAAAAAGCATTGGAGGCGAGGGACTTAATTTCAAAGGGACATAGATACCTGTGATGAACAGAAAACAAAAAAGGAGGAAAAAACAGTCAGGTAAACGGGGGGAGTGAAAAAAGTCCATAGAGAACCTAGGGGGGCGACTTCTTCTCTGAGAAGTGCATGGGGTGTAGGGGCCACAAAAGCACAACACCATTGCAGCCGTGCAGAAGGGAGCCCCGCCTGCCATCAGGGCGGTACGTAAAGTAGGATAGGAAGTTCCAGCAACGTTCGGTAAGCTGCCCTCTACAAGTATCTCCCATGTGTGGGGAGAACGGGGAATTAACAGTTAAGTCACCCGAAGGTGGCGAGCATGCTGTGAGATCCGAGGAGGGGCGGAAAAGGCTTTTAGGTCTGTCTCCCCCGTCCCGGCGGAGGGCACCCACTAGCAACAGAGCAACCGTGAGGCGAATCACCAGGGCACGAACAGGGAGTGCCACCGGCACAGGGGGCAGCAGGGGAGAGAAAAGAAAAGTACTCACAGCTCCCAGACAGCGCGGTATGCTCAATCTCGCCGATCTCTCCTGTCAATCCAAGTGGATGCCGACTCTGGGTCCTCGAAAAAGTGGGTCCGACCGTCGCACTCCACACGAAGCTTTGCAGGGTACAGCATGGCGTATTTGAGGTGTAGAGTGCGGAGGCGCTTCTTAACATCCTGGAACCTGGACCGCTGCCGTTGCACCTCATTGGAGAAGTCCGGGAAGACGGCAACATGTGCGTTGGTATGGGGGATATTCCCCTTCTCTCTGGTTAGGCGGAGGATCTTGTCGCGATCCCTGAAATTAAGGAACTTCGCTATCAGGGTAAACGGTGGAGCTCCTTGGGGAGGAGGGCGGCCAGGGATTCGATGAGCTCTCTCCACTGCAAACATTACCGAAAATGCGTCTCTGCCGAAGGTTGAGGTTAGGAGGTTTTCAAGGAAGCTCTCCGGATCGGTGCCCTCAGCAGACTCAGGAAGACCGATGAAGCGGAGGTTACATCTCCGAAGGCGATTTTCCATGTCATCCTGTTTTGCGCTAATCTGTTGTAACTGGCGGCGCACCTCATCGGTGGTATGTTGTAAAGGGTGTAAGATATCCTCTGCTCTGCTAATACGGGTCTCCGTCACGCGGTCCCTGAGGGTAGAAAGATCCTGCCGGATAAGGGACACATCAATTTTTACCTCCTCGATCTTGGTGGTAAGCGTGCTCTGGCACATGGCGATGGCATCCAGTAATTTGTTAGTAGCCACCACAGAGTGATCTGCATCCAGGAAAGCAGCAGCGCCGTCTCTGACCTGCCGATCCCCCTCCTCAAGCCGGCGGTATCTGGCTAGTTTATCGATGGCTTCAGAATTATTTTTAGACGGAGACATGCTGTAAGGCGACAGGGAAGATCCCTGGGTGCACCAATATGGCCGCTGTTAAGGAGGCCGGGTCCTCCACAACCTCCCCCCCCACCGCTGCCCAGGGATGGCCCAACGTAAGCAGCAGGTCACTCTCAAGCAGCTGTAATGGCAACAGGCTGCATGCAGGGGAATCTGAGCTCAGGGGAGTCAGGGAGGCCTGTAATACTTGCCAAAGATGTCTCCGGGTGGAGCAAGATGGCCGCCGTTCCGGGAGTCAGGCCGAGACCGCGGTCCGCTCACACAGCAGGTGCAGAGTGCAAAGACACCCCAGCAGCTGCAGCAGGTAATCCGGGGGCCGATGTAGGAGAGGATGGAGCCCAGTGCGCCCAGGGAGGCAAGGAGAAGTGTCCAGGGCCGCCGTCGGGAGGGCCAAGATGGCCGCCGAACCAGGAACTAGGCCGAAGCCGGGGCCCTTCCTGAAGCAGAGGACCGGGAAGCGCCGCGACGGCGGCAAACCAGCGGGCTAACAGGCTTCAGGAACCACAGGGAGAGCAGGACATGTCCTCGGATGTAGGGGATGGCAGGAACCGAGCAGGATGCAGGCAGGATGGTAGGTTAGGAGTATGGGCAGACGGAGCTCACATCACATGCGACCTATCCCATTGCTATCCAGGCCACGCCCCCCGACTTTGAAGACATCTGTGTGGCTTCATGCGCAGATGTCTATTGAAGTCACACCCTAAATCGCAAAAGTAGTGCATGTACTACTTTTTCAAATTGATGCGG
This sequence comes from Rana muscosa, assembly GCA_029206835.1. Classification (NCBI taxonomy): domain Eukaryota; kingdom Metazoa; phylum Chordata; class Amphibia; order Anura; family Ranidae; genus Rana; species Rana muscosa. The sequence goes on along the minus strand of CM055116.1, from coordinate 1,184,411,274 downwards.
CAACTCAAAGTCAGTGTCGCATTGATTTGAACAGTGCCTTGCCGGCAATAGGATTTGACTTGTCAAATTCCATGACAAATTGCTACAATGTGAAGGGGGGAGGTTAAGATATTAGAAAAAAGAGAGAATCTGTGAGGAGGTTGGGGTGGTAAACGTATGTGCTAATGTCTTCATTAGTGACAGAATGCAGGGAATGCGATAGGCTGCATGGTGGGGACAGGACAATTATGAGAGCTAAAAGCAAACTGGGATGGAAAGGGTGTAATATCTGTGTGGAATGCTGAGCTGAGACAGGACAGGAGGCAGCATGATATGTGTAGTGAAGATTTATGGAGAGGACAGCAGATAAGAGAAGAAGGGAAAAAATGAACTAGGCAGGGGAGCGAGGAGGATAGGTGCTGACTTATGGTGTGTGAACATGCAGCAAAGGCAGAGAGAGATAAGTGTAGACTGGGAGGAGCGGAGATGAGCTGCTTGGACTGACCATAGTAAAAGTAACAAGGAAGAAGGTGAAGTAATCTGCTACACCGGGAAGGAGAGCAACCCCGACATCAAGCTGACAGCTCCTCTCTCTCTTCTCTCTGTTCACACACTCAGTGCGGCGTTTGATGCTGCCAGAGCTGCTGAGTATGGAGAAGGAAGGACTGGAGGAACGGCCAGTGTAAAATATCGGCCTAATTTTGATAACAATCGGCCAATGCCGATTTATCAAAAATGGCCAAATATCGGCCGATATATCGGCCAGCCGATATATCGGTCGACCTCTAGTTTGAAGAACCACGTTTCACTGCAATTACAGCTGCAAGTCTTTTTGGGGATGTCGCTTTCAGCTTTGCACATTTAGAGAGTGACATTTTTGCCCATTCTTCTTTGCAAAATAGCTCAAGCTCTGTCAGGTTGGATGGAGAGCGTCTGTCATCAGCTATTTTCAAGTCTTGCCACAGATTCTCAATTGGATTTAGGTCTGGACTTTGACTGGGCCATTGTAACACATGAATATGCTTTGATCTAAACCATTCCATTGTAGCTCTGGCTGTATGTTTAGGGTCGTTGTCCTGCTGGAAGGTGAACCTCCGCCTCAGTCTCAAGTCTTTTGCAGACTCTAACAGGTTTTCTTCTAAGATTGGCCTGTGTTTGGCTCTATCCATCTGCCCATCAAATCTGACCAGCTTCCCTGTCCCTGCTGAAGAAAAGTATCCCCACAACATGATGCTGCCACCATGTTTCACGGTGGGGATGGTGTGTTCAGGGTAATGTGCAGTGTTCGTTTTCCGTCACACATAGCGTTTTACTTTTAAGTGAAAAGTTAAATTGTGGTCTCATCTGACCAGAGCACCTTCTTCCACATGTTTGCCGTGTCCTCCACATGGCTTCTCGCAAACTGCAAACGAGACTTCTTATGGCTTTCTTCTTGCCACTCTTCCATAAAAGGCCAGATTTGTGGAGTGCACAACTAATAGTTGTCCTGTGGACAGATTCTCCCACCTGAGCTGTGGATCTTTGCAGCTCCTCCAGAGTTACCATGGGCCTCTTGGCTTCTTCCCTTATTAATGCTCCCCTTGCCCGGCCTGCCAGTTTAGGAGGACGGACTTATCTTGGTAGGTTTGCAGTTGTGCCATACTCTTTCCATTTTCGGATGATGGATTGAACAATGCTCCGTGCGATGTTCAAAGCTTGGGATATTTTTTTTATAACCTAACCCTGCTTTAAACTTCTCCAGAACTTTATCCCTGACCTGTCTGGTGTGTTCCCTGGCCTTCATGATGCCGTTTGTTCACTATGGTTCTCCAACAAACCTCTGAGGGCTTCACAGAACAGCTGTATTTATACTGAGATAAAATTACACACAGGTGGACTCTATTTACTAATTAGGTGACTTTTGAAGGCAATTAGTTCCACTAGATTTTAGTTTGAGGTATCAGAGTAAAGGGGCTGAACACAAATACACGCCACACTTTTCAGATATTTGTAAAAAAAATTGAAAACCATTTATCATTTTTCTTCCACTTCACAATTATGTGCCACTTTGTGTTGGTCTATCATATAAAATCCCCAAAAAATACATTTATATTATTTGCTTGTAACATGACAAAATTTGGAAAATTTCAAGGGGTATGAATACTTTTTCAAGGCATTGTACATCTTTAAAGTATTTCTTCAATAGACTTCACAGCAAGCAAAGATAAGAATAGGACCCCAGAGCCTGCACCTTAAATGCCGGTTCACACTACAGCGACTTGGGATCCCTCTTGTCAGACCTCAAGTTGCCCCAAGTCGCTGGACATAAGAAATTCCATTGAAGTGAATGAGAGCTGTCTTAATGTACACTACTGAAGTCGCTCCGCCTTCAGAAAAGGTTCCTATACTACTTCAAGGCGACTTCTAGGCAACCTTTACCCATAGATTTCAATGGAAGTTGCCTCCCAAGTCGGATCTCCATCTTAACTGAAGCAACTTTACAGGAAAAGAAAATAGTTTACCCAGGCAAACCCCTCCCTCCCACAGAGCCGATTATTCTGTGATTGGCCACAGCCAAAGTCGCCAGTCCTGGAGGCAACTTAAGTCGCGTTGTAAGTTGCTCAAAGTCACGCTGAAGTCGCCTCCAAATCGCCTTGCAAAGTCGCGCTGTAATTCGGGTTGCCCCTGTGTGAACCGGTGTCTTGTCGAGCTGGTTCCTCCTATCGATATGGTTCCCCCCTTGACTGCGCAGTCAAGAGGGAACCAGATCGATAGGAGGAACCATAGGCTCACAGCTGTGGACGCGCTCGCCCCCGATGCTTCATTACACACGCCGCTTTCTTCTTCATGCCGCTCTATACAGCAAGGGGCGGATCAGATGTGATATTGAGCAGTGCGATTTGTTTGTTTATACACAACGCTCTATACAGCCCCTTGCTGTATAGAGCAGCGTGTATAAACAAACAAATCGCACTGCTCAATATTATCACATCTTAGCCGCCCCTTGCTGTATACAGCGGCATGAAGAAGAAAGCAGCGTGTGTAACTAAGCAACGGGAGCGAGCGCGTCTGCAGCTGCCGAACAGCTGTTAAATCTCTGAGATTTCCGTCGCCTCGGATTGCGCCTGCGCAGTCAAGGGGGAACCATATCGATAGGAGGAACCAGCTCGTCAGAACACCGGCACTTAAACAAATCAACATTTGTAACAGGTTCTCTCTAAAGTTAATTTTATTACCAAAGTCTTTTTTCTTGGTGAAGGGTTCCAAGTCAAGTCATAAATAATTGATAAGTCTCCACCTAGCAGCTGTGTTGCGGCTCTGTAGTGTAGATGAAGTGACACATTTTAACACACTCCTCCACTTCACACAAGTTGAGGAACGGTCAGTCCACAGGGGATTCACATTTCACCCTGATTATTATGCTGCGTAAACACTACTAATATAGTTTCTTCTTGTGACCTAATGCTTTGGCAGCCACAATCACATAGTTATGGGATACTTGATGCTTTTTATGCTCAGGCCTGGTTCACACTGGGGCGACAAACGCTCCGACATTGGGAGCTCATGTCGCATGACGTGTGAAAATCAATGTTTCCCTATGGGAGCCGTCCTAACTGGTCCGACACATGTCGGTCCGACTTTGAAAATGCTCCCTGTACTACTTTGGTCCGACTTTGATCCGACTTCAGCCCATTGACTATCATTGAAGTCGGATCAAAGTCGGACCGCAGTCTTGCATGGTCCGACTTTGGCATGCGACTTGTGCTGTACTGCTCTTGAGGGGGAACTCCAGGCCAAATTTTAAATAAAAAACCGGCGTGGGTTCCCCTCCAGGAGCATACCAGGCCCTTGGGTCTGGTCTGGATTTGAACGGGCGCCCCTACGCCGAAAAAACGGCGTGGGGGTCCCCCAAAATCCAAACCAGACCTTTATCCGAGCACACAACCTGGCAGGCTGCAGGGGAAGAGGGGGGGACGAGAGAGCAGCCCCCCTCCCTCCTGAACCGTACCAGGCCGCATGCCCTCAACATGGGGGGTTTGGTGCTCTGGGGCAGGGGGGCGACCTGCGGCCCCCCACCCCAGAGCACCCTGCCCCCATGTTGATGAGGACAGGGCCTCTTCCCGACAACCCTGGCCGTTGGTTGTCAGGGTCTGCGGGCGGGGGGCTTATCGGAATCCGGGAGCCCCCTTCAATAAGGGGGTCCCCGGATCCCGCCCCCCCACCCTATGTGAATGAGTATGGGGTACATCGTATCCCTACCCATTCACCTGGTGGAAAAAAATTGCAATAAAAAAAACACTACACAGGTTTTCAAAGTAATTTATTGCACAGCTCCGGGGGTCGACTTCCGGGGGTCTCCGGGGTCGTCTCCCGCTCTCCGGTTCTTTCTTCCGCCGGGCCTCCGCTAACTTCTTTTTAGCTCTCTTGCTAACAGAGGCCCGGTCTTCCCGTTGTCTCGTCCGGCTCTCCGTTGTCCTTCTGCCGGCCCCTCCACTAACTTCTTTTTAGCTCTTTCGCTAGTGGAGGGGCCGGTCTTCCCGTCGCCGTCGGCTTCTTCTTCCCTCTTCTCCTTCTCGATGTTGACGCGTCGCTTCCTCCCGCTGTAATACTGGCTCTCCGCTCCGCTCCGCATTAATATAGGCTTCTCATGACGTCACAGTCACATGTTCCGGGGCACATGGCCCGGAGCATGTGACTGTGACGTCATGGGAACATGTGACTGTGACGTCATGAGAAGCCTATATTAATGCGGAGCGGAGAGCCAGTATTACAGCGGGAAGAAGCGACGCGTCAACATCGAGAAGGAGAAGAGGGAAGAAGAAGCCGATGGTGACAGCGACGGGAAGCCCGGCCCCTCCACTAGCAAAAGAGCTAAAAAGAAGTTAGTGGAGGGGCCGGCAGAAGAACAACGGAGAGCCGGACGAGACAACGGGAAGACCGGGCCTCTGTTAGTAAGAGAGCTAAAAAGAAGTTAGCGGAGGCCCGGCGGAAGAAAGAACCGGAGAGCGGGAGACGACACCGGAGACCCTCGAAGTCGGAAAAGACCCCCGGAAGTCGGAAGAAGACCCCCGGAGCTGTGCAATAAATTACTTTGAAAACCTGTGTAGTGTTTTTTTATTGCAATTTTTTTCCACCAGGTGAATGGGTAGGGGTACGATGTACCCCATACTCATTCACATAGGGTGGGGGGGCCGGGATCCAGGGGCCCCCTTATTGAAGGGGGCTCCCGGATTCCGATAAGCCCCCCGCCCGCAGACCCCGACAACCAACGGCCAGGGTTGTCGGGAAGAGGCCCTGTCCTCATCAACATGGGGGCAGGGTGCTCTGGGGTGGGGGGGCCGCAGGTCGCCCCCTGCCCCAGAGCACCAAACCCCCCATGTTGAGGGAATGCGGCCTGGTACGGTTCAGGAGGGAGGGGGGGCCGCTCTCTCGTCTCCCCCTCTTCCCCTGCGGCCGGCCAGGCTGCGTGCTCGGATAAGGGTCTGGTTTGGATTTTGGGGGGACCCCCACGCCGTTTTTTCGGCGTAGGGGCGCCTGTTCAAATCCAGACCAGACCCAAGGGCCTGGTATGCACCTGGAGGGGAACCCACGCCGGTTTTTTAATTTAAAATTTGGCCTGGAGTTCCCCTTTAAGATTCATACCAAACACAGTGCCTGATATTGGCGGGGATCCAAGTCAGATCCCCGTTCATTGAAAGTCGGACATATGTCGGCTTTATGTCGCAGGGCAAAGTCGGATCCAAAGTAGGACAGATGTCATGTCGCACTAGTGTGAACCCAGCCTCAAGGACTGCAGGGAGTTTGCATACTGCTATTAACAACTGAAAAAACATCAGGTTTTAAAAACTTTATGGGCATTAGTCATTTACAAAAAAAAAGTTGGGAACAAACAAAAAAAAAAAAAAAATCACCATTATAACATCTGTTTTTTTTAGCAGTAAATAGAAAAGACAGCACTGTCCAATACCAATGTGTGTAAAGCCTAGGACACACGAGCCGAATGTCGGGTGGCATCGGCCGATTCAATAGAAGCCAAACGACATTCAGCCCATGTGTACTGCAGTTGGTTCGGCCGGCTTCTGTCAAAGGGGTATGACCGAAAAAGGTCTGCCGATCGTCTCCCGATCAGTGCTATTCAGCCAATGGCTGAGAGTGCTGGCCGTAGTGTTCTGGCAGGGGAGGTGTCCCCCTATCAAGCACGCAATAGAACATCTGTGGAGATCGCTGTACTAAGGTTGGATAGTTAAGCCTAGTACACACAATTAAATTATCAGACAAATGATTGTTCATTTTGTTTTTGCACGTTAGTCTCCATATCAAAAAACAAAGAGGTTACTAAAGTACGTAAATTCTCGTACGACAGAATAAAAATTCGGAAGTGATGTAATGTTTTGTGTTGTATTTGTATTGTATTTTCAGACGAAAATGATACGGAATAAAACGAAAATTGGACAATCTGGTATCGTACGAGGAGATTTTCGTATTTGTCCCATCGGGTTAGTACACAGCTTTCGTCTGAAATTAACGATCACTTTGAAAGCGGTATTTTTTGCACTATTTTCTGATCGTGTGTACGGGGCTTTAGTAGAGCGGCTCCTAAATGTCAGTTTTTTTTCCGTTCAGCTCTGCTGGGTTAAGCTAAAAAGAAACACCTAGTGTGTACGAGGCTTAACACACAGGAGTTGATTTACTATCTGTTGCAGCTGTGCATGGTAGCCAATCAGATTCTAACTTCAGCTTGATATAAAACCTGGAAGCTGATTGGTTTCTATGCAGAGCTGCGCCAGATTTTGTACTCCCCAGCTTTAGTAAATTAACCCCTATATGTGTTGTGTGCTAGCCTAGGTCTTCTTATAAAACACCAGCATCCACTGCCAAGCATTGTACATTGCAGCTCAAAAAAAAAAAAAAAATGCTTTTTACAGGCGTTCTGCCTATAAAAGCTTAAAGAAGCTTGTTCTTTTTTTGTGCGCGTTCTCACATTTTTATTGCGCTCTTTCGAGATTTTTTGAGCATAAGAGTTTTTTTTCCACAAACCCTCCTAGATAGTATTTTCTTAACCACTGTATAAACAAAATGCTGGAACAAACGTTTTCATGCTTTTTTTTAGCTCTTTGGGACACTAGCTCAAAAACACAAGTTGGGTGTGGGTTTTTTTTTCTGCCTCTAGGAGCATATGCCTGAAAACGCCTGAAAAGCCATAGTGTGCATAGACCAGTGTTTCTCAACTCCAGTCCTCAAGGCGCCCCAACAGGTCATGTTTTCAGGATTTCCCTCAGATGAAACAGGTGTGGTAATTACTAAAGCCCCATACACACTATCAGTTTTCTTGCAGGTTTTTCTCTTCAGGTTTACCAAAACCATGTAGTGCAAGGGCCTGCCTGATTGCATACGAATTGAAACTCTTAAGGTTTGACCTCATATTAGATGGTTTTGGTAAACCTGAAGAGAAAAACCTGCAAGAAAACTGATAGTGTGTATGGGGCTTCAGGCAGTAAAACTGATCAAATCACCTGTGCAAAATAATGGAAAGCCTGAAAACATGACCTGTTGGGGTGCCTTGAGGACTGGAGTTGAGAAACACTGGCATAGACACATTGGCTAACATGAAGGGGAGATTCTAGGCAGAAAAAATAAAAGCTCAAAAGCCTGTAGGAGTCGCTTCTTTGAGCGGCAGTGTGCATGAGCCCCAATTCCTCCTCCTTAGGTCACCAGAGACAAGTGAAAAATCACAATTCACGTACAGCATGGTGTTGCGGCTGGAAGGGCTTGTGTTCTCTCTCTCTCAGTTCTTCCAATTTCTTCCTGTATTCAGTCAGACGCTCCCTTTGCTTATTCTTCATCCACATCCGCAGATCAGATCTGTTCTTCTGGCTCCTCTTTGAAGTATTTTGAGGCCTTTGTCTGTAAACACAAAACAACCACTGAGCTTTTCAACATGAATGACTCCTTTCAAAAGAAGGAGGCAGCGCTGGCTGAGAGTAAAAAATCTGCCCATAGACTGACCTAAATTTGTCCAGTTTAACAGGGACCAGCTGAGTTTTAAAATGTATGTGGCAAACCTCGCTCGACAGAAGTTGATTGTTTAAATCGATTTCTGTTGAAGGAACATATTGGAAAACTTTTCTCGTTCAGCAGCTGTAGCCAATCAGCTGCAGTTGCTGATCAATGTATTCTGATAGCATAGGGAGTCACTGTGTGGCCCCTTTCACACTTGCGGACCGTATGTCTGCTTTTTCATCCATCCGTTTACGGATGAAAAAGGGACATACATTGGTCCCTATGAGATCGCGGGTGTCAGCGGATGAATATCCGCTGACACCAGATCTCCTCCGTGTCCGCAATCCCCCGATTCTGCAGACGGAGGAAAATCCTATTTTTTCTATCCGTCTGCAGAGCGGATTGGATGAACACGGACAGACGGCCCGTGTTCATCCGATCCCCCCATAGGGAAGAGCGGAGATCTGCCAGGGCAGTCCCTGCACAGTGTGCGGGGACCGCCCTGTCATCCGCCGGCTCAGCGGAGCGATCCCCACTCACAGATCCGTCCCGTGTGAAGGGGGCCTAAGGGTACAATATCCCAGTGAGGGCGATTCCTTCATCCATCTTGTTGAACGAAAAAAAAACCCAAAAAAAACTAACAGTGTATGGCCAGTTTAAGCCATGGCAACACCCAGGGCTTTAAGTACACCTGAACTAATGACATTCATCACACCAGCTGCGCATTGTCTTTCTGGGTTGCCTACATTCCCCCCCGTACTCAGCTTTTCCTTTATACTCTACATCATATGTGTCAAACACAAGGCCCACGGACCAAATCTGGCCCTTCAGGCATTCTCATGTGGCCCTTGCACCCAGGGGAGGGATAGAAGTGAGATGTGAACAGCCTGTAACAGAGCACATTTCTGAACACTATACATAGCAAAACCCTAAACTCTGTACGTAGCGCACTCCTGAATTCTGCACTCTGTATGTAGCGCACCCCTGAACTCTGCACTCTGTATGTAGCGCACCCCTGAACGCTGCACTCTGTATGTAGCGCACCCCTGAACGCTGCACTCTGTATGTAGCGCACCCCTGAACGCTGCACTCTGTATGTAGCGTACCCCTGAACGCTGCACGTAGAGCACGCCTGAACTCTGCACTCTGTAGTAGCGCACCCCTGAACTCTGCACGTAGCGCACGTAGAGCACCCCTGAACTCTGCACGTAGAGCACCACTAAACTCTGTAAGTAGTGCACCCCGAAACTCCATACACAACTCACTCCTGGTATTTATTGCCCCTTTAAGATCCTCCCACTGTTCAGTGGGAGGCATGGTTCCTACACCTATTCTCTGGGGAAAAAAGCCCTGCATAATTTTATATAGACTTACTGTACAACCAGCCCTTTGAGAACAACCATAATGATGATGCGGCCAGCAATGAAATTGAGTTTGGAACTTCTGCTCTACAGGTACAGAAACTGGTAGGACTGTCACTGCTATAGCTTACAGTACATCATGGAAAAGGCATTGCATCTGTCGCATGCAGAATGCTTTCATGTACTGGATATCCCACTATTGCCCTGACTGTAAGGCTGGGTTCACACTATTGCGAGTTGGATGTAGGGTTGCCACCTTTTCATCAAGCCAAACCTGAACACTTTGGCGGTGCACAGCAATTTTTTTGTAGTACACGCTATAGGAGTGTAAAATACCTGGGACACCTTTTGGGTTACCCAAAGAGAGTAGTAATGAGGTGTGCTACGGTGAACAGTGGCTGTGGCCAAATTGCATTAACAATGGGGGGACTTAAAGGGGCATGGTTAAATAAAACTAAAGCATTCGTGTGCCCATAAAATTTGATTTAATTAATAAAAGAAATGTCAGTTAAAATATGAAACTAGCCTACCTTAAAAGTGGACACTGTCAGCCAGTAGGGCAGTGGACGGCGTCAGTAGAACAGTGTACCTCCATCCAAAAACCTGAATCAGCTCTACTGAACCCAACCCCATACAAACTGTTCACAAAGTGGCACGGTACAATCTACAACCCTTTCAAGCACCTTTTAATTACAAAAAAAGCCCAAAAATTTCAAAAGCAATCCACAGGCACCCACAAATAGAAGAAAATAACTGATTAAATATCAGTTATTGGGAGGCACAAATATTGTGCCTCCCCAATAGAGACCTCTATTACAGCGAGACAAAAAAAACCTTACCTTCCAGGAGCCGCTGTAAAGATGTGTGTGTGAACCTGTTAGGGGGGCGGAGTCTGTAATATGCTTTCTCCTGCAAAAGCATCCCTGGTTGCTAGGATACCAGTCCAGTGGCCCTCCATTCACTGTCTCTGGTGGCATCTTTGCCGGCGGCTGGGTTGGGGAGAGAGAGCGCACAGACAGACAGTGCAGCGTGACCCGGCTGCAGGACATTAGCCCCGCTGGAGCGGGGGAAGTAAGGGGGGGTTTGCATGCTGTTTGGGTAGCTGACAGAGGAGGGGGGTTGCTGACAGAGAGGGGGGTTGCTGACAGAGAGGGGGGTTGCTGACAGAGAGGGGGGTTGCTGACAGAGAGGGGGGTTGCTGACAGAGAGGGGGCTGCTGATAGAAGGGGGGTTGCTGACAGGGTGGGTTGCTGAAGGAGAGGGGGGCTGACGGGGGGGTTGCTGATAGAAGGGGTGTTGCTGACAGAGAGGGGGGAGTTGCTGACAGGGGGGGTGGCTTACAGAGAAGGGTGGGCTGACAGAGGGTGGCGGCTTATAGAGAGGGGCGGGCTGACAGAAGGGGGGGCTGACAGATGGGCAGTTGGAAGAGCGGATGGCAGAGGGACCTCACCTCAGTCAGGAGAAACAGCACGCCAGGCAGGGAGGTGGAACTTCGAGCGGCTGCGATCACCCAGAGCCCAGCCCCGCCTCCACATGTGACCATTTACCAGCTCCACCAGGCCAATCACAGACCGGAGCGCGGCACGCACATGACTCATTCAGCCAGTCACAGGGCGCCCGCTACCCACTGCCCAGCTCTCGCACAGGCAGTGTATGTGACAGTGTATATTGATGGCGGCGGGCTCGGGAATCGATGTGCCGCACTAGATGTTGCGCAAGGGGCCACATGACAGTTCAACTGTTGCTATACCTGTCCGGGTTGAAACCCGGGCACATGTGTTAAAACCCGGACTGTCCGGGTCAAAACCGGACAGGTGGCAACCCTAGTTGGATGAGGGTTTCCCCACATCTAATTCGCATAGCAGGAGATTGTGACCGGCTCTCTATGGAGCCTGTTCACACATTGCACAGGAGCCCTGTGCGTCTTTTGGTCCGTTTCAGGTCCGAATTCAGCCCAAAATTCGGGCAGAAATCAGACCTGAAACGGTGAATGGAGACTCGCCAGACTCCTGCTGTGAGCCGCTGCGACCTCTAGTGTGAACCCAGCCTGAAAGTGCAAGGATTCTGCAATTTCTCCTGGATCAACTTCATAGTTATCAATTACTAGGGGTAGGCCTAAGGCTATGTAAGCAGATAGTAAGGCTCCATACACGCTGGTGCTCAAACAGGCACCTGGCACAAAAACCCAATCTGCCTTAAGCATTACCCGAGGCATGAGACTGATTTAATTTATGGTGTTGCACAGGAAAATCTTGAGTTGGAATTGGGCTGTTTAAAGCACTGTACTGTCTATGGGTGATTAACCACTACAGGCCCGCGCTATAGACGAATGATGGCTACAGCGCGGACCTAGAATGCCGGGAGGAACTTCTGTGCCCGCCGCGTCACGCGGGTGCCGATGCACGTGCCTGGCGGCCACGATGTCCGCCAGGTACCCGCGATCAGCATTTACAGAGCCAGGGATGTGGATCTCTCTGTGTAAACACAGAGATCCACGTCCTATCAGGGAGAGGAGACCGATGCTGTGTCCCTTGTACATAGGGACACAGATCGGTCACCTCCCCTAGTCAGTCCCCTACCCCACAGTAGAAATCACTCACTTAGGCATACTTAACCCCTTCAGCGCCCCTAGTGTTTAACCCCTTCACTGCCAGTGTCATTTTTACAGTAATCAGTGCATTTTTATTGCACTGATCGCTGTAAAAATGACAATGGTCCCAAAATGGTGTCAAAAGTGTCCGATGTGTCCGCCATAATGTCGCAGTCACAATAAAAATCGCAGATCGCCGCCATTACTAGTAAAAAAAATAATTTATAAAACTTTTGCGCAAACTAATCAATAAACGCTGATTGCAATTTTTTTACCAAAAATATGTAGAATACGTATCGGTCTAAACTGAGAATTTTTTTTTCTTTTTTTTTTTAAATTGGGATATTTATTATAGCAAAAAGTAAAAAATAGTGGGTTTTTTTCAAAATTGACGCTTTTTTTGTTTATAGCGCAAAAAATAAAAACCGCAGAGATGATCAAATACCACCAAAAGAAAGCTCTATTTGTGGGAAAACAAGGACGTCAATTTTGTTTGGGAGCCACGTCGCACGACCGCACAATTGTCAGTTAAAGCAACGCAGTGCTTAAAGCTCAAAATTGGCTATCCTACCGCCCACCGTCAAATGACGTCAACAGATCTCCCATCCTGAGTGGACGTCATATGACGTCCTCGGCTTTGTAGGGGGATATCTGAATGATGCCTGCAGCTAGAGGCATCATTCAGATATCCTTTTAAAGTGCCGGCGATTCTGTGCACCATAAGAACGATCATAGCGGCGGTTCCGCCGCTTGATCGTTCTTATAGGCGGCGGGAGGGGACATCCCCCCCCTCCCGCCGCCATCCGGTGCTTCTCCGGGCTCTCCCGTGCGATCGGGGACCCGGAGCGAATCTTCCGGCACCGGTGGTGGGTCACATGACGAGCATAGAGATGACTGGTGACCAGATGGTCACCAGTCATCTCTATGATCGTCAGAGGCCCGGGCGCGATGTGATGACGTCACGCCCGGGTCCTCAGATGTAAACAAAGCCGCCATTGCGGCTTGTAAGTATGGGATCAGTGAAAAAAATTTCACTGATCTCATGCTTTCCAGCCTGGAGGAGAGAAGTGGGGTCTTATTGACCCCGCATCTCTCCATAAAGAGGACCTGTCACACACATTCCTATTACAAGGGATATTTACATTCCTTGTAATAGGAATAAAAGTGATCAAAAAAAGTAAAATAATTGTAAAAAAAAAAAAAAAAGTCAAAAAAAAATAAATAATAATATTTAAAAAAAAATAAAAAATTAAAACGCCCCTGTCCCCGGTAGCTCGTGATATAACATACATATGTAAACGCCGTTCAAACCACACATGTAAGGTATCGCCGCATGCGTTAGAGCGCGTGCAACAATTCTAGCACTAGACCTGTAATTCTAACCTGTAAAATAAATTAAAGCGTCGCCTATGGAGATTTTTAAGTACCGACGTTTGGCGCCATTCCATGAGTGTGCGCAATTTTAAAGCGTGACATGTTAGGTATCTATTTACTCGGCGTAACATCATCTTTCATATTTTCCCAAAAAATTGGGATAACTTTACTGTTTTGTTATTTTTTAATTCATGAAACCATTTAAAAAAAAATAAAAAAGGCGTTTGAAAAATTATTGCGCAAATATCGTGCAAGAAAAAAAAAGTTGCAATGGGCGTCATTTTATTCCCTAGGGTGTCTGCTAAAAAAACATATATAATGTTTGGGGGTTCCGAGTAATTTTCTAGCAAAAGAATGATGATTTGTACATGTAGGAGAGAAGTGCTAGAATAGGCTCGGTATTGAAGTGGTACAAAAAGCCCGGGGTTGAAGTGGTTAAGTGCCCAGTAAGCAAGTGGTTAAGGCAACAAATTACTATTTTATGGAAGGGCAAAACCCTAACCCAGACCTGCGCAAATTTCAGACCCTGGGCCACATCCAGCCCTTTGGCTGTCCCTATCTGATCTTCAATGCCTCCACTGTTGGCACGCCTCTTTAAACCTGTCAGCTTCCTCACTGAGGAAGCCAACAGGCTCAGAGAGGCACGCTGACAGATGTCCATATGGAGACAAGAATTGGAGGGAGGGAGCCTGAGGAGCGGATTGGTACAGTGGGGAGGCTCAGTTCTGGTGGGAGAGCAATTGCATGCACTGCATATAGTTGTGGTGCAGCCCCATTGAACTGAATGGATGAGTTTGACAAGTGGTACTACTTGTCTAACTCTGCAACCCCAGTTAAAAATGCCACAGCCACAAGCAAAGCAACTGTCATTCATGAGCAGTTGCACCTATTATTCCTAGCACCAGTGGTTTGTTTTCTAGATGTTTAAATGCTTATGGACCTTCCCAGTTCGAAAAATTTATAATGAGCAGAATCAAGTTCGGCCATTCACAACAGTCCCAGTTTCTCATAGGTCACTTTTGCTAAATTAATTGCTCACCCCTGCCCCAACTTATCAGATCCTCAACTTTTCCTATGCAAACACTGATGCAATATTTGGTTTCTGCAAATTCCTTTTTTACTCTTTCAATCAGTTTGTGTACCTTTAAGCCCACTGGATTTAAGGGCCAGGCTGTATACAAGGCCCCAACTCTTATTTTATCCAAAACAGCATTAGGCCTCACCAATCTTGACCCGAAGCACCACTCACCTTCATTTAGCTTCATATAGTGCAAGGAAGGGTTAGAATTCCAAGCAGATGTTGATTGCCATCTTTCTCTCCATTGAGATGATTTATGATGCACTCTATTTAATACGGTGACCACTGTTACTTAGAGAGTACAGGATGGTCAATCCAAAAGTGTCACCAAAGCAAAAGGTGAGATGAAATCTTCCAACGGAGGCACCTGTTACAGCGACATCTAAGAGATAATATCCCTCACTTTAGAGAGCTTTTATCTCACAACTTGTTGTGTCTCAGACAGGAACTAAAGGGAAATCTCCCAAACCAACAAATAGCTTGGGGTGTCTACTTTCCAAAATGGGGTCATTTGGGGGGGTTTTGTGCCATCTGGGCATTCCATGGCCTCCGAAACTGTGATAGGCAGTGAGGAGTGAAATCAAAAATTTACACCCATAGAAATCCTGAAGGCGGTGCTTGGTTTTTGGGGTCCCGTACGCGACTAGGCTCCCAAAAAGTCCCACACATGTGGTATCCCCGTACTCAGGAGAAGCAACAGAATGTATTTTGGGGTGTAATTCCACATATGCCCATGGCATGTTTGAGCAATATATAATTTAGTGACAACTTTTTGTACATTTTTTTTTTTTTGGTCATTATTCAATCACTTGGGACAAAAAAAAAAATATTCAATGGGGTCAACATGCCTCTCAACAAATAGCTTGGGGTGTCTACTTTCCAAAATGGGGTCATTTGGGGGGGTTTTGAACTGTCCTGGCATTTTATGCACAACATTAGGAAGCTTATGTCACACATCATCCACTCTTCTAACCACTTGAAGACAAAGCCCTTTCTGACACTTTTTGTTTACATGAAAAAAAAAAAATTTTTGCAAGAAAATTATGTTGAACCCCCAAACATTATATATTTTTTTAAAGCAAAGGCCCTACAGATTAAAATAGTGGGTGTTGCATTTTTTTTTCCACACAGTATTTGCGCAGCGATTTTTCAAACGCATTTTTTGGGGGAAAAAACACACTTTTTTTATTTTTAATGCACTAAAAAACACTATATTGCCCAAATGTTTGATGAAATAAAAAAGATGATCATAGGCCGAGTACATGGATACCAAACACGACATGCTTTAAAATTGCGCACAAACGCGCAGCGGCGACAAACTACATTCATTTTTAAAAGCATTTAAAAGCCTTTACAGGTTACCACGTTAGATTTACAGAGGAGGTCTACTGCTAAAATGACTGCCCTCGATCTGACCTTCGCGGTGATACCTCACATGCATGATGCAATTGCTGTTTACATATGACGCTAGACCGACGCTTGCGTTCGCCTTTGCGCAAGAGCAGGGGGGGACAGCGGTGCTTTTTTTTTTTTTTTTTTATTATTTATTTGGCTTTTTTATTTTATTTTTAAACTGTGCCTTCCATATTTTATTTTTTTACCATTTTTATCGTTATCTCAGGGAATGTAAATATCCCCTATGATAGCAATAAGTAGTGACAGGTACTCTTTTTTTGAAAAAAATTGGGGGGTTAGACCCTAGATCAAAGCATCTGACCACACCAAGATCGGTGTGATAAAATGCTTTCCCAATTTCCCAATGGCGCTTTTTATATCCGGGGGGGGGGGGACATTCCCTCCCACTGCTTGTAAAAGCAGTCTAGAGGCTAATTATCTGCTAGAATTGCTTTTACATGAAAGCCGGCTGCTGGCTGAAAAGAATGATACCAAGATGATACCTAAACCCGCAGGCATCATTCTGGTATAAACATTCAAAGTCCAGCAACATACCAGTACGTTGCTGGTCCTTGTTGGACATGTATTGTAATCTTTTTTTTCATACAGCCTATTGGCTGAACGAAAAAAAGAGATTGATCGGTGGGTATGCCCACCATTAGAATACCTCCCTTCATCCACCCACTTCTAATGATGGGCATATATGCCGAAGCATGGGGGCATCCTCCCGCAAAAAAGTTATGCCGCGTACACACGGTCAAGCCTTCGTCGGAATTTCGACCGTATGTACGCGGCATAAAAGGTTATGCCGCGTACACACGGTCGGACTTTTCCACGGGCAAGCCTCCGTTGGAATTTCGACCGTATATACGCGGCATTAGGAGCAAAATCGCTCCTCCGCCCCTGCTGCCCCCATGCTTCGGCATATATGCTCTTTTTTTTAACTGTGGTGGTGAAATCACCTCCTACAGCGTTGGAGTCACGGCTTTATGTATCGTGGGAGCAAACGCTGTTGCTGTCAAGATAAATAGATCCGCGCTGCAACTGAATGGCGCACCTGCTAAGCAAATGGTGGTTAACATTAAAACAAAGTAACATTACAGTACAACAGTAAGACCTTACCATGCCATACCTGCAAAGCAAATACCAAAACAAAACCTAGTAAAAAATAAAAAAATGTTTTAACGCAACCTGTGCCTAAAATATATATATGCCGAAGCATGGGGGCATCCTCCCGCAAAAAAGTTATGCCGCGTACACACGGTCGGAATTTTCCACGGGCAGGCCTCCGTCGGAATTTCGACCGTATGTACGCGGCATTAGGAGCAAAATCGCTCCTCCGCCCCTGCTGCCCCCATGCTTCGGCATATATGCTCTTTTTTTTTACTTTTTTGTAACTTTACAACTGTAAGGCCTCATGCCCACGGGCGTTTTTTCAGCCGCGTTTTTGAGCGTTTTTTACAGCTTAAAAACGCCTGTCCATGTTAGTCTATAGCTTCATGCCCACCTAGGCGTTTTTGAGCTGTAAAGAGCATAGGCGTTTGTAAGCTGTAAAAAAAACCCAGGGCCAGTGCGTTCCTCAGCGTCAGAACTAGGCAGGAAAAAACGCGAGCGTCAAAAAACGCGCAAAAACGCGCACTAACGCGCACTAAAAAAAAAAAAAAAAAAAATATTTACAATAACATGGACAGGCGTTTTTAAGCTGTAAAAAACGCTCAAAAACGCAGCTGTAAAAACGCCAGTGGGCATGAGGCCTAATGGTTCGGGTCTCTCAAAATGTAATGGCATCTTGGGAGACCCTGTGTAAGTGTGTCCTTGTCTGTGAAATGCTGTACCCTACGCTAAAACTTCACTTTTGAGTGGTAGCGTTCAAAACATTCACCTTGGCAAAGACCAGGCTTGTCAGGACAGAGTGGACAAAAACTACGGGTGTCACGCCTAAATCCGCGCTTGCTACAGACACGACATCTTTTTTGGGGGTGGCTTTGGGTAGGGGTACTCGGGAGGACATACGAATAATGCCTCTCATGCAGCCGGCTTACTGCATTTGGTAGGGGATGGTGAGGTGCAGAACCGCCTGGATACAGGAGTTCTGTGACTATCTCATTCTGGAATTTTAGAAGAGATAACGTCCCGCCTGAAGCTCTGTATAGCACATGAGCGTTCAGCAAAGCCAATTGGAATAATGATAGAGACACTTTTTTGTACCAGCGTCTCGCCTTATGGTCAATTAGATACGGCGCCATCAACTGGTCGTTGAGGTCCACCCCTCCCATATTTTGGTTATATTCGTGGACACAGAGGGGTTTCTCCACAACACCAGTCGCCGTACGAATTTGGACTGTCGTGTCTGCATGAAGGGAGGTAAGAAGGAAAACATTCTTATTGTCCCTCCACTTCATAGCGAGCAAGTTATTACACTTCAAGCAGGCTCTCTCCCCCAGCCTAAGACGGGCATCTACAAGCCGCTGGGGAAAGCCCCGGCGATTAGGTCGCACGGTGCCACATGCTCCAATCTGATGATCAAACAAGTGACTAAACAGTGGCACGCTCGTGTAATAATTGTCCACATACAAGTGGTACCCCTTTCCGAATAAGGGTGACACCAAGTTCCACACTATCTTGCCAGCGCTCCCTATGTAATCCGGGCAGTTGACCGACTCAATCTGACTATCTTTTCCCTCATAAACCGTAAAGTTCACTACATAGCCTGTTGCCCTGTCACAGAACTTGTAGAGCTTGACCCCGTATCTGGCACGCTTGCTGGGAAGGTACTGCTTGAAAGACAAGCGGCCAGAAAATTTAATCAGGGACTCATCAACGCAGACAACTTGATCGGGAGTAAACAAGGCTGCAAAACGTTTGTTGAAGTAGTTTATGAGGGGCTGAATTTTATAGAGCCGGTCGTATTCAGGGTCCCCACGTGGACGACAAAGTTCATTGTCGTTGAAGTGCATGAACCGCAAAATCTGCTCGTATCGTGCCCTGGACATGGAGGCAGAGAACACGGGCATGTGGTCAATTGGGTGCGTGGACCAATAAGCACGCAATGACGGAAATTTATGTGTGCCCATGTTGAGGGAAAGGCCCAGAAAGGTCTTAAATTCGGAAACCGTAATTGGTTTCCAATTTCTGGCAATTTTAGGCAACTGGGGGTTAGCGGCGATAAATTGACCAGCATATAAATTACTCTGGTCCACAATAGATCTATAGAGATCTTCCGTGAAAAACAGCGAATAAAAATCAATTGGAATAAAATCAGCTGTTTCCACCTGAATACTGGGTTGGGCAGTGAATGGGGGAAGTACGGGTTCTGCAGAAGTGGTGGGGACCCAATCAGGATAGGCGAATTCTGCAGGAAGGGCAGTATGGGCACGACGGGCCTGCCTTTGTCTTCTTGGTGGCAGCGGGACACTACTTGTGCTTGCCACCTCGCCAGCTTGAACTGCACTTATGGGACTCGCCACGTCACCAAGTGTTACTGCAGTGCTGGATGTACGTCCAGGCTGTACTAGGCCGCTGGTGCTTGCCAGTTCACCAGAAGGAATAGCGGCGCTAGTACTACTCTGCTCCATGATACGAGAGACCTGCGGTTCTTGCTCCTCAACAACCTCAGAAGATCGGGATCGGGTACACCTGACCTTAGCAGGGACCTCAACTTCGTCGTCAGAGCTATCTGACGTGGGGCCGCTGACTTCACTGTCTTCTACGGGAAGATATTCTGAGCCTGAATCTGACAGATACGTGACCTCCTCTTCACTATCTGTCATGCTCAGAATCTCGTAGGCCTCTTTACTAGTGTACCTTCGTCTTGCCATTTTGGGCTCTAAATTTAGGGGTACACTAGTAAGATTCACAGGAAAAAAAGCACCTGACTGTCGTCAGCAAATATATCAAACGCTACAAAAAAACTGTTAGCGATCGCAGGGATCAGGCCTGTCTCTGCGAACGCTGCAGTTATGTGTGTTGTGTTTGGTAAGTGACAGTGATCGATCGATACTGCACTTGGGTGGGCTGGGCGGAGGGGCTAAACGCAGGCGCTAGCAGGTATCTGGGCTTATCCCGCTAACACTGCGTTTTTGGGAACCCTAAACCGCTGGGGATGCTAGTATAGATCTGATCAGATACTATACCACTAAGGGGGGTGTATGCTTTGCGCGTGGGTGTTAGCGTTACTGGCACTAACCTAACACTGCCTGGGGCGACGCAGACCCTCTCTGGCGCTAAAACCTAATTGATCTCACCCGCCGGGCGATCAGGGGGGTTAAACCTTTATTGGGTTATATACGGCGGGTGCCCTGATGCTATAAAAAGCAAACTAATCAACCAGCGTCACCCGTAACCTTTATATGGTAATCACTGGTGAAAGGGTTAACTAGGGGCAATCAGGGGGTTAAAACCTTTATTAGGTTAAATATGGGGGTACCTGACACTATATAAAAACCTGACGGGTAACCTAAATAACTAAATAACTTACTGGCTAACCAGTGACACCAGTGACGCTTATACGGCGATCACTGGTGAAAGGGTTAACTCTAGGGGCAATCAGGGGGTTAAAATAATATATGGGGGTACCTGACACTAATAAAAACCTGCGGCGAACCTAAAAAAAAATAACTGCCTATCTAAAACACCAGCGACACGAATACAGCGATCGGAAAAACAATCGCTTAGTGACGCTGAAGTTAGGGGGTGAAAGGGTTACCTGGGGGGTGATCAAGGGGTTAAACCTTTATTAGGGGGGGTTAGGGGGCTACCCTGGACCTAAAGGGGCCTAATCCTAACTGCCCTGCAACTTTTTACAATCACAGATGACACTAAATGCAGTGATCAGTAAAATAAATGATCACTGCAATCAGTGACACTGTGATTGGGGGCTTTGGGGTGACCTGGGGGGTGATCTGGCGGTGACTGGGGGGTGATTTGTGTGCCTATGTGTACCTACGTGTCAGTGGACTGTTGGTGCACTAACCTGCTTCTTCTCTTCTCGGCGCCGGGAACGAAAAGACCGCGGCGAGGGAGATGACATCACTTCCTCCAGCCTGTGTTTACATTTCAGGCAGGAGGAAGCAATTTCATTCGCCGGGAGCGATCGCGAGGGGGGGGGGGGCGGAATCGAGCGGCCGCCCCCTCATGCCTGATCGCTCCCGAACACTTAACGGCCGCTCACTGCAGTGAAGGGGGGTCCGGATGGACCCCCCAACTGCACAAAGGCGATCACGTAGATCTACGTGATTCTGCCTGTCGGTGCCATTCTGCCGACGTAAATCGGCGGTGGGCGGTCGTTAAGTGGTTAAAGAGTAACTCCACTTTTGTGGGAAAAAATGATTTGCAAATAAAAAAAATATATAAAAGTGTTTACAATTGCTACACAAGTCATATTGTAGCTAGCTGGTATTAAAAATTACCTTTCCCTTTCAATATACAGCTCTGTAATTTTCTGTAAAATGCAACATGGCAACCTGGAGGCATTCTGTACAGAATGTCCCCCCCCCCCCCCCCCCAGATATGCAATTCCTCCTTGTGTCACCGATTTTCCCAGAAGTCTGCACTAAGATGCAAATCAGATTTTTGGCAACCCCTGCAACTAAAATGTAATTTTTGACATGGTACTCCCAAAGGAAAATCGAGTCCAAGGCCCCTTTCCCACGTGTGCGACTTGTCCTGTGACTTGGGACTGCAAAGTCGCATGACAAGTCATACCCCAGGATTACCAATAAGTACCATTCATATCTGTGCGTCTTCAAGTCGATGCGACTTCAAAGTAGTCCCTGCACTACTTTGGTCTGACTTTGATGTGACTTGAGGTCCATAGACCACAAGATTACACAGGCATTGCTTCACATCGCTTTAAAACTGCAGCAAAATTGCGCTACTTTCTAGTCGCACAAGTGTGAAAGGAGCCTAAAGGTATGCAGACCCTGCCACTTTCCTCATGCAGGTGCAGCAGCTGATAGTTGTAAAACCACTCCCATACAGATTCACTCTTCACATGGACACAAACAGCTATTGGTGACAAGTGTACCATTTTTGGGCTGACCATCATGTACTCTCTCAGTAACAGTGGTCACCGGATTAAATAGAGTGAACCAAAAATCATCTCAGTGGAGAAAAAGATAGTAATGAAAATCTGCTTGGAATTCTAATTCTGCAACAAAGTTTGTTAAAATCTTTGTAAATTTACATAGATCATCCAGAGGGGAATGTTTTTTTCTCAACAATAGGAAAGTTACTCTTTAAATGATCCCACAACACAACCCAAATGGAAAGCTGAAAAGCATCACAACTGTTTTTTTTACTACAATTTCAATTGCCTAAAAGGTAAACTATAAAGCATTTCCAGAAAATGCACTTTTTTGTTTTTGTTGTAATATTTTTCTGGAATCAATTTCTTTGCTCACAGTTCTGTATTTTGATTACCGTACCTTGTTTTATGTACAAATTTGTAAAGGCTTCATTTAGAAGTTATCTGTATGTTATGGATTTTGATTAGAAACGTCTGCCATCTCGGGCACTGCAACCAGCATTAAAGTAAAACTAAACCCATTGATTTAATGGTTTCTCAAAACATAGTATTCACAGCATTCCGTGAATGATAATGGTCACAGTTGCTTGTGCTCTCAACCAACCTGTCATGCTATCAAATGGTGGCTGCCATAGCTGACAACAAGTGCAGCACCATGGCACATTTGCAGATCAGAGGCTAAGATGGAAGCGTCATTGGCTGTAAACGATTTAGTTCTGCTTTAAGCTTGTGCTTTGTTTTTAATGCTCTATTAGAGTCAATTTGAATGCATGGCAAAACACATCTTAACAGAACATATACAAAATAGTACATCAGCTGTAAAACCTGAGTAAAACAAACTATGAAAATGCAAAAAAATATATTTAAAAGCAGAAACTTTTTACTTTGTTTAGACAGAATTGGGGCAATGTAAAATCTAAGTAATTGTTGTTTTTTTTTTTGCCTTCTATGTCTCACTGTAGAGATCCCCTTTCACTTCTTGTTCCACAGATACGACTTGAAGTGGAGGAAATCCCTTTAAAGTGAGAACAATCTCCTCTAAAAATAACTTTCTGTGTGAGATAGTAATGTTTCGTACCTAGAAATGGCCCGTGCCTGTGTTTCAGTCAGTCCAAGTTCCGAAGCGGACACCCCTCCTTCCATGAGATCAGTCAGAATGTCGGCCATGTCGCTGAGCCCGGTCATCTGGAGCTGCTCGTTCACAGTGCTGCTGAAACATGACGTCAGCTCAGTGTGGCTCACATGAAGCATGCCATCTCTGGCCAATAATGGAAAACAATAAGTATATAAGAAGTGTATAACTGCCTTGCTCACAAATCCAGCCTAGTGTAAACAAGTTTCTCCCTCGCTAAGGTGTCATTAACTGCCTTCAACCAGTAAACTGGTGGTAGGGAAGCCAGCCACCTCTGGTCAATATGTTTGCGGGCATGGAAAAGGCACCAGAACACTGGAATCTGCGTGGAGGAGGGTATAGGTTCCTCATCCATATAACCTAGCAGACAAGTTAGGATCTAATAAGACAATATCTATGTAGCCTAGGACATCTCCAGAGCATGTGGATCAGGCTGGCCATAGATGGAGCGAATTTCTTTCCTGTAACACCACCTGTGTTGACAGGGAAATTCTTCCCGCCAAGCCATTGTGTTCTCCCGGCAGGAGGGTGCAGAGGAAGCCGTCACCGCTGTGAGAACACAATGCTATAACAGACGCTTGCAATAATCACATGTAAAATTCGGCAGGCTTGTTGTACCCAAGTTGATCGATTAATTGGAAACATTCAGCCCGCCCATACATGGTTTAAATGTCAGCCGAATCTTGGTGAACCGGCTGAGATTCGAACCGTCCATGGCTGGCTCAAGTGCCAGGTGAATCCCTGCACCTCTTACAGGAGTCATTGGGGTGTCGCCGATTTGGAAACTATTCCAAATTGGAATAGTTCCCTATTTAGGAGTCATATAAGATAAGCGATAATACACAATACTGGATCTGAATCGGTTATATAGTCTGTATTCTATACCCAGTTCTCAAAGACAATTATGCACTTAAATGAAAAACACTTTCTCATAACCAATAATGTTAGCAGGAGAGACATAGACTCTCTAATAGTATGTTAATGCCTATTTGCTTTTGTCAGCTAAACTATTCTTTAAAAAAAAAAAAAAAAAAACACAAAAAAGTATAAAAAAAAACACTGTAAAAGATAAAATGTGGTTAGTATCCCCTTAGCGCCGACCGTACGCTGATATGCGGCCTCGGCTTTAGGGGGTTATATCGGGATGATGCCTGCAGCTGCAGGCATCATCCCAGTACTGTTTTTTTTTAGAGCGGGCGGTCGGCTTTCCAGGTATAACAACAGATGCGGCTAAAAGCCACTCGGTTGTCATCCCTGAGGAGCGGGAGGGGACATCCCCCTCCCGTCGCTCTTACCGGGCCTCCCTTCCCACCGGGAGACCCAATCCGCGATTCGCCACTTCCGCCGGCTAGAGACAGACTGGAACGAAGCCGTAAATAGCTTTGTTCCAGTCTCCTGTATGTAAACACGGAAGCAACATCACAACGTCACTTCCGGTTTACTCGGCTGTAGGGCTGCAACTCACGATTATTTTCATAATCGATTAGTTGGCCGATTATTTTTTCGATTAATCGGATAAATTCATAAAAAAGAAAAAAGTAAATTCCTGACAATGCAGTGAGGGGGCTGGCTCTGAATGGGAGAGGGGACCGTACTGGAGGGTGGGAGAGAGTTAGCTAGTTTGGAGACCAGGCGTTAGAGGGAGTAGGCTGGGAGGGAGGGAGTTTGGAAGAGGCATGTGGGAGAGGAACCGGACCAGAGGGGGTTGCGATAGAAAGGGAGCTTGGTTGGACAAAGAACCAGACCCAAAAGGGGGGGGGAGTGGGCTGGGGCAAGGGACCGGACCAAAGTGGGCTGGATGAACCGGACCGGAGTGTGGGAAGGAGAGGTGGCGGCTCCGGACTGGAGTATTCCCCCCCCCAGGAACACCAATGATGGGGCACTATTCCTCCTAGGAACACCAATGATGGAGCACTATCCCCCCCCAGGAACACCAATAATGGAGCACTATCCCCCCCCCAGGAACACCAATAATGGGGCATTATTCCCCCCCCCCAGGAACAATGATGGGGCACTATTTCCCCCCCCCAGGAACACCAATGATGGGGCACGGTTTCGCCCCCCGCAGGAACACCAATGATGGGCACGGTCCCCCCCCCCCAGGAACACCAATGATGGAGCACTATCCCCCCCCCCAGGAACACCAATGATGGGGCACGGTTCCCCCCCCCCAGGAACACCAATGATGGGGCTCTTGTCCTCCCAAAAATACCTGTATTTTAAAAGCAAGCTGCTCCCTTATCGCAGCTCGGCGCTCACGTGACCGGCTGCTTCTCTCCTCTCTCTCTCTTCCCTCGAGGCAGCAAAGCGATCGGGGCTGAGAATACCGTGCTGACGTCAGCAGAGAGGAGAGGAGCGGACGTGTGGTCACATGAGCGTCGCTATGAGGTATACAGCGGCGCCGGCTTTTTACACAGGGGGATTGTAACACTCGGGACGATGGCGGTACTGAAATGCAGGGAGGAAGGTGCATGCCGTTAGCAGACCAACTAATCGATAATGAAAATCGTTGACAACGATTTTCATTATCGATTATTATCGATTTTATCGATTAATCGTTTCAGCCCTACTCGGTTGCCAATGGCACCTTTAAAAAATAAATAAAAATACAGTATTCAGAATCGCTGTTTTTGGCGATCTGAATACTTTGAAGTGTAAAGGAGGGATTTGGAGTCTTTTAGACCCCAGATCCCTCCATAAAGAGTACCTGTCACCACCTATTACTAACCCAAGGGATGTTTACATTCCTTGTGACAGCAATAAAAGTGATCATTTTTTTTTTTTTTAAAACACAAATGTAAAAAAATTAAAATAAATAAGACAAATTTTTTTTTAAAGCGCCCCAGTCCCTGCAAGCTCGCGCAGCAAAGAAAACACATACGTGCGTAGCGCCCGCATATGTAAACTGTGTTCAAATCACACGTGAGTTATCACCACGAGTGAGAGCAATAATTCTAGCACTAGACCTCCTCTGCAACTCTAACCTGGTACCCGTTATTTCTTTTTTAAAGGGTTGCCTATGGAAAAAAAATTGGCACAGTAGTTTGTCACCATTCCACGAGTGTGAGCAATTTCAAAGAGTGACATGTTTGGTATCTATTTACTTGGCATAACATCATCTTTCACATTATACAAAAAAATTGGGCTAACTTTACCGTTTTTTTTTTTTTGTTTTTTTATTCATGAAAGTGTCTTTTCCCCCCAAAAAATTGCATTTGAAAGGCCGCTGCACAAATACAGTGTGACATAAAATATTGCAACAATCGCCATTTTATTCTCTAGATTCTCTGCTATATATATATATATATATATATATATATATATATATATATATATATATATATATATATATGTTTGGGGGTTCCAAGTAATTTTCTAGCAAAAGATACAGATTTTAACTTGTAAGCAACAAATGTCAGAAATAGGCTTAGGCATGAAAGGGGTGTAAAAAAAAAGTCAAAGACAGATAAACTAAGTTTCAAGTCATAGCCTAGAGGGATTCTCCTACCTTTTCTCTATGTTGCGTTTGTCTTGCCGAGGATCTGAAACAAGATGAAGGTGATAGTTGTGATCCGTGTCTCTCCTGTGTAGGAATGAGCCTGATCCTAATACACAGCTTCTCATTGCTAGGTGACCCAGAGACATCAAGAAACAGTTACTCAATTACTCCCCAGGGACACCTTGTTCTAAGTCGTATGAGGTGACCTCCTCATTATGTGTGAAATAAATTACAGATCAGCGCTCATATACAATTAAAATCAGAAGCACATAAAATAAATCCATCCGAGTGTATAAATCTGTTTATAGTGAAATAGAGCCGATGCTTGTCTTGAGATTTTCAATTTCTTTGACCAACACCATATTTGTTATGAGTTGTAACATAGCCCCTTTGCTGTATAACTGTTGCAAGCTGTTCTTACATGAGCAACAGAGCTTATTTCTTTCCCTGCTTTGTGTTCCACAAGGACCAAGTACCAGAAAACTAGAAAATACCGGTGCGACATAAAGATGGCTAAAAAGAGCTTATTAAATCCATCAGTAATTCACACACCAGTTTTCTGTTATCAAAAGTTTTTATCAAAAATATGTTCAAGAAACATGAGCTCAGAGGCTACAACGGTAGTTACAGACAGTACAATTAAACATTGAAAAGTAGTGCCTGCCGGGCTATAGTGACAGATTAGATGACATGTACAAAAATGTACAATAATTGATCATGGTATCGTATGACACAAGAAGGACTAGCAGTATCGATTGTAAAAATAATTGCAAAGACAAACACAAGAACAAGAAACTTTCCATAGAAACATGGCACATGGTGGTAACTGATGAGCCTATGTGAACCATTATAAGAGGAGGAAAGGAAAGCTTTATGTAGTGAGGTATGTAAACAAAGACAAAAATAACAAACAAATAACCAAGCTCAACTTACCAAACAATCAGCAACCAACCGAATTCACCTGTCTAATAGTGCGTTAAAAACAGGGGTTTAGTTGCACGCATTTGCAAATACATGCGTAAGCTGCAGGCCTCGTCAAGGCTCCCTGTGTACTGCAGACCTAACTCTAAAGTCTCCTCAGTGCTTCCAGGTGAATTCGGCTGGTTGCTGATTGGTTGGTAAGTTGAGCTTGGTTATTTGTTTGTTATTTTTGTCTTTGTTTACATGCGATTCGCCCTTCCAATGCTCCTTGCTGTGAAGACCAGTCATAGATAGGGGCAGTGACATTTGTTTTTGTTATGTAGTGAGGTAGTTTGGGGACGTAAACATGTAGTCAAGACCCACCCATATCAGATCAAAAAGATATGTCCTGGAGTGCCAACCCTAATTATATATAGTAAAAAAGAAGAACAGTGTAAAGTGGGCATTAGACGGTCAACTCCAGACATACGTGTAAAAACACAAATGTATATAAAAATTTGAAATTTTATTATAAACCACAACAGGTATACAAAGGAAAATATATATCATATATACTGTATTCATAAAAATTAATCCCCAAAAATACAAGACAGTGATACACATACAGTATATATTGCATAAGAGCAAATGATGGCCATCGCTTATGTATGTGTATCACGGTCTTGTATTTTTGGGGATTCGTTTTCCCCCTTTTTATGTATATGTATGATATATATTTTCCTTTGTATACCTGTTATGGTTTATAATAAAATTTCATATCAATTACTGTATTTATTGGCGTATAACACTCACTTTTTTACCCTGAAAATAGAGGGTAAACTGTGCCTGCGTGTTATACGCAGGGGGCTGTGTAAAGTTTTTAACCTGAAACTTCCCTCTTAAAGTTAGGGTGCGTGTTATACGCCTGTGCGTGTTATACGCCGATAAATACAGTAATTTTTTTTATATATATTTGTGTCTTTACACATGTCTGGAGTTGATCGTTTAATGCCCACGTTACACTTTTCTTCCTTTTTAAAGGAAAGCTTTACCTGCATGACTCTGAGGAGCAGATCCATGAACACAAAACCAAGAAAGAAAATAAAATAAGGCGAGAAAGAGAGAAAGAAAGAAAAGTATGATTAAGGAGAGTGAACCAAGAATAGAGAAAGGGAGTACATTTTGTTGGAGAGGGAAAGTAGAAAAAAGGGGGTGGGGGCTGGGTGTAGGATCCAAAGAGGCTGCTTAAATAGTTATGAAAGATAACAGGTTTAATCCAGGTAGAAAACTGGTCTTCAAGTCTCAGGGTTGGAGGGAGGAGATGCAAGGTCTGCTGTGAGTGAAGAGAATATTTGAGCCATGGTTGCCAGATCGAGAGAAATTTTTCCTAACTTACTGTTATTCAGTTCATTTTTTGTTATTAAATGTAAGCTGCAACAAGGGATATCGTTGAAGGGTTTGTGGAGGAGGGACTCCAAAGGGTCTTTTTAACCACTTAAGCCCCGGACCATTTGGTAGCTAAAGGACCAGAGGTGAATTCAGAATTTTGCACTGCGCTGCTTTAACTGTAAATTGTGCGGACATGCAATGTTGTACCCAAACGAAATTTGCGTCCTTTTCTTCCCACAAATAGAGCTTTCTTTTAATGGTATTTGATTGCCTCTGGGATTTTTATTTTTTGCGATATAAACGGAAAAAGACCGAAAATTTTGAAAAAAATGATATTTTCTACTTTTTGTTATAAGAAAAATCGAATAAACTCAATTTTAGTCATACATTTAGGCCAAAATGTATTCAGCCACATGTCTTTAGTAAAAAAAATGTCAATAAGCGTATATTTATCGGTTTGCGCAAAAGTTATAGCGTTTACAAACTAGGGTACATTTTCTGGAATTTACACAGCTTTTAATTTATGACTGCCTATCTCATTTCTTGAGGTGCTAAAATGACAGGGCAGTACAAAACCCCCCCAAATGACCCCATTTTAGAAAGTAGACACCCCAAGGAAATTGCTGAGAGGCATGTTGAGCCCATTGAATATTTTTTTTTTTGTCCCAAGTGATTGAATAATGACAAAAAAAAAAAAAAATTACAAAAAGTTGTCACTAAATGATATATTGCTCACACATGCCATGGTTATATGTGGAATTGCACCCCAAAATACATTCTGCTGCTTCTCCTGAGTACAGGGATACCACATGTGTGGGACTTTTTGGGAGCCTAGCCACGTACGGGACCCCGGAAACCAATCACCGCCTTCAGGATTTCTAAGGGCGCAAATTTTTGATTTCACTCCTCACTACCTATCACAGTTTTGAAGGCCATAAAATGCCAAAATAGCACAAAACCCCCCCAAATGACCCCATTTTAGAAAGTAGACACCCCAAGGAAATTGCTGAGAGGCCTGTTGAGCCAATTGAATATTTTTTTTTTTTTGTCCCAAGTGATTGAATAATGACAAAAAAAAAAAAAAATTACAAAAAGTTGTCACTAAATGATATATTGCTCACACATGCCATAGTTATATGTGGAATTGCACCCCAAAATACATTCTGCTGCTTCTCCTGAGTACGGGGATACCACATGTGTGGGACTTTTTAGGAGCCTAGCCACGTACGGGACCCCGGAAACCAAGCACCGCCTCCAGGATTTCTAAGGGCGCAAATTTTTGATTTCACTCCTCACTACCTATCACAGTTTTGAAGGCCATAAAATGCCAAAATAGCACAAAACCCCCCCAAATGACCCCATTTTGGAAAGTAGACACCCCAAGCTGTTTGCTGAGAGGCATGGTGAGTATTTTACAGCTCTCATTTGTTTTTGAAAATGAAGAAAGAACATTTTTTTTTTTTTCTTTTTTTTTTCAATTTTCAAAACTTTGTGACAAAAAGCGAGATCTGCAAAATACTCACAATACCTCTCAGCAAATAGCTTGGGGTGTCTACTTTCCAAAATGGGGTCATTTGGGGGGGTTTTGTGCCATCTGGGCATTCCATGGCCTCCAAAACTGTGATAGGCAGTGAGAAGTGAAATCAAAAATTGACACCCTTAGAAAGCCTGAAGGCGGTGCTTGGTTTTTGGGGTCCCGTACGCGGCTAGGCTCCCAAAAAGTCTCACACATGTGGTATCCCCGTACTCAGGAGAAGCAACAGAATGTATTTTGGGGTGTAATTCCACATATGCCCATGGCATGTTTGAGCAATATATCATTTAGTGACAACTTTGTGCAAAACAAAAAAAAAAAATTGTATTTTTTCCGCAACTTGTGTCAACATATAAAATATTCCATGGACTCGAAATGCCTCTCAGTATATAGCTTGGGGTGTCTACTTTCCAAAATGGGGTCATTTGGGGGGGTTTTGAACTGTTCTGGCATTTTATACACAACATTAGGAAGCTTACATCCACTCTTCTAACCACTTGAAGACAAAGCCCTTTTTGACACTTTTTGTTTACATGAAAACATATTTTTTTTTGCAAGAAAATTATGTTGAATCCCCAAACATTATATATATTTTTAAAGCAAAGGCCCTACAGAATAAAATGGTGGGTGTTGCATTTTTTTTTCTACACAGTATTTGCGCAGCGATTTTTCAAACGCATTTTTTGGGAAAAAATACACTTTTTTTAATTTTAATGCACTAAAACACACTATATTGCCCAAATGTTTGATGAAATAAAAAAGATGATCTTAGGCCGAGTACATAGATACCAAACACGACATGCTTTAAAATTTCGCACAAACGCGCATTGGCGACAAACTACATACATTTTTAAAAGCCTTTAAAAGCATTTACAGGTTACCACGTTAGATTTACAGAGGAGGTCTACTGCTAAAATTACTGCCCTCGATCTGACCTTCGCGGTGATACCTCACATGCATGGTGCAATTGCTGTTTACATATGACGCCAGACCGACGCTTGCGTTCGCCATTGGGCAAGAGCAGGGCAGGACAGGGGTGCTTTTTTTTTTTTTTTTTATTATTAATTTTGCTTTTTTTTTTTTATTTTTAAACTGTTGCTTCCATATTTATTTATTTTTATCACTGGGAATGTAAATATCCCCTATGATAGCAATAGGTAATGACAGGTACTCTTTTTTGAAAAAACTGGGGTCTATTGGACCCTAGATCTTTCCTCTGCCCTCAAAGCATCTGACCACACCAAGATCGGTGTGATAAAATGCTTTCCCAATTTCCCAATGGCGCTTTTTATATCCGGGGGGGGGACATTCCCTCCCACTGCTTGTAAAAGCAGTCCAGAGGCTAATTAGCCACTAGGATTGCTTTTACATGAAAGCCGGCCGCTGGCCGAAAAGAATGATACCAAGATGATACCTAAACCCGCAGGCATCATTCTGGTATAAACATTCAAAGTCCAGCAACATACCAGTACGTTGCTGGTCCTTGTTGGACATGTATTGTAATCTTTTTTTTCATGCAGCCTGTTGGCTGAACGAAAAAAAAAGATTGATCGGTGGGTATGCCCACCATTAGAATACCGCCCTTCATCCACCCACTTCTAATGATGGGCATACATGCACCATTTATATATGCCGAAGCATGGGGGCATCTTCTCGCAAAAGTTATGCCGCGTACACATGGTCAGACTTTTCCACAGGCAAGCCTCCGTCGGAATTTCGACCGTATATACGCGGCATTAGGAGCAAAATCGCTCCTCCGCTCCTGCTGCCCCAATGCTTCGGCATATATGCTTTTTTTTTTTAACTGTGGTGGTGAAATCACCTCCTACAGCACTGGAGTCGCAGGGATCAGGCCTGTCTCTGCGAACGCTGCAGTTATGTGTGTTGTGTTTTGTAAGTGACAGTGATCGATCGATACTGCACTTGGGTGGCCTGGGCTGGACGGAGGGGCAAAACGCAGGTGCTAGCAGGTATCTGGGCTGATCCCACTAACAGTGCGTTTTTGGGAACCCTAAACTGCTGGGGACGCTAGTATAGATCTGATCAGATCAGATATTGAGCTGATCAGATACTAAGGGGGGTGTATGCTTCACGTGTGGGTGTTAGCGTTACTGGCACTAACCTGACGCTGCCTGGGGTGTGACGCAGACCCTCTCTGACGCTAAAACCTAACTGATATCACCCGCCAGGCGATCAGGGGGTTAAACCTTTATTGGGTTATATACGGCGGGTGCCCTGACACTATAAAAAGCAAACTAACTAACCAGCGTCACCCGTAACACTTATATGATGATCACTGGTGAAAGGGTTAACTAGGGGCAATTAGGGGGTTAAAACCTTTATTAGGTAATATATGGGGGTACCTGACGCTATATAAAAACCTGACGGCGAACCTAAAAAAAAATTACTGGCTACATATCGGCATCACAGACACTAAGACAACGATCATAAAAACGATTGCTTAGCGACAGTGGTGATAGGGGGTGAAAGGGTTACCTGGGGGGGCGATCAGGGGGTTAAACCTTTATTAGATAATATATGGGGGTACCCGACGCTATAAAAACCTGCGGCGAACCTAAAAAAAATTACTGGCTACCGATCAGCATCACCGACGCTAAGACATCGATCAGAAAAATGATTGCTTAGTGACGGCGGTGCTAGGGGGTGAAAGGGTTATCTGGGGGGTGATCAGGGGGTTAAACCTTTATTAGGGGCGGTTAGGGGGCTACACTGGACCTAAAACTAAATGTAGTGACACTTTTACAGTCACAAATGTCACTGATTGCAGTGATCACTAAATAAATGGTCACTGCAATCAGTGACACTGTGACTGGGGGCTGGGGGGTGATCTGGGGGGGCCTGGGGGGGGCGATTTATGTGCCTATGTGTCCTGGTGTCAGTGTAGTGTTGTGTGTACTAACCTGGCATCTTCTCCTGTACGGCGCTCGGTATATGTGAGCGCCCCAGGAGAGATGACATCACTTCCTCCTTCCTGGCAGGCAGGGGAAGCTCTCTCATTCGCCGGGAGCGATCGAGAGGGGGTGGCCGGAATCGAACGGCCGTCCCCTCATGCCGGATCGCTCCCGAAGGTAAAACGACCACCCACTGTAAAGAAGGGGGGTCTGATCGGACCCCCCAACTATACAAAGGCAATCACGTACATATACGTGATTCTGCCTGTCGGTACCATTCTGCTGACGTATATTTACAGTGGGCGGTCGTTAAGTGGTTAAAGATTAATCAGTAAGATCGAGTTGAGACCATTATTTATAGCAGGGATATGCAATTAGCGGACCTCCAGCTGTTGCCAAACTACAAGTCCCATGAGGCATAGCGAGACTCTGACAGCAGCAAGCATGACACCCAGAGGCAGAGGCATGATAGGACTTGTAGTTTTGCAACAGCTGGAGGTCCGCTAATTGCATATCCCTGATTTATAGGAACCTTCAGGCAGGACCACCAGTTGCGGGGCATGTGGCCTGTCTCTTGGCACCCTTTAAAGCAGGAAGTGAGGCAAGACAGATTGCATATTGCTGCTGGGGTGAAATACCAGAAAGACATTACTTTATAATAGTTTTCCAACATTTTGGGAGCACTTTGATAGAGCCAGCCAGATGCTGCCCCTTTCCTGCCGAGTGATGTTTTTTTTTTTTGTCAATTTTCCCCATGGGTTCAATAAGAAGGAACACCACTGTAAGAATTGCCTCTATCCCTCCTTTTGTTATAGGGTTGAATCTACAGATAGATTTGAATGCTGTAAGGCCAGTTCTTAGGTAGGGACTCCACAAAGTGCCTTAGTTGTTAATAGCAAAAAATGTCGCTGTTGAGGGCATAGAACTTGTAGAAAGGTTTG
Organism: Rana muscosa; assembly: GCA_029206835.1. NCBI lineage: Eukaryota > Metazoa > Chordata > Amphibia > Anura > Ranidae > Rana > Rana muscosa. The sequence goes on along the minus strand of CM055116.1, from coordinate 1,184,377,185 downwards.
AATCCCATGGGTAATCAACAACAAATAGATTGTGGTAAAACTGTGTGTCCTCCACCATCAAAAGTGTTGAGTGTTGACCATTCCAGAAGGAAGGCAGGACAATTAAAGAGAGGGAGCAGAGGGAGAGAGGAGTTCAAATGAGATCTGCAGAGTATTTAACCACTTCCCTACCCAGCCATATAGTCAAATGACGTCCACAGATGGGATCTCCCATCCTGGGTGGACGTCATATGACGTCCTGGCTTTGTAGGGGGATATCTGAATGATGCCTGCAGCTTGAGGCATCATTCAGATATCCTTTTAAAGTGCCGGCGATTCTGTGCACCATAAGAACGATCATAGCGGCGGTTCCGCCGCTTGATCGTTCTTATAGGCGGCGGGAGGGGACATCCCCACTCCCGCCGCCATCCGGTGCTTCTCCAGGCTCTCCCGTGCGATCGGGGACCCGGAGCGAATCTTCCGGCGCCGTTGGTGGGTCACGTGGAGAGCATAGAGATGACTGGTGACCAGATGGTCACCAGTCATCTCTTTGATCGTCGGAGGCCCGGGTGCGATGTGATGACGTCACGCCCGGGTCCTCAAATGTAAACAAAGCCGCCATTGCGGCTGTAAGTATGAGATCAGTGAAAATTTTTTCACTGATCTCATGCTTTCCAGCCTGGAGGAGAGATGTGGGGTCTTATTGACCCTGCATCTCTCCATAAAGAGGACCTGTCACACACATTCCTATTACAAGGGATGTTTACATTCCTTGTAATAGGAATAAAAGTGATCAAAAAAATAAAAATAAGTAAAAATAAATAAATAAATAATTAATAATAAAAAAATATTAAAACGCCCCTGTCCCCGGTAGCTCGCGATCAGAAGCTAATGCACACGCAAGTCGCCCACATATGTAAACGCCGTTCAAACCACATATGTGAGGTATCGCCGCGTGCGTTAGAGCGTGTGCAACAATTCTAGCACTAGACCTCCTCTGTAATTTTAACCTGGTAACCTGTAAAAAAAAATAAAGCGTTGCCTATGGAGATTTTTAAGTACCGAAGTTTGCCGCCATTCCATGAGTGTGCGCAATTTTAAAGCGTGACATGTTAGGTATCTATTTACTTGGCGTAACATCATCTTTCATATTTTCCCAAAAAATTGGGCTAACTTTACGGTTTTGTTATTTTTTAATTCATGAAACCATTTTTTTTTTTTTAAAAAGGCGTTTGAAAAATTATTGCGCAAATATCGTGCAAGAAAAAAAGTTGCAATGACCGTCATTTTATTCCCTAGGGTGTCTTCTAAAAAAACATATATAATGTTTGGGGGTTCTGAGTAATATTCTAGCAAAAGAATGATGATTTGTACATGTAGGAGAGAAGTGCTAGAATAGGCCCGGTATTGAAGTGGTACAAAAAGCCCTGTATTGAAGTGGTTAAGGGAGTTCCTGATAGACAGGGCCATGTGTCATGAGCAGGTTGGGAGGCTTAGGTCGTAAGGATTAACATCTAGTAAGTCTAGGAAGGTCCATAATTATAACTCTGACGTGGAGTGTACCAGAGGCGTAATCTGGGCAGCTTTATGATAATAATATATGTTAGGTACACCCAGGCCTCCACATGATTTGGGTTTATACAGAGTGTGTCTATTGAGCCTGGGCCAGTTTGTGCCCCAGATGAATTTTAGGATTTGAGTTTGCAGGGATCGTAAATTATACTAGGGAACCAGAATGGGTAAGACAGAGCAGTTTGGGTAGATATGGCATTTTAATGGTGTGGTTTCAATGATGTGGTTGCAACCGAACTAAGAGGTGGGAGTGTAGTCCCATGAGGACAGTAGCTCTCTACGTTAAATTACTCCAAGACCTTGCTTACATGGGTATTGAGGGGGTGCCACCACCCCTATTATACACTGCAAATATTTATTTGAATACAAAAATGGGACTATCCTGGCACCAAGAAAGGATCTACAATATCGGTTCAATTAGAAAATACAGATAGTTATTTAAACAAAATTAAAAAATAAAAAGTAAATTATACATGAAGAACATATACACAGAAGTGAAATACACCTTTAATCCAATGTCCCAATGTACTTAACCATGTATGCTTATTACAGCATGCACAGCACCGGGACTATAATTTATTCTACATGTTTCATGAAATTCATCCACTTTCTTAGGAGATCTTGGATGAAGGCAACATTCATGTTATACAGAAACTATGATAAAACCAGCTTTCTTAATTTCAGCAGAGCAACATGTGGTATACAAAGTCACCATAATGTAAGTTAAAACTAAAGAAGGAATAAAATAGTAGGACCACAGAAAAGGGGTAATATGACAGCCATGTATCAACAGTCATATATTGGACACCATCCTGCATAGCAGCATCTCAAGGACAATCCTACACAGAAGATGGAGCTATGATATCCCAATCGGCCCTTTTAAGGTTTTCCCCAAAGTGATCCTTATACCCCGAGCTGTATTAGATATCACAAGAGAAGGCTGCACTGCCCCCCAAGGTGTGCCCATCAACACTGTTAGAACAGTGCTTTTTCACTTCTGTGTATGTGTATGTTCTGTGTATGTTGCAATATACAGTATATGGCCTATATGATTTTATTCATGTATGTTTGCTATATACTTTTAAATGTGTTATAATAAACATCTACATTTTCTAAAAGAAATGATATTGCAGTTCTGAAAGTTGTCTGGGGGGGGTATGTTTTCTTTAAATAAGAGGACGTGAGTATTATGTCCAAGTAATAAAGTGTAGGAGTCCCCTTTTCACGAGTAACACCACACTGATCCTAAATATCTTTGGGTCTTTGATCGTCTTAAAGGGATTGTAAAGGGTGAAGGTTTTTTTTTATCTTAATGCATTCTATACATTAAGATACAGTAAAAACCTTCTGTGTGCAGCAGCCCCTTTCAGCCCCCCTAATGCTTACCTTAGCCGTCTTTATTCAGCAATGTTGCAGGAGTGTCTAAGCTGCTCGGGACTCCCCTCCTCATTGGCTGAGACCACAGCGTGGCGTGTTTGGCTCCTGCTGCTGTCAAAATCATTCAGCCAATCAGGAGTGAGGGGGCGAGCCGGGGCACAGCTCCGTATCTGAATGGACACAGGGAGCTGTGACGCAGCTCGGGTTCCCCCCATAGCAAGCTGCTTGCTGTGGGGGCACTTAACAGGAGGGAGGGGCCAGGAGCATCGAAGAGGGACACAAGAAGAGGAGGATTGAGGTTGCTCTGTGCAAAACCAACTGCATAAAACAGGTAAGTATAACATGTTTATTATTTTTTTTTAAAACAAGACACATGAGACAAACTTATAACCTACCTGTAAGAAGACGAGCGTCAGGTTTTGCATTGATGAAGACCTCTAGAGGGTGATCATGTAATCTTAAAGCTCTGGGGATGGGCAGTGTAAACTCCTCCTCCTCCTCCTCCTCCTCTGCCAGCTCCTCTAATACCATCTCACTGAGAGTAAACCCTAAATACAAAGAATGTTACAATTAGTGTAAAGAGATATCACCAGCATGGTGCACTGCAGGCTCTCCAACACAGACTTCCCACAGGAGTAAGAAACAGTTTGTCTGATTAAGTACATGGACTTGGTCAACTGTTGACTATGCTGACCTAAAGTGCACGTATCGTCAGACCAGTATTTAACCGCTTGGAGGAGACTACCCCTCACTTCCTGTCCTGGTGTCACAGGAGAAGAAAGAGTGTAAATCATTGCAATAGGGATACAAACAGCTACAAAATAGAGTAGGAAGAGTTGGGGACAAGCATACAGCAAGTACAGTTAGAGGAACTGGGTCATTGACTCAGACAGCAAGTCCTCTTTAGGCCCCATGCACACTGGGTGTTTAGCCGCAGTCCTGCTGACAGCAGCCTATCAAACTCTATGAGAGGCTGACAGCTGCTGCGTCTGGACGGGACGCATGTATGTGCTCAGGGACAAGTGCTCAGAATGCAAAGTAAAAGCCTTTTTCTTTTTTCTTTTTTTTTTTTAGCTGAAGCAAACCACATTCTGCAACAAAAAGACATTAAAAATCAGCTGAAAAGATAACCCATATTTCACACTACACAAAGTTAGGTACACTATACTGAAAGGTTCTTACCACTTCCTGGGACAGCAGGCTCTCTACGAGGATCGACTTCTTTAGGGTCTGGGTCCGCTGCAGTTGCCAGATTTTCAATCGTGTTGACCAGCTGCCATCATAACAACAAATCGCATTATAAAGTTAGACAGCCACATAAATACATTCAGGTATGTTTCTTACTATAAGTTATAAAGGTGTTTTTTTTTTTTTTTTATTGTGTACTTTATGATAACTTAAAGTGATTGTAAACTATCAGCTTGCAAAACATTTGTGTATAAATATAAAAAAATATTCCAAATACCCTTTTTTATAAGTAATCACATTCCCTCTGTTCTCACTAAGCTTCCCAGTGAAAGGCTTTGCAGGGAGAGGGGGGGGGGGGGTGTCAGGAGAAGTCTGATCATTGGAGGAGAGCACACCGAGTTCCCAGCATAGCTAGAGAACTGGCCATGGTGTGTTCTCCTGCTTAGTGGGGTCAGATTTTACTAGGAAAACAGAGGGACTGGCCGGAACACCAGGGATTTCACACAAAGGAAGCAATACAAAGAGAACACAATACTTTTCCTACAAGTACATGGTACAGCAGGAATTTGAAATGTTGGGGTAACAAACACTTTAACTGTACATTACATTGACGCGCTAATACAAATTTTCCTGTTTAAAAGAACAGGATATATGTAGTAGTGATAACTGTCCTTCAGGCTGCCATAAATTGGACTTTTAAAGCGGTATTATACCCAAAAGCAAACATTTACTACCAATTCTTAGATGCGATGGCCGCATTCGATTTTACACTTTCATTCTTCTATGTTCATCTGGTGATCTGGCCAGTCAGTCTATTGTTTTTCAAAAGAACAAGCTCTCTTGCAGATGTTTATGTTACAGGGATGAGACAAACCATTTACAACTGACAAAAAGTGCTTACAGTGATCAATTTTTATTTATACAAAATCTTTATCCCAAAACGAAAGTGTAATGTATTTAAATCTGATATTACATCAAAACACTCTGTGCTCCTTCATCTAGAGTGGGGGTGCTCATACTCTTTGATGAAGTCACGTGTACAGTGACGCAATGCATCAGGGAGGAGCCAGGTGTCGTCACTTTGGGTCGTGGCCAAGACCGGAAGTACCCTATTGTTTGGAGCTGAACAGCTGAATTTTAAACTGTGAGTTACTATTTGTTTTTTAATAAACTGACTTTGAATTACTACACTATGGAGCCCCCCTTTCTCATTACATGTTAACCGACATTTGAGGAGCTTTGAAAGAGATTTCTTAGTCAACGATTGTCCGGCATCTGAAGTCTGGATATCCCTGGAAATCATTTGTTTGCTTTGAAGGTTTGACTTGACCTGTAGGGGTCTTCTGATGAGGTGAGAGGCTGGGGGCAAACCATTAAGCGCACCGTGGATGGTGGAAACATTGGGATGAATTGGATTTCATACTTTATGCACATGCACTTTTTTCTATGAACTGCTATCTTTGAATGGACATTTTTCATATTTTCGTATTTCTACAGTATTTGTCACTTTTTGACCGCATATTGCACTTTATTGTGGATTTTCTCTCGCACACTTATTGGACTGCTTTTTTGCACATTTTTTGAACACATCGCTTTGCACTTTATGTCGTTTTTGCACAGCTAATGAAGATTCATTACCATTGTTTGCTGAATTTCTTATGAGGATTGTCCTACTTAACTATTACACTCTGCTTTAGTGTTTAGTATTTATTACTGAGTAAGCACCACATTTTTTCTATTTTTATGCTCTAATACGAGAGGTGTATTACTGGCCAGATCACCAGGTGAAAACATAGAAAAAAAGCCTAAAAACAGAAAACGAATACAGTCACCACATCGAAGTATTGGTAAGCTGCAATATATCACTTTTTGGTTTTGGGCTTAATACTGCTTTATAGCTCAATTACACACAGTGTATCACTCTTCAGAGGGTGTTTGACAAGCAGTAAGGAGAGGTTATATCGCCTCCTCACTGGACTGTTTTAACCCCTAAAACCTGCACCACAACTGAGTGCGTTGTACACGGTTGGGGTGTGGCTCCACTCAGGTCAATGCGTTATGGTCAGAGTACGACAGGATAATTTTTGCTGTGTCACGATGCGTAACATCTTGTCTGCAGGATGTGTACAGCCCCATCCTCTTCCTTTGAAGCTTAAAGGGGAGTGTTTAGTGGGCAGTAAAAATGTGTTTTAACTGCATGTTTTTACTGCCCCCACATATCATATGACCATAAGATTTTAGGTGACAGGTCTTGTGTTAAATGGTGGTTTATACAGAGAGGTTCATAAAAATGTAAAAATCATTGTCCAACATCTTAAATTCTGTTATCAGTCCACATTTATGCACCTGTTGTGATGCCATTTGTGAATATTTAAAATCTCCCAAAATCAGGCTGCTTATGGCAAGCCTTACCGTTCCTTCTTAACTGAAATCCATCAGACCTAAATTCCAAATACAGTAAAAGTTAGCTGTAATGTGTTATTGCTTACCAGTTCAGTATTGGCAAAGTCTCTCTCCATGCTTTCTGCCATATTCTGCAAGGCTCTTAGCTGGAAATCCATCTCTTTCAGTCTGTAGAAGGCATCATTACTTTCTAAAGTCCTAGGTGTCCAAACTCTTGGAAATGGTTCTTCAGCATTTACAGACGGCTCTGGCTGCATAACACCATTTACAGAGCCAGGATGGCCATCCTCTAACCGTGGCTCACTCTGGAATATGTCTAATGAATAAATCTCTAAAATCAAAATAAAAGCAACGTATTAAAACTGGAGGGAAGGAGAATGAGTCCTTGCGTTTATTGCTTACAATTCAGCTGATATAAGGTTACAAAAGAGGGCTGAAGATAGGTAGTGAAGTACTTTTTCAGGTTGAATATGTTTGGAATACAAACCAGAATCACTTACTATGGGCAACTTGTTTTTTTTCCTATTCTAACTGAAGGATGACAATTCAAGCAGAAGTGACACATTCAATTCACATGCAGTCCTAATTATTTCTATATCAGCTGAAGGTACAAAGTACAAGTATACCCAAGCATCATTTACCACAGAGGAGACGGGGGAAGGATGTTCATCCGTCTCCTCTGTGCACAGCCAACATAAATTCTTACAGAGGTTCCAGGCTCCCCTTGCGGTTGATGTGAAACTTTGAAAAAAATGTAATCAGCTACAGATTTATGGCAGAAAAGACTTTGTATGTCTTCTTCCAAAAAACAAAAACACATTTTTCCATTCTGCTAGCATTTTCTTTTTAATTGCACACTGAGTGTGGCACGTGGGCAGCTTAGTGAGTATAGTGAAGAACCCTGGCACCTGTAAAATGCCAAGACCAAGATCCAGGTGCTGGGACAATGTTGTTTCCACACATGTAGGGGCAATACCTCATCAGGGACTTCCCAATGAGCGAAGAAGGCGGGTGCCAAACCTAGAAGAAGACCAAGAATAGATGAAAGTGGTGCCAACAGAGAAACAATGGGAAGAGAGGACCTTGCATCAAAGTAGGAGAGCTGACTTTAACTCTACCATAATATGCAGGTATGCTGTGCATGGTATGGAAACTGCTCAGGGCAACACTGTAGATTCAGTTCCTCTTTTAGGCCTGGTTCAAACCTATGCATTTTTTAGTGAGTTTTCAGTTTTACAGAAACACACTACAGTCCATTTAACATGGTTTCCTATGGGTCATGTTCACATCTGTGAAATTTTTGGAAAGGACCAGCAGCTGTGTTTTGGTTCCATAGACTTCAATGGACGTGTATCAAAAAACACAAAATGCACCTGGAATATGCTTCAACTGCAACCTGCATAGGTGTGAACCAGGACTTAGGCTGCCTTCACACATGAGCAGAGTGATTTTCAGGCTCTTTAATTTGAGCATTTTTGCGAGTGTATATTACAAGCCTTTTACATGTCTAGTTTATAGATTCACCGCTCTAGGTAGGTGTTCAGCATCCAATGTAAAGGCCCACAACCAGGTGCCGGCCCGGCTCGCCACCATGGAACACTGTAAGATGAATGGGATGGCTGCACACTGGAATGGAAAGTCCAAGTAGAAATCTTTACTGTAATAAAATCAACCATACTAAGTCAATAGGAGCTGGGATCAAATGTTAACGCGTATCACGCTGAGTTGCGCTTAATCCTAACACCTGTTAGGATTAAGCACAGCTCAGTGTGAAACGCGTTAACATTTGTTCTCAGCTCTTGTTGACTGTATATGCTGGCTTTTATTACAATAAAGGTTTCTACTTCAACTTTCCATTCCGGTGTGAAGCCTTATAACATGTGTATTCAAGTCTCAAGCATTGTTTTAGCCAATGAAAAACACTAGGGGGTGGAGCAGTTATTACAAGCTCACAAATGCCTGAAATATGCTGGAAAAATGCATGGAAAATGCTTCATGTGAGCATTTTCAGGCGCTCGAATTGTAATCTATGGGGTCAAAACAGCCATCTGCCTCACCTCATGCAGCTTTTTTAGCTTAAAGTACAATAATAGGCAGCCCATCAATTTTTTGTGAACCCTTAACAATGCTCATGAAAATGACACAAATAAATATAATAAACTCACGACGACTTCAGCATACATACAATCGTAATTGCTTGCTGTAATCCCCCCTCTGAGCTTGTGCCGCTGTATTTAGATAGTGATGCTGGGAAGATTCTTGCAGAGCAGACACGTCATTGCCTTCCACTCTGCGTCTCCCACAGGGAACTACAGTTCCCATGATTCAGTCGGCAGCAGACAGTGGCATATGCGAGACATGGGCGGGGCATAGGCAGACTGAGAAGAGTGGGCGGAGCCTGGGCGTGTCTTCCAAGTTGACTGACACACTAGGGCTTTCCTATGAAAGGAAACAACACCCCCTAATGACACCACGCTGCCGCGCTGTAGTCTCTAACAACAGCATACCGCAAAAGAGGACAATGGAGCCATATGGAAAATAAGAAAAGCTACGTTTTCCCCACATTTACTTGCATTTAGATTACAAAGCAGACATTTTACATGCTACATCATTTTATCACATATTGATTTTTAGTTTTTGACCTTAGTTCTACTTTAAGGCTTTGAGTTAGAGGTGTGCGAGTGCTTATATGTAAACAACCACCTCTGTAATATATGGGATGTTGAGCATTTTGGAGTTTTAGCTACAAAATACTCATGTATACTACAAAATGCTTAGGCATACTACTTGGAAATGCCTCTGAATACCTAAACCTCTCCTCTGGCAGTAGAACAGATATTTTTTTTAGTTTAATGAATGATCTAGCATTAGTTAGAGGTATTTTGGCACACATAAGAATTAAACAGCTTTTATTATAGCAATTTTGGTTTCCCATCATGTTTGCATTTCTATGTGTAGATGAACCTTGCAGTAGCAGGAGATCTATGTGCTATTATGGGGCTGATATAGTAAAGCCAGTAGTCTACAGAAGCCCCCTTTTCACTAAAAATACTAACCACAGGTACCCCTGATAGTAGCACTGGGTAATAGGGGCCTGTGTAACAACTTCTTGAGTAATGCGGCCTATGAATGTCACCCTTTGGGCCTGTGAGGATGGGCTTTTTGGCTTGTGTCAATGACATCAGTTTGAGACACTTCTGAGATGATCCAGAAATCACAGACAGGTGCATTTGTCCTTATGGTGTCCTTCTGTCCTGCTTTTAAGCCAGCCAGTTTAGCATTCTCAAACTTTTATAGCAATGCAAAACCCAATTGAACCAAACAAAAACCCATTGACGCAGGCACTTTATCACCACAAACATAGGATTTAGTCTCAGAATAAATATCTTTCTACTGCTTCCAAAGAACATGAAGACGGAGAACCGCCACGTCATCTATTTGGCATAGAAAACCTATTTATTAACAAAAAAGATGAAATCACATCAAAAATCAAACGTGTACGATAAGTGCATTAACGCATTAATTTTACTGAAATTGGAGAGTGCAAAATCTGGCGCTGCTGTGCATGGTATCCAATCAGCTTCTAACTTCAGCTTTTCCAATTAAGCTTTGACCAAAACAACTGGAAGCTGATTGGTTTCTATGCAGAGCTGCCAAACCAAAATAAGCAAGAAGTATATAAAAAAAAATTATTAAATAAAACAAAAGGCAATGAATATACTGTATAACACTGTTTAAGCAATATTCCCAAAGTTATAAACAGAAAAGATGCAATCACACAGTGTTTATAACTTTGGGAATATTAGCAGCAGTGATATATATTTATTGTCTTTTGTTTTATATACTTCTTGCTTATTTTTGTTAGGCAAACTTTTGTTTGGCAACGTTCATAAAGCTTCTGAAAACTGTCAAAGGCCTCTTCAGGAATCGATCTCAGAACTGCTGTCACACATTCTTGGACTGCCGCCACAGCCGCAAAAAGTGTGCATTTCATGACGCTCTTGCAGGCGACTTTTTGGGTCATGGGGAAGACGGTGAACGCAATTCCATTGATTGCCGCTTGGATTCTGAATCAAACTGGTAGCACCAGGTTTCATTTGTGCGATGATGGTTGGCAGAAAAGATGAATCCTGGTCACACGATAATGAAATCTCCAGGGGTTTTCCATTCGTTGCTTTCTGTTCGTCTGTTGGCACAAATTGGGAAGAGATCTTCCACTTACCCAACTCTTCACAGACAATGGTGCGCACTGCATCCTTGCTAATGCCCAATAGCTCCGCCATAAATCGTAGAGTCAGTCGCCGATCTCGTTCCAGCATTTGTCGCACTCGCTCAATCGTGTCTGGGGTTCTGCTTGTTGACGGCCGACCTGAACGTGGCTCATCCTCAGTCGTTTACTTCCCGTCTGGAAAGCGTTTGTAAACACATTTTCTGCTCACGGCTTCCGTCCCGTAAACTTGCACCAACATTAAATGCGTCTGTCGGGTTTTCCTAATTTGTAGCAGACCTCGATGTTCACTCGTTGCTCCATTAGACTGTGACCCTACCTCACACACTGACTACGTGCGACTGCCAGCAATGCGTTTATCCTGGCGGGCACGTGTACTCCATGCTAGGTGGCACTTCTCGACATGCCTCTGGATAGCCATGCACATGCACCTGACCTATGTTGCCGTTGAGATATCAGAACATTCACCAAACTTTTTAGAAACACCTTGTATAATATTCTATATTATATATATATATATATATATATATATATATATATATATATCTATATATATAGATATATCTATATAGATATATATACACATACACACATATATATATAATTACACACACACACACACGTGGGACCATCAAAACGTTTCCATACTTTTTTTTTAACTCAGAAACTTTTTGAAGACCCCTCTCGCATGTATATTTTGGAAAACCTATTTATCGTACAAACATTTTGTGGTCTACGTATGGAATTTGCTGTCCATCTACCTGTGTTGGGAAGCAGTCCTCTGGGCAATGCATTTTTCTTAGAGGCCGCCATGAGGTGGAGATCAGCCGAGAAAGGAAGCCTCTGAATATCTGGGATGTCCTGTACAAAATTTTCTTCATCCAAGTCCATTACAGCTAGCAGATGTACTTCACCCTGCAATGTGAATGAAAAGGGCAATAAACAATTAAGGACTTCATATATTTCAAACAACAGAGGGATAAAAAGTTGTTGCCTATTCCAAACAATTAGGTTCCACATGTATATTTTTCAAAGACAGAAAAATGCCGCAGACTCTCACACAGAAGCCATGACATCTTAAACTAGCATACTTTCTAATGCAAAGTTTTATCAAATTAACCACTTCATGGTCACGCTATAGATGAGACACCTGCAGCGCAGCTCTCTCATTTTGGAATGGCGTCCATGGATGTCCTCCCAGAACCACGCGCCCCCATGGGGCGCACATCTTGCGCGCTCTGTGATTGTTGTGTCCTACAGACACAGCTGATCACGGTAAAGGGCCAATCACAGCATCCCTTTAGCATGTGATCAGCGGTGTCCAAGCACAGCTGATCACAAGTAAACAAACTTGCAGATTATCGCATTCCTTTCCTCATGTGCTGTCATAGCGTGAGAAGAGGAGAGTCGGTAACCGGCAAGTGTGACAGGGGACATTTACACAGACAATTAGTGTTCTGATCATCAGTGTCCCGATTATCAGTTCTGCCTATCGGTGTCTCCTCATCAGTGCCGCTTAACAGTGTCTCCTCATCAGTGCCGCTTAACAGTGTCTCCTCATCAGTGCCGCCTATCAGTGTCTCCTCATCAGTGCCGCCTATCAGTGTCTCCTCATCAGTGCCGCCTATCAGTGTCTCCTCATCAGTGCCGCCTATCAGTGTCTCCTCATCAGTGCCGCCTATCAGTGTCTCCTCATCAGTGCCGCCTATCAGTGTCTCCTCATCAGTGCCGCCTATCAGTGTCTCCTCATCAGTGCCGCCTATCAGTGTCTCCTCATCAGTGCCGCCTATCAGTGTCTCCTCATCAGTGCCGCCTATCAGTGTCTCCTCATCAGTGCCGCCTCATCAGTGCCGCCTATCAGTGTCTCCTCATCAGTGCCGCCTATCAGTGTCTCCTCATCAGTGCCGCCTATCAGTGTCTCCTCATCAGTGCCGCCTATCAGTGTCTCCTCATCAGTGCCGCCTATCAGTGTCTCCTCATCAGTGCCGCCTATCAGTGTCTCCTCCTCAGTGCCGCCTATCAGTGTCTCCTCCTCAGTGCCGCCTATCAGTGTCTCCTCCTCAGTGCCGCCTATCAGTGTCTCCTCATCAGTGCCGCCTATCAGTGTCTCCTCATCAGTGCCGCCTATCAGTGTCTCCTCATCAGTGCCGCCTATCAGTGTCTCCTCATCAGTGCCGCCTATCAGTGTCTCCTCATCAGTGCCGCCTATCAGTGTCTCCTCATCAGTGCCGCCTATCAGTGTCTCCTCATCAGTGCCGCCTATCAGTGTCTCCTCATCAGTGCCGCCTATCAGTGTCTCCTCATCAGTGCCGCCTATCAGTGAAGGAGAAAAATTACCTATTTGCCAAATTTTATAATGGAAACTAAGAAAAAAAATATGTTTTTTTCCCAAATTTTTGGTCTTTTTCCATTTGTTTAGCAAAAAATACAAAATCCAGTGGTGATTAAATACCACCAAAAGAAAGCTCTATGTGTCTCAAAAAAATGATAAAAATGTCATATGGGGACAGTGTTGCATGACCGCAGTGTTAATTTCTTTGACTAAAATATTTTTGCCAACTAAATTAATACTATTTTAGTCTACTAAAATACGACTAAAACAAACAATTGAGAAGACTAAAATATGAATGGCATTTTAGTCAAAAGACTATGACTAAAACTAAATAGAAATTTTACATCAAAATTAACACTGCACTACCACAAAAATATGTATCTACTAAGCTGCTTAAAAAAATAAAATAAAAATTAAGAAAAAGGCTTGTTTTAATTATTTTCTTGATCTTTATTGTTGTTAATATATTAAGATAATATGTGCAATGGCATTACAGTCATAGAGTTTACTTTTTTTTTTTTTTCTTTTTTTTTTCCAAGTTTTACTTATGCTTGTCAAAAAGCAATACTTTTGTTTGTTTTTGAAACTTGGTTTTATTTATAAAGACGTTATATATATCACAACAGCTAAATCTGTGTCTGTAGTGCATGTTCAAACCTTAATGCCATAAATAACATGTTATTAGATTTACACTCCAGGAGTATATAATGAGTTTGGCAATTCTAAAGAAATGCTTAAATAATGCAATAAAATATACCTAAACCAATTCGATTTGAGTCGACTAAAATGGCTGGAGATTTTAGTCGACTAAAATACGAATAAAACTAAACCAATATAGATGACTAAAATACGACTAAAACTAAAATGGCATTTTAGTCAAAAGACTATAACTAAATCAAAACTTTATGTCAAAATTAACACTGCATGACCGAGAAATTGTCATTCAAAGTGTGACAGCGCTGAAATCCGAAAATTGGCTTGGGCAGTATAGGGATGAAAGTGTCCAGTACTGAAGTGGTTAATCCCAAAACCCTAAATTGTCTTGAATGGAATATCTAGTAGTAGTTAGTCACATTCAACTGGACTTGTCCTGTAATGTCGAGACAGTTTTGCAGCTTATCCAAGCATCTTCAACATTACAGAGATAGTTCAGTTGAACGACTAGCTACTACTAGCTATACTTTGACCTTGGTAAATGAGAATCTTCACAGAAAATGTCTTACATGTGGTGGTGAAGTATCCTCCTTCTGAAACATCTTTTCTCGCTGCTCATCATATGGAAGGTTTAAAAAGAGCACTGGAGGCAAGTGCGGGGGGTGGTCAGCTGAAAGCCCATCTGCAAGAAACAACTTTGAAATTAACTACGTGTGTCAAATTATTTAGGATATAGACATTGCATGACAATTCCAAACAATTAGATTCCACGTGTATGTTTTTCAAGGACAGAAAAATACTGCAGACAATCTAACACAGAAGCCACAACATTCCTTTAATGAATTTACAGCCGAACTCCAGGTAAGCGGCTAAATAGATTAAATACATATACGGGAGATGTTTTACCTGCCAAAGGATCTGTCGCCCACACAACATTGTCCTGTCTGGTAGGGCAGGAGATTTTATTTTACACATTTTACATTTTATTTTACACTTATTTAAACATAATGCAGCATTTACAATCTGGGACAACTATAATATGTGGATGAAATAATAAACAATTGAACCAGAAGATGGAGGGCCCAGGCAAAGGGATCTTATGATCCAGAGCAGTATTTCCCACTGGGTCGCAACTTGAAAGCGTTTATAGTATGAAGAGCTAGCAGGGATCCCTTCTCTCACCCAAACACCCCCGGGCACTGTACAGTGTAAGAGCATGTGGGCTACAGGCAGGCACAACAAAAAGAGCAGCACTGCTATCAAGCTGTGGCTTCACTGGGGGAAAGCATTTCCTACTGTCTCTTCACACAGTGAACAATGGCCCAGCACAGGAAAACAGTTGCGCTGGAACAAGGCAAGAAGGGGGGCAGGAGAGAGAATCTGCCCTGTGAGATGGGGGGGGGGGATATGGGGTTGGAGGATTAAGAGACGTTCAGCAGCGCACCCTCTGGGCCTTGCATCTGTTGCTCGGTGGTGCCCTGAAAACAGCAAAGAGCACCGGTGCATGGGGGGCACACCGACCACCAGGGTAAGGAGGGAACAGTGACCACCAGGGTAAGGAGGGGGGAACGCTGACCACCAGGGTAAGGAGGGGGGGGAACGCTGACCACCAGGGTAAGGAGGGGGGGAACGCTGACCACCAGGGTAAGGAGGGGGGGGAACGCTGACACCAGGGTAAGGAGGGGGGGGAACGCTGACCACCAGGGTAAGGAGGGGGGAACGCTGACCACCAGGGTAAGGAGGGGGGAACGCTGACCACCAGGGTAAGGAGGGGGGAACGCTGACCACCCGGGTAAGGAGGGGGGAACGCTGACCACCAGGGTAAGGAGGGGGGAAGGCTGACCACCAGGGTAAGGAGGGGGGAACGCTGACCACCAGGGTAAGGAGGGGGGAACGCTGACCACCAGGGTAAGGAGGGGGGAACGCGGACCACCAGGGTAAGGAGGGGGGAACGCGGACCACCAGGGTAAGGAGGGGGGAACGCGGACCACCAGGGTAAGGAGGGGGGAACGCGGACCACCAGGGTAAGGAGGGGGGGGAACGCTGACCACCAGGGTAAGGAGGGGGGGAACGCTGACCACCAGGGTAAGGAGGGGGGGAACGCTGACCACCAGGGTAAGGAGGGGGGAACGCTGACCACCAGGGTAAGGAGGGGGGAACGCTGACCACCAGGGTAAGGAGGGGGGGAACGCTGACCACCAGGGTAGGGAGGGGGGAACACTGACCACCAGGGTAAGGGGAGAACACTGAGGTAAAGCTTAAAGCAAACCTGCTGCTTTGCCCATTCAGCACATGCTCACCTTTACTTGTTGGCTCCTTTGCAACTCTGCTCAGTGGTGTCTGTTGGTGTCTCACAGACATTAGATCATCTCTTGATCCTGTGAAAAAAAAAGAAAGACATTTGATGTCTCTAGTGAGGATTAAAGAGCATGCACACACTTACACAAAATCTACTCCAGAGCAATCTTCAAAACATTCCTTCTGGCATAGTCAAGTCTGTCAAATATGAGGTATGTGGTAGGAATGATGGTTTACCAAAAGCACCTCTCATAACTTCCTTCGCTGTAGGCTTAACTCACACACCAGGAAAGGACTCGTGTCTTAGGTCTATGTCTAGTATATCAGGGTTAATGCATACACTTGTCTGATCACACATGTTTACTTACATGAGAAATTTTACCTGTTTCCTGTAACAGCCAGGGTTATGTCTAAACAGTAGAGGATAATATAGTAGGGACACAGTGTAAAACATTTTTGGGATGTGTCTGTGCTATAATTAAAACTACAACTAGCTATTTATTTCATGCACACTGTTAGTGATACTATTTTCAAACAGATCTCCAAACACTGCAAATAATTTAAAAGAAAAAAAAGGACTCAAACGTCACAGCAAATGTCAGGAAGGGATGGGGGAATCTCTTAATAGTCTGGAGAAAGCAGAGCAATGATGAAGGCAAACTTCAAGCTCATCATTACACCAATTGGTTGCAACCAACATCATCCTTAGTATGAGGAGTTTTACAATGACACAAAAAAGGCCTCTGAAAGGAATCTGTGAGATCAGACCTGCAGCAAGAGCATTAGGGGCCATAGAATTGCTCTGAAGTTCTTCTGTCCTTTTATTCTCAAGAGGCTTAGGTGATGCTCTGGGAGCTGCAGCAGGAGGAAAAGCAGTGAGGCAGATTAATATACATCTCTTGAAATGCTGCATAGACCATTCATTAATCTTAGTGTCATCGTGGCTAAGGATGGGGAGCTGAAGTATGGGTCAGGACCTATAAATAATGCAGAGTAATTATCACTGCACTATGAGCAGATCTTTGCAGATGCATATGTAGTCAGAAATTGCCTGCAATGGCCACATTCATTCATAATAAACAATCTTTCATGTTTGTACACTTTCAGTCTGAACAACAAGTACGGTAAACTAAAAAGAAAGCTAAAAGTAAAACAGCTAATAAACCTAAACAACTAAAAAATTTAAAAGTTGAAAAATACATAAGCAGAGGTAATCTTTAGGTAAAAACTGCATGCAACAATGATTAGCACATCCAGAAAAACAAGCAGCCAAAGTGATAAAAGCAAAGAGTGCAACTTGGGTCCCTCCCATATTCCAGGCCACCCTATTGGTTACTGAGGCCATGCATCAAAAACCACAAGGGGGAAGTGGGGGGGGCGGGGTCCCAAAGCCATGATTTGCATTATAAATGTAGCTGCCAAAATCTTTGAATTTATGATTGTGTCCTGCTGCCTGCACTCAAAAAGTTTCCACACTTTTTTTCACTCTATTAAATATAAAATAGTGCAGACACTTTTTGAAGGCCCCTTGTGTACACATATATACTTGCACAAGTTTACAGTCCCTGCCAACCTTCTGCAGATGCGTGTCACCAATCGGTCTAGGAGAAAAAGGATATTACTACACTACACTGGACTGATTTCCCCTGAACAAAACCCAACCCTACACCCCACCCCACACAAATAGAAAAGGTCTCTGCAGCAGTTAGAGTTTCTCAAATGAATGGGCTATGCAGAGAACTCTAAAGGCCCGTACACATGATCCAATTTTTTTTTTTTAAACCAAAAAGGCATGTTTATTGAGTTGCACACATGTTAAACAAGTATACATGTAAATCACTTGCACAGGATATCTGTAGAACATTACACAGGTAAACAAACAGAGAGATAATCACAATTAGGTAAGTTGGTGGTACACCATGAGAATAACCCTGTCATTCCTGACAGTCAAAGGCCCGCCTCATCTGCCACAACCCTTAGTACATATTTTACGTAGAGCATGTCTCACCATCCTCCAACCATCTATCCCATATTTGTGAGAACTTTTGAGGGCGTCCTCTGTGTATAAACATCAGCTTCCTATATGACAAAATAGCATTAATTTCTCTTTTCCAGGTATGTAATGTTGGGGGAAGGGCCTGCAACCAAGCTTTTGCAATCACCTTCCTAGCCAGGAACAGTGTTTCAGATAGAAATATAGTTAAATATTTGTCACGTCCAGCGTCTGGGAAAAGACCCAGGAGACACGTCCTGGGGTCCAGACCCACCGGGGAACCCATATTGTCATGCAGGAACTGAATCACCTGCATCCAATATGCCTGTATCTGTGGGCAACTCCACACTATGTGATAAAACGTGCCAGGGTCTGACAAGCACCTGGGGCACAAAGGGCTTCTTGTAGGTTGGAACTTTGCTAACTGCGGGGGCGTGAGATATGCGCGGTGTATTATATACAGTTGCGTTAGTCTGTCCGATAACTTAGGAGAAGTTACCTTAACCCCCTCCAATACTTCCTCCCAATCTGAATTCTCAATTGATCCTACATCTTGTTCCCACACTATCTTGGCCGCCTGTGTCACCCCCCTTACTCTGAGTACTCGGAGAGTATAGTACAGGTTAGATATCAATCTAGTTGACTCAGCTCCGAAAATTACGTCAAAGCAGGTGGGGTATCCAGGGTGATCGTAAGGGAGGACCTCTGTGCTCTAATCGCATGCCTGAGCTGAAGATATCGAAACTGTAATCCATGTGGAAGAGAAAACTCTTCTTTGAGGACTTGAAAGGATTTAGGTCCAGCTTCCGTCGTGACCTGTGATAGGTACAGTATGCCATACCTCGCCCAGAGCCGCGGGTCTGGTACCATCCTCAACTCAGGCAAATGATCGTTGAACCATAACGGGGAGTGTGAGTGAATATGCTGTTTATTCTGTTTTTTGAGGGCTATGTCCCATATCTTTCGGTGATGTGACAACATGCTTACCCCGACACTCACAGACTTGTGATGACCCCGATCTTTGCGAAATATCGCCTGTATAGGTGTGTGAAATAGGCTCTCAGGTGCATTACACACCAGAGATCTATATCTCTGGGACTCAGATGTGTTGAAATAATACAGGTGGGCCAACTGCGCCGCCACATAGTAATCTTGCAAATCAGGAAGGGAGCAGCCTCCCTCCTGTGTGGGATTTTTGAGAATATGCCATGCCAGTTTATGCCTACTGGAACCCTATACAAAGGAGTTCAAAATAGCCTCCATCTGCTTAAACACCTTCAGCTGAATGTACAGTGGGGCATGCCACACCGCATATAAAATTTTGGGCAACAGGATCATTTTCACCAAGTTAATTCTACCCATCACCCCTAGGGGCAGTCTCGACCAGGTCTGGGTTTTTGACTTAAGGATGACGAACAGAGGCTCCACATTTTTACCCACATAGTCTCCCAGGTGTTTGGTAACTTTTACTCCCAAATACTTGATCTCTGCCACTCTCTTTAAGGGAAGTTCCGGGACCATTTCAGGTGGGGGAAAATGATCCAGTGGGAGAATCTGTGATTTGTCCCAATTGATCCGTAGGCCTGAGTAGTTACCCATTTTTTCTATGATGAGCAATGCTGCTTGT
The DNA here is from genome assembly GCA_029206835.1 of Rana muscosa. Lineage (NCBI taxonomy): Eukaryota > Metazoa > Chordata > Amphibia > Anura > Ranidae > Rana > Rana muscosa. The sequence continues at coordinate 1,184,357,534 of CM055116.1, read as the reverse complement.
AGCGAGGGGCCCTGATCAGCCAAGTATAATATCGTATCGTCAGCATATAAACCTATCTTTTCCCAAAAGTCCCCCCGTCTCAGGCCCACCACATCGGGACTTGCCCTTATAGCCATTGCCAAGGGCTCAGCAGCCAGCGCATACAGTAAAGGGGACAGAGGACACCCCTGCCTCGTACCCCTCTGCAGGGAGAACTGGTCAGAGAGCCTCCCATTAACAAAGACCCTAGCCTTAGGAGTCTGGTAGAGGAGCTGCACCCACCTAACAAAGCGCGGGCCAAAGCCATAACAGTGCAGGCATTCCCACAGGTATAGCCACTCAACCGAGTCAAAGGCCTTGGCTGTGTCAAGGGCCACCACCACTCTAGATCCTGCATTATCGTGCTGTGCTTGTATATTCATAAACAGTCTCCTAATATTCATTGCTGTATTCTTCCCCGGCATGAACCCCGTCTGATCTGGGTGTACCAAAGATAGTATGACCGTGTTCAGCCTGGAGGCCAATATTTTTGCTAGGATTTTGATATCCACTGGTAATAGGGATATGGGTCTGTACGATTCAGGATATAGCAGGTCCTTCCCTGGTTTAGGGAGAACTATGATCTGCGCTTCTTGCATAGAGCGGGGGAGCACCCCCACCTCAAAAATAGATTGAAAGAGTATTCAATTTGGGAACTAGAGTTTCAGAGTATTTGGCATAAAACTCTAGAGGCAATCCATCCAACCCCGGGGCCTTAGATTTAGCTAACTGTGCAATTGCCGTGGCAATATTCTGTTCGGTGATAGGGGCCTCCAATGTCTGAACTTGTTCCACTGTCAACTGTGGAAACTTCAGAGTATGCAGGTAATCTCGTACCTCCTGGGGTGAGTAGTGGCAGTGGGAGCTATATAGGTCTCTGTAGAACCTCAGAAACTTCTCTGCCACCCGTGGAGGGTCAGTGACGACCGAGCCATCTGGTTCTGCCAGAGACACCACGACGGGAGGCTTGTCATCCATATGAGCCAGGTAGGCCAGCATCTTCCCTGCCTTTTCACCCTGTTCATATATTCGGGCTTTACAGAAGAACAAATTTTGTTTGGCCTTTTCTATATGTAGCTGCGACACTATTCTGGACTGTATCTTTACCTTGTTTAGGTTCTCAGGGGTGGGTAGGACATTAAAGGCCTCCTCCAAGTCCCGCAGGGTGTCCTCAGACATATTTACCAGCACTTTAGAAGACCGTTTAAGTCTATTAATTCTATTGTCTAACACCCTCCTCGCATGAGTCTTAAATCCATCCCACTGGGAGTTAAATGTAAGGAGGCTCTGGTCCCCCTGGGAAGAAAAAAAGAATTTCAGTTCTATATCTATGGATTCATGATCTTTTAGTGCTGACAACCAAAATGGATTAAGTCTCCACACCCGTTGAGGAGCCGTATTTTATAATGACAGTTGGACCCAGCATGGGGAATGGTCTGAAAGGGCCCTAGGTGCAAATCCCGCCCCGGCCACTCTAGGGAGCAACGCCTCAGAGATCAGCACAAAGTCAATCCTGGACATAGTAGCATGTCCAGTAGAATGACAGGTATAGGCCCGTGCGGTAGGGTTCCTATATCTCCATATGTCTACCAGAGCAAATTCCGTCATCATACGTCCCAGTCTAGTTTGTTTAGAGATTCTACCTATACCTCCAGGCTGCACCGGGCGATCCAAAAAGGGGTTCATGGTCATGTTGAAGTCCCCCATCCACACAGCCGGTACCGTCGGGTGTCGGGTCATAAACAGCAACCCAGCCGTAACGACCTCCGAGCTGTATGGGGGGGGGCATAAAGGGATTTTTATAACAGCTTACCTGTAAAATCCTTTTCTTGGAGTACATCACGGGACACAGAGCGACTTAGTCATTACTAATGGGTTATATAGTTTACCTTCAGGTGCTGGCACTGGCAACTTCCAAACCGGAAGTACCCTCCCCTATATAAGCCCCTCCCATCCGGGAGCACCTCAGTTTTGTAGCAAAGCAATAAGTGTCCCAAAAAGAGGGGTGGGAGCTCTGTGTCCCGTGATGTACTCCAAGAAAAGGATTTTACAGGTAAGCTGTTATAAAAATCCCTTTTTCTTTTTCGTACATCACGGGACACAGAGCGACTTAGTCATTACTAATGGGACGTCCCAAAGCAATGCCAAATGAGGGGAGGGATACATAAGCCGGGCGCCATCAGGCATGAGGATCTTTTGCGGCCTGCAACACACTGCGCCCAAAGGCGACATCCTCCTGACTTCTAACGTCTACCTGGTAGAATCTAGTAAACGTGTGTACCGAAGACCATGTTGCGGCCTTACATACTTGAGCCAGGGAGGCCTGGTGATGCACTGCCCATGAAGTTCCAACTGCTCTTGTGGAGGGCGCCCTAACTTTGAACGGAGGCGGTCTCTTTCTCAAGCCATAGGCTTGTATTATGACCTGTCGAATCCACTTGGCTAAAGTAGATTTTGATGCTGCCTGACCCTTTCTAGGGCCTTCCGGCAGAATAAACAAAGTATCCATTCTGCGAATCTGAGCAGTGGCTTTTAGATAAGCTTTAACTGCTCTTACTACATCCAAAGAATGTAATAACTTTTCCTCTACCGAGCTAGGTTTGGGGAAAAAAGAAGGAAGAACCACATCTTGGTTCAAATGAAACCTTGATACCACCTTGGGAAGAAAGGCTGGATGAGGACGTAATACTACTCTGTCCTTATGGACAACCAGATATGGCTCCTTACAGGACAAGGCGGCTAATTCCGATACTCTTTTAGCCGAACAAATGGCTACTAAGAAAATCAATTTCCTGGTGAGAAGAACCAAGGAAATGTGTTGCAATGGTTCAAACGGTTGTTTCTGTAGAACCGACAGAACCAGGTTTAAGTCCCATGGACATACAGTATGTGAATACTAACCGGAGGGATAATACGCATCACTCCTTGTATGAAAGCTTTGACTAGTGAATGCGAAGCCAAGGGCCTTTGAAAAAATATTGTCAAGGCTGAAATCTGACCCTTGATAGTACTCAAGGCCAGCTTCCTATCTACAGCCCACTGTAGGAAGTCCAAAATCCTCCCTATCACGTACTTACGTGGATGCCATTTCTTGGCCTCACACCACGTAATGTACGCTTTCCAGATCCTATAATAGATCTGCCTGGATACCGGCTTCCTGGCATTGATCATGGTAGATACCACAGAATTAGAGAGCCCTCTCTTTTTCAGAATGTGGGCTTCAATAGCCAGGCCGTCAAACCTAGGGCTGGTAAGGAAGGGTGGTATATCGGTCCTTGCGAAAGCAGGTCCGGACGATGTGGGAGGGTCCAAGGACTTCCCACTGACATTTTTACAATCTCCGCGTACCATGCCCTTCGGGGCCACGCTGGAGCCACCAGAATCACTGGTTTCTTTTCTACCCTGATTCTGCGGATTAATCGCGGTGGGAATGCATATATCAGCTTGAACTGATCCCAAGGGAACACTAGGGCATCCGAACCGCAAGCTAGGGGATCCTTTGTGCGAGACACAAATCTGTCCACCTTTGCGTTGAATCTGGATGCTAGCAGATCTACATCCGGTGTTCCCCACCGCTGGCATATTGCCTGGAAAACCTCGGGGTGAAGAGACCATTCCCCGGGCATAATTGCTGGCGACTTAAAAAGTCCGCTCTCCAATTTTGCACTCCTGGGATGAAAACCGCGGATATGGCTGTGACATACCTTTCTGCCCATTCCAGGATGCAATTCGCTTCCCTCTGGGCTGCACGACTCCTGGTGCCACCCTGGTGATTGATATATGCCACTGCTGTGGCATTGTCTGATTGAATTCTGACAGGTGACCCTTGGAGTTTGGATGTCCATGCTACTAGGGCATACCGGGCTGCTCGTATCTCTAAGAGATTGGTGGGCAGGGCCTTCTCTGCTTCTGACCACTTGCCCTGGAGAGACCATTGCTCCAGTACTGCCCCCCAGCCTATGAGGCTGGCATCTGTAGTGACCACCTTCCAAGAAACCGGACTGAAGGGTTTCCCTTTTTCCAGATTCTGGCACCAACCACCAATGGAGGCTCTTGCGAACGGAAGGGGACAGGGACATTGGTAAGTCTAAAGCCTGAACTTTTTTGTTCCAGGCTGACAGTATGGCCCTCTGCAAGTTCCTTGAATGGAATTGACCGTAGGGTACTGCTTCGAATGAAGCCACCATTTTTCCCAGCAGCCTTATACACAGGCGTATGGATGGTTTTCTTTTTTGTACCCACTAAGTGGGTCAAATCTTTCAAAGACGACACCTTCTCTGGAGGTAAGAAAATCTTTCTCTGATTTGAATCCAGTCTTAGCCCCCAAGTATTCCAGGCTTTTGACTGGTTTTAGGGCTGACTTGTCTCGGTTGATAATGCAACCGTGAGATTCCAGATACTTGATTATCTTGTGAACGACCACTTTTAGTTTTTTTCACTGAGTGGTCTATCAGCAACAAGTCGTCTAGATATGCCATTATCGTTACACCTTGTGTTCCTAGTTTGGCCAATCGTAGGGCCAGAATTTTTGTGAACACTCGTGGTGCTGTGGCCAGACCGAAAGGTAAGGCTCTGAACTGAAAATGGCGCCCTTCTACTGCAAAGCGTAGAAATTTCTGGTGGGCCGGACAGATGGGAATATGCAAATAAGCATCCCTTATGTCGATCGAGGCTAACCATTCCTGCCCTTGTAGGGCGGTGGCCACCGATCGGATCGACTCCATCCGAAAAAGTCCTGATATGTAGGAACTTGTTTAGCCCTTTTATATTTAATATGGGCCTCATGTCCCCATTTGGTTTGGGGACTGTGACAAGGTTCGAGTAAAACCCGAACCCGTTTTCTTCCAAGGGAACCTTCATGATTACCCTTGGGGCAATAGTTGCTCTAGTGCCAGAAGGAGGGATCCACTCTTCTGGGGATCGCTTGGCACGTTTGACCTTATAAAATGGGCAGGAGGAATGTCTTTTAACAGACTTACTGCGGAGATCACCCATCTCTGATGGTGTCCCGCCAGGTCTCTGTGAACAACTGAAGTCTTCCCCTCACCCGATTGAGTGGGGGCAACCCTTCATGACTTGGGGGGAGGTTTTTCTACCTCTCTTGACCCAGGGTTTCTTGTTACCCTGTGATTGTCCCTGATTTCTGCCCCCTGGATTTGACCGCGGAGGCCGTCGGAACTGTTTCACAGCCGATGTGCCAGGGACTGGAGAAGTAGGCCTCTTAAAAGAAGGACTTCTACCCTTGTTCTTAACCGGCAAGAGTGTACCTTTACCGGCAGAAGTTTTCTGGATATATTTGTCCAGATCATCTCCAGATAAGCGTTCTCCATGAAATGGGAAGCTAATCAGCAATTTCTTACAGGGAGCTTCAGCAGACCAGTTTTTGAGCCATAGAAGCCTACGCATATGTCTACAGACAGCGTAAAGCGGGATGCCTGTTGGATTGTATCCTTTATGGCGTCCACCGCAACACAAGGCTCTAGGTAGGTCAGCTAGGGCAAGAGCCTGCTGATCTGGTAAGTCCCTTAAGACTTGTTTCAACTGATCTTTCATTGCTTGGCAGACTCCAATCGCTGCTACTGCAGGTTGTGTCACCATGCTTGCTGTAGAGAAAGCAGATTTTAGTAAAGACTCCAATTTTTTATCTATTGGGTCTTTGAACATTGGAACATTATCTACTGAACATGTCAGTGATTTATTTACACAAGAGATGGCTGTGTCCACTGTAGGGAACCTCCATTTTTTTTTTTTTTTATGAACTTATCCTCCATGGGATAGATCACTGGAAATCTCTTGGGGGGAGTAAATATTTTACAGGATGCTCCCAATCCTGGTAAATAAACCCTTCCAATAAAGGGTGGATTGGGAAGGAACAGACAGTCTGGGGGAGCTTTCCGCGACCCCAGCGAGGAGACAGTAGTGGTTGATGGTTCCGCCAGAGGCATTTAAAATGCTGCTCGGACCATGTTAGTCAGAGACTGAACCCATAATCTTTCAGCCTGAGATGCTGAGAAAGGTTCTTCCACTGTTGATTCCTCTATAACTTTATCAACCTCACCTGATCCCCTTCAGGTAGGTCGATCTCTGGGACTGTTCCTCCACTAACAGGCACTCTGCAGGAGGAGACGGAGATCGGACGCGCTTTTCCTGTGACAGGGAAGCAGCGATCAATGCTGTTAATCTCTCTTCCAATCCTCCCAGAGTTGAGGATAAAACCTCCTCTGTTATATATATAGGAGCAGGTGGACTGGGGACAGCCGCAGTACCAGGTACTCCTGCGGGGTTCCTACGGCTACTGACCTCTGAAATTTCAGGGGAGATTGGCGCAGTACAGCATGCCCAAAATCCTCAGAGCCCGACGGAGACCCCTTTCGCTTCTTGGAAGATCTATTTCCAGAGCGTCTGGACGACATATCCTATAAGCACAAAGCTGAGGTATTCCCGTCGTCATACACCAATTTTTCTGGTAATAGTCTAACACAGTTGCTGCTATATACCAGCTGGTGTCCACTAAAGTGCCTTTCTATGGGGATGCCTGCATCAACCGCCTCTGTGTGCCACTGTTTGTTGCTAGCTCTGTTTGCATCCAGCTGACACTTGTACTGTGTCTTTATACAAGCTGGGACGCCTGCACATGCGCAGAAGCGCCGTGGCGCGCATCGAGCGTCATCCACCCGCCCCGCCCCTTTTTTTTCATAGGAGGCGCGTGCACGCGCCCGCGCGCGCGCCCGTGCGCCATTGGCGCCCTTTTCGAAAACCAAACAGGGACTAGGAGCCAGGGCCCTTTTTGCCGGAGGGCCTGTGCGGTGGATGAGCGCAGCAACAGGGCAGAGGAAGTGGATTCCCACAGAGAAACTTACCAACTGCCTGGATCGTTTGACTTGAGAAAACCAAAGATCCACATGACAAGAAAAATGGACCACAGCGGCCTCTAGTGGTTTAACACAGGTACCGCGGTCCTCTTTTTTTTTTTTTCTTGACTACTATTAAAATTTTACATTTTCAGTAGTTACAGGCATACACAGATATTAGCGGGAATACCGTTAGGCAACAGACAGAAAGACAAATTAGGCTTGGGGGTCCCCCAATAGAACCAAGTTCCTGGGGGCCCCCACTTACCTGATCCCCGCCGCAGGACTCTGTTTGGTTCACAGAAGCCCAAACTTCACCTATCACGGCAGGCATTGTAATTAAACCTTCAGGGACCGGGTTCCCAAGGATTCCACTCCCCTGGACCTGTATAGCACCCTGCACAGACAACATCTTGGTCGTGGGTATGACCAGAGCTCTGGATCCCAGGGTCCAGCCCTCCTAAGAGAGGCATTACAGGCAAAACCTTGCTCTTCTGCTGCAAGGCCCGGGTACCGACCGTTTAGCTATGAAACTTTTTTGGTGGGATCCGGAACAGCTTACTAAGGCCCAAAAAGAACCTGTACGCAAGCCCAGTGAAAACACATGTTACTCTTTGGCCAACACCTTAGACACTGGCAAAAAACTGAGGTGCTCCCGGATGGGAGGGGCTTATATAGGGGAGGGTACTTCCGGTTTGGAAGTTGCCAGTGCCAGCACCTGAAGGTAAACTATATAACCCATTAGTAATGACTAAGTCGCTCTGTGTCCCGTGATGTACGAAAAAGAAAGCAGGCAATCAGTAACAGAGGCACACCCCCTATACACGCATGCAGGAAAAGGTACCTCCCCTGTTGATCTGACTCCAGGGAGATAAGTTCAAATGGGGTGGCCTTGGTCACCAATAAAGACACTCCCCTAGAGAAGCTTGTATGCGTGCTATGGTAAGCCCAGCCCACCCAAGGACGTTTAAGGGCTGACTGCACATGACCAGTCACGTGTGTCTCAGTTAATGCGATTACATTAGCTCTCTGTGCTTTGAGAAATTTTAGTGCTGCAGTGCGTTTGACTTTATCTCTCACTCCCCGTACATTCCATGTCATAAACTTAATCGTAGTCATTTAAGCATTTATACAATTCTAATAGATCATTCCCATCCAATTGCACTGTGTTATACATTTGTAGCAACATCCTCATAACATGTTTTGTGCCCTGTGAACAATCTTCCAAATTATAGAAACCTGCATGCCAATAAACAGGACAGCAACTAACAGTGCCGTCAAACCAAGAACACAAGCCCTGTACTTGGGCAACATCCCTCCCTTCCAGCTCTGCACCTCCCCAACATGGTGAGAGCATCCAGATCCCAAACATGTTCATTGCAACTTTCATCCACCCATAAACTCTGGTTGGAGGCCTATAGCTTGAAATTATGAGTCTGCGTATATAGCAATGAACGGTTTTCCTATGGGGGCGATTTTTCACTGAACCAAGCGTGGAAAAGGAGTCCACGGATCTTTTGCGGGAACAAAGAAAAATTAGAAATAAAACAAAATAAATGATTTTAAACAACAGTGTTCCCAAGGAAGTTTTCCTGTGAGAGTTCTCCTCTTGCCTCACAGCACCTTTAGCACATCTATAATACTGTTAATCAGGGCTTGCAGCAATTCCGGAGGGGACTTCAGTGGGATGCAGAGATCCGGGGATTACGGGGGACCGTCAGTAGGCTCTGAAAAAAGACAGGGAGGTCGGGCACCCCTAGGTATGATCAGAATGTACTCACAGCACCCGACAACCGGAACAACGGTATCTACGGTCTCCCCCTTCGGTCCAACCAGGCAGTCACCGCAGCAGGGGTGTCAAAGATCTGCACTTTTCCATCTTCCTCCACTCTCAGTCTGGCTGGAAAGAGCATGGCATATTTGAGGTGTAGGATTTTAAGTCAGCGCTTAATATCTTGGAACTGAGATCTCTTCTTCTGCACTTCACTGGAAAAATCCGGGAATACCGCCACATGCCCATTATCTATCGGGATATTACCCTTCTCTCTGGATAGTCGCATGATCTTATCCCGGTCTCGGAAATTCAGAAATTTGGCAATGAATGTTCTAGGGGGGGCACCAGCCGGCGGTGCCTTTGCTGGGATGCGGTGCGCTCTCTCCACCGCGAACAGCCCCGAGAATGCTTCCCTGCCATAAGTAGTTATCAGAAGCCTTTCAAGGAAGTCAGCCGGGTCCCCTCCTTGTGTCCGCTCAGGCAGACCGATGAAACGGAGGTTGCATCGGCGGAGCCTGTTCTCCATCTCGTCCTGATGAGAGTGCAACTGCTGAATCTGCCTCTGCATGTCCTCTGTTGTGTGTTGCAGGGGATGCAATATGTCCTCCGCCTCCCCTATGCGAACCTCCGCTTCTGTGACTCTGTCTCGCACAGTCGACAGGTCCTGGCGCATGAGGGAGATGTCCACCTTCACCTCATCTATCTTTGCAGTGATGGTGCCCTGAAGTGTAGCCATTGCGTCCAGGACCTTCGCAGTCTCAGCCGCATATCTGTCCTCACCCATGCACGCGGCGGCGCCATCTTGAGCCTGCTCGCCCCGCCGATATTTGGCTAATTTCTCGACCGCCGAGGATGGTTTCTGTGGTTGCGACATATGTAGTCTCAGTCCCGGGGTTCACAAGCGACTGTGTGCGCGCTAAACGGCTGTATTCTGTATGCAGGCTGGTATGCAGGATAAACGGCAAGAGGAGCTCTGTCTATCTGCTTCCTACTCCATCGCTTGCCAGGCCACGCCCCCCACATGATCCAATTTTACGCCAATAATTGTCTGATGGACGTGTTGTGTCGGATAATCCGACCGTGTGTATGCTCCATCAGACAATTGTTGGCAGAATTAACGACAATAAATGTTGGCTGTTCATGCTCACCAACTGTCTGACAATAAATCGGTTACGTCGGATTATCCAATCGTGTGTACACAAATCCGTCCAACTAAAATCCAAAGTACAAACACGCATTTCTCAGAACCAATGTTAAACATTAAGACAACATTAGCAGAAGTTGCCCAAAGGGTGGCGCTAAAAAACAGAAAAAACATATATTTAGGTTTTGTTGGAAAAATCTGATGGAAGTCCGAACGTGTGTATGAGGCTTTACATGCAAGTGAAATCTGATGTTTAGAAATTGATACTTATTTTTTCCCCCCCAGCTAACATTATCTTTTTTATGGGCATCAAGCTCCATACAGATAGTGAACCATGACATAGTGCAAGCATTCATCACTGAGGAGATCAATGGTTGGTCCAACAAGACATGCTGGCCTCTTTAGAGCCCATTCACACAGGGGCGTCTTTGGATCCGACTCCAAATCGCCCCAGGTCGCCCCTAGTCGCCTCAGGTCGCGCTGGCTGAAGAAATCAATGTAAGTTAATGGAGCCGTCCTTATGCACACTACTGCAGTCGCTCTGACTTCAAAAAAGGTCCCTGTACTACTTTAATCCGACTCCTAGGCGACCTGTAACCATTCATTTCAATGGGAGTCGCCTCTCACTGTCTTAATAGGAGCAACTCTCCAGGAAGAAAACATACATTTATCAGGCAAAACTCTCCCTCCCCCCTCCCTCCCACAGAGCTGATTCTTGTTTGATTGGTCACTGGAATGTCTCCTGTCCTGCAGGCAACTTGGAGTTGCCTTGTAAATAGCTCCAGGTCGCGCTGTGATTCATTCTCAAGTCGTGTCTGAGTTGCCTCATAAAATCGTGCTGGAAGTCCTGTTGCCCCTGTGTGAATGGGCTCTTACTGTATTGTGCATAAAACCGGATTATGGACCAGAGAACAATGACTCAGGCCAACAGTGTCAAACATGGCTTGCCAACCTCATATTTAAAGTGTTACTAAAACCAGGACCCGGCATTCACTATATCTGATCTCCAACAGTACACAGAACATGGAAATGCAATTATTTTAGTAGTTACAGCAGTCTTGTGACTTCTATCAGTGTCTGGTTAAGCTTGTAGAAGGAGTTTCAGTCTCCCGTGATTGTCCTATGAGGATGCAGGACCCCTGACCCTCTGTCTGGGCAGTGCCGATTGGCCCTGTGCTGATCACATGTACTCTCCCAAGAAAAAAAAAAACTCTCAAGCAATACACACCAAACTGAGCATGTGCAGACTGACTCCAAGGCTCTGTACCATCAGGAGATGGATTGGGGACAGTTGAAGAAGGGGAGAATCAGAGAAGACAGGATCACACCACTTTTTTACACAATGAAGAGGATTAATCCCTGGACAAACAGTCTGGCTCGCAGTCTGCACTCTAATTTATCCCAAAGGTGTTCCATCGGGTTGAGGTCAGGACTCTGCAGGCCAGTCAAGTTCCTCCACTCCAAACTCGCTCATCCATGTCTTTATGGACCTTGCTTTGTGCACTGGTGCGCAGTCATGTTGGAACAGGAAGGGGCCATCCCCAAACTGTTCCCACAAAGTCGGGAGCATGAAATTGTCCAAAATGTCTTGGTATGCTGACGCCTTAAGAGTTCCCTTCACTGGAACTAAGCGGCCAAGCCCAACCCCTGAAAAACAACCCCCACACCATAATCCCCCCTCCACCAAATGATTTGGACCAGTGCACAAAGCAAGGTCCATAAAGACATGGATGAACGAGTTTGGGGTGGAGGAACTTGACTGGCCTGCACAGAGTCCTGACCTCAACCCGATAGATCACCTTTGGGATGAATTAGAGTGGAGATTGTGAGGCAGGAATTCTTGTCCACATCAGTGCCTGACCTCAGAAATGTGCTTCTGGAAGAATGGTCCAACATTCACATAGACACACTCCTAAACCTTGTGGACAGCCTTCCCAGAAGAGCTGAAACTGTTAGAGCTGCAAAGGGTGGGCCAACTCAATATTGAACCCTACTGACTAAGACTGGGATGCCATTAAAGTCAGGTGTCCCAATACTTTTGACAATATGGTGTATATGATGCTGGCGAGGAAAGGGGGGGGGGCGGGGGGTTAGTTTAGCTGGGGAAATCTGTAAAATTACCATTTTACTTTGAACTGCATAGGCAAAATAACACACACACACACACACACACACACACATACATGTACATATATACGCACACGTTCTTTATTGTGACAATCCCCTTATATGGGTTCATAACTAAATACAACTAGTAACCTATAATAAAATGACAAACATGAAATTAGTCCTTACAATCCGAGGACAGATGAAGTTAAAGTTAATATTTTTTAAACTAATTATCACACTATAAGGGACAATACAATGGACAAACAAACTAGCATGCAAATAAACAAAGAGTAGACCTGAAGCAGAAGTAACTGCCACCAGCGGACTGCTAGAAAATGCATCATAGCTTGTCCCCATGTTTATAAGAGATTTGGAGGCTACAGTAAAGGATGAAAGAAGCAGCACAAAGCAGATCAGCATCATATTCAGTGATGGATAGCCTCATCAAGTAATATATATTTATGTACTGAATAAATCCACCACCAATAAATCCCATTTGATCAAAAGAGAATGTTTAAACTTTTGGATAGTCTTATAACCTAGTCTACATAAGGTCACTTGTTTGTTTCCAAATAAAGAAGAATGGTTCAGGCAGCTTTTCAAGGCTTTTTTCGATTACCTATTGGAAATTCATGAAATGAAGGAGTGCAATTCACACATTCTACTGTTTATGACAAACTCTATAGGTGAGAGGTTGAAGGTGCAGGAGGGGAATTGTTGATTACATTGGGGGATGTTTGGATATTTATCTTGATTTGTGAGTATGTGTTAAAACTTGTGTATGGACATTTAATATTTAAATACACTTATTTTATTACTCATTTTTGATATACAACTTTTAGGCACCAATGTGTAGTAACTAGATCTACTAAGGGCATTTTGGTGTTATATTTTTATTTTTGGATGAGAGATTAGTTCATGATAACAGTACATTGCTATTTATTTATGACACGTATTGACACAGTAGGAGCTTTGGCGTAATGATTTTGATTTATTATTCTGGTTTATGGAAGTGTTGCCGTGTCTGTACATATCAGTACAATATATGATCTGACATAGATTATTCTGCTTATTTATCAACTATGGGGTATCTGTTGTCGGCTGTCCTTCCTCTCCCCTGAAGCGAGTGCTGGGAGCTGATCACATGACTGGATATGAGCACCCTGAGAATAGGTAAGTATAGACATTTCTTTCTCGTACATCACGGGACACAGAGCGGCATAGTCATTACTAATGGGTTATATAGTTTACCTTCAGGTGCTGGCACTGGCAACTTCCAAACTGGAAGTACCCTCCCCTATATAAGCCCCTCCCATCCGGGAGCACCTCAGTTTTTTGCCAGTGTCTAAGGTGTTGGCCAAGAAGTAACATGTGTTTTTCACTGAGCTTGCATACAGGTTCTTTTGGGCCTCAGTAAGCTATTCCGGATCCAACCAAAAAAGCTTCATAGCTAAACGGTCGGTACCCGGGCCTTGCAGAGAAGAGCAAGGTTTTGCCTGTAATGCTTCTCTTAGGAGAGCTGGACCCTGGGATCCAGAGCTCTGGTCATACCCACGACCAAGATGCTTTCTGTGCAGGGTGCTATACAGGTCCAGGGGAGTGGAATCCTTGGGAACCCGGTCCCTGAAGGTTTAATTACAATGCCTGCCGTGAGAGGTGAAGTTTGGGCTTCTGTGGACCAAACAGAGTCCTGCGGCGGGGAAAAGGTAAGTGGGGGCCCCCCAGGAACTTGGTTCTATTAGGGGACCCCCAAGCCTAATATGTCTTCCTGCCTGTTACCTAACGGTATTCCCGCTAAATATCTGTGCATGCCTGTAACTACTAAAAAAAAATTAATAATTTTAATAGTGGTCAAGAAAAAAAAAAAAAAAATAGACAGACCGCGGTACCTGTGTTAATCCACTAGAGGCCGCTGTGGAACGTTTCTTGTCATGTGGACTTTTTCTTTTCATCACAGTCAAGTCCAGGCAGATGGTGAGTTCTCTTGTGGGAAACTGCTTCCTCTGCCATGTTACAATGCTCGTCCATCCCCCGGCCTGCGGCAAAAGGGCCCTGTCTCCTGTCCCTAGTTTCCTTTTCAAAAAAGAGCGCCGAAGGCGCGCGTGCACGCGCCTCTATATATAGAGGTGAGCTGGAAGAGGGGGCGGAGCTTGGGGGATGACGCTCTGTGCACGCCGCAGCGCTTCTGCGCATGTGCGGGCGTCCCAGCATGTTAAAAGGCACAATTATGTGTTGTGAGCTGGCTATGGAGTGCAGAGGCAGAGCTGGCAACATTTAAAAAAGGCATACAGCAAGCGGTTGATGCAGGCATCCCCATAGAAAGGCACATTAGTAGACACCAACTGTTTTTATAGCAGCAATTGTGCTAGACTATTGTCAGTAAGTGGTGTATTTCGGCTGGAATACCTCAGCTTTGGGCTTAGGAATATGCCGTCTAAAAACTCCGGGACTAAAAATCCCAGGAAGCATAGGGGGTCTCCATCGGGCTCTGAGGATCTTGGGCATGCTTCGGCTGCACCAATCTCCCCTGAAGAATCAGAGGTTAGTGACCGTAGAGCACCCTCAGGAGTACCTGGTACTGTGGCTGTCCTCAGTTCACCTGCTCCTGTGTATGTAACAGAGGAGGTTTTTTCCTCAGCTCTGGGAGGGCTGGAAGAGAGATTGTCAACATTGATCGCTGCTTCCCTGTCAGAGGGAAAGCGCGCCCGATCTCCGTCTCCTCCCTCAGAGTACCTGTTAGCAGAGCAACAGTCCCATACAGGGATCGACCTACCTGAAGGGGATCAGGATGAGGTTGATTCTGTTGTAGAGGAATCAACAGTGGAAGAGCCATTCTCAGCATCACATGCTGAAAGATTATGGGTTCAGTCCCTGACTAACATGGTCCGATCAGCATTTAAAATGCCCCTTGCGGAGCCATCATCCACTTCTGTCTCCTCGTTGGGGTCGCTAAAAGCTCCCCAGACTGTTTGTTTCTTTCCAATCCATCCTTTACTGGAAGGGCTCATTTACCAGGATCGGGAACATCCTGATAAAATATTTACTCCTCCCAAGAGATTTCAGGTGGTCTATCCCATGGAGGATAAGTTCATCAAAAAATGGAGGGTCCCTACAGTGGACGCAGCCATCTCTTGTGTGAATAAATCACTGACATGTCCAGTGGATAATGTCCAAATGTTCAAGGACCCAATAGATAAAAAACTGGAGTCCTTATTAAAATCTGCTTTTGCCACAGCAGGCTTGGTGACACAACCAGCAGTGGCAGCTATTGGGGTCTGCCAAGCAGTGAAGGATCAGTTGAAACAGGTCTTAAGGGACTTGCCAGATCAGCAGGCCCTTGCCCTAGCTGATCTACCTAGGGCCTTATGCTTTCAATCCATCAGGCCTCCCGCCTTACGCTGTCTTACGCTGTCTGTAGTACATATGCGCAGGCTTCTATGGCTCAAAAACTGGTCTGCTGAAGCCCCCTGTAAAAAATTGCTGGTCAGCTTCCCATTTCATGGTGAACGCTTATTCGGGGAAGACCTGGACAGATATATCCAGAAAATTTCCAGCGGTAAAAGTACACTCTTGCCGGTTAAAAACAGAGTTAGAGGTCCCTCTTTTAAGAGGCCTGCTTCTCCAGTCCCTAGGACATCGGCTGTGAAACAGTTCCGACGGCCTCCTCGGTCAAATCCCGGGGGTAAAAATCAGGGACAATCGCAGGGTAACAAGAAGCCCTGGGTCAGGAGAGGTACAAAACCTCCCCCAAAGTCAAATGCATGAAGGGTTGCCCCCACTCAATCGGGTGGGGGGAAGACTTCAGTTGTTCGCAGAGACCTGGCGGGACACGATCAGAGACAGATGGGTGCTCTCCGCAGTAAGTCTGGGATACAAATTGGAGTTAAAAGACTCCCCTCCTTCCCATTTTATAAGGTCGAACGTGCCAAGGGATCCCCGGAAGAGAGGATCCCTCCTGTTGGCACTAGAACAACTATTGCTCCAAGCAGTAATTATGGAGGTCCCCCTAGAAGAATGGGGGTTCGGGTTTTACTCAAACCTCTTTACAGTCCCGAAGCCAAACGGGGACGTGAGGCCCATATTAAATCTAAAAGGGCTAAACAAATTCCTACATATCAGGACTTTCCGGATGGAGTCGATCCGATCGGTGGCCACTGCCCTACAAGGGGAGGAATGGTTAGCCTCGATCGACATCAAAGATGCTTATTTGCACATTCCCTTCTTTCCAGTCCACCAAAAATTTCTACGCTTTGCAGTAGAAGGGTGCCATTTTCAGTTCAGAGCCTTACCCTTCGGTCTGGCCACAGCACCACGCGTGTTCACAAAAATTCTGGTCCCATTATTGGCCAATTTAAGAACACGAGGTGTAACGATAATGGCATATCTAGACGACTTGTTGCTGATAGACCACTCAGTGGAAAAACTAGAAGTGGTTGTTCACGAGACAATCGAGTATCTGGAATCTCACGGTTGGATTATCAACCGAGACAAGTCAGCCCTAAAACCAGTCAAAAGTCTGGAATACTTGGGGCTAAGGCTGGATTCAGACCAGAGAAAATTTTTCTTGCCTCAAGAAAAGGTGTCGTCTTTGAGAGATTTGATCCACCTAGTGGGTACAAAAAGACAGCCATCCATACGCCTGTGCATGAGGCTGCTGGGAAAAATGGTGGCATCATTTGAAGCAGTACCCTACGGTCAATTCCATTCAAGGAATTTGCAAAGGGCTATACTGTCAGCCTGGAACAAAAAAGTTCAGGCCCTAGACTTACCAATGTCCTTGTCCCCTTCCGTTCGCAAGAGCCTCCGTTGGTGGTTGGTTCCCCAGAATCTGGAAAAAGGGAAATCCTTCAGTCCGATTTCTTGGAAGGTGGTCACTACAGATGCCAGCCTTATAGGCTGGGGAGCAGTACTGGAGCAATGGTCTCTCCAGGGCAGATGGTCGGATGCAGAAAAGGCCCTGCCCATCAATCTCTTAGAGATACGAGCAGCCCGGTATGCCCTAGTAGCATGGACATCCAAACTCCAAGGGTCCCCTGTCAGAATTCAATCGGACAATGCCACGGCAGTGGCATATATCAATCATCAGGGTGGCACCAGGAGTCGTGCAGCCCAGAGGGAAGTAAATTGCATCCTGAAATGGGCAGAAAGATATGTCCCAGCCATATCCGCGGTATTCATTCCAGGAGTGGAGAATTGGAAGGCGGACTTTCTAAGTCGCCAACAATTATGCCCAGGGGAATGGTCCCTTCACCCCGAGGTTTTCCGGACAATATGTCAGCGGTGGGGAACACCGGATGTAGATCTGCTAGCATCCAGATTCAACGCAAAGGTGGACAGGTTTGTCTCTTGGACAAGGGATCCCCTAGCTTGGGGCTCGAATGCCCTAGTGTTCCCTTGGGATCAGTTCAAGCTGATATATGCATTCCCACCGCCACAATTGTTACCTCGATTACTCCGCAGAATCAGGGTAGAAAAGAAACCAGTGATTCTGGTGGCTCCAGCGTGGCCCCGAAGAGCATGGTACGCGGAGATTGTAAAAATGTCTGTGGGGAGTCCTTGGACCCTCCCACATCGTCCGGACCTGCTTTCGCAAGGACCGATATACCACCCTTCCTTACCAGCCCTAGGTTTGACGGCCTGGCTATTGAAGCCCACATTCTAAAAAAGAGAGGTCTCTCTAATCCTGTGGTATCTACCATGATCAATGCCAGGAAGCCGGTATCCAGGCAGATCTACTATAGAATCTGGAAGGCGTACATCGCCTGGTGTGAGGCCAAGAAATGGCATCCACGTAAGTACGTAATAGGTAGGATTCTGGACTTCCTACAGTGGGCTGTAGATAGGAAGCTTGCCTTGAGTACTATCAAGGGTCAGATTTCGGCCTTGTCAATATTTTTTCAGAGGCCCTTGGCTTCGCATTCACTAGTCAAAGCCTTTATACAAGGAGTGATGCATATTAGCCCTCCGGTTAATATTCCCATATGTCCATGGGACTTAAACCTGGTTCTGTCGGTTCTACAGAAACAACCATTTGAACCATTACAGCATATTTCCCTGGTTCTTCTCACCAGGAAATTGATTTTTCTAGTAGCCATTTGTTCGGCTAAAAGAGTGTCGGAATTAGCCACTATGTCCTGTAGGGAGCCATATCTGGTTATCCATAAGGACAGAGTAGTGTTACGTCCTCATCCAGCCTTTCTTCCTAAGGTGGTATCGAGGTTTCATTTGAACCAAGATGTGGTTCTTCCTTCTTTTTTCCCCAAACCTAGTTCAGTAGAGGAAAAATTATTACATTCTTTGGATGTAGTAAGAGCAGTTAAAGCTTATCTAAAAGCCACTGCTCAGATTCGCAGAACGGATACTTTGTTTATTCTGCCGGAAGGCCCCAGAAAAGGTCAGGCAGCGTCAAAATCTACTTTAGCCAAGTAGATTCGACAGGTCATTATGCAAGCCTATGGCTTGAGAAGGAGACCGCCTCCGTTCAAAGTTAGGGCGCACTCCACGAGAGCAGTTGGAACTTCATAGGCAGTGCATCACCAGGCCTCCCTGGCTCAAATCTGTAAGGCCGCAACATGGTCTTCAGTACACACGTTTACTAGGTTCTACCAGGTGGACGTTAGAAGTCAGGAGGATGTCGCCTTTGGGTGCAGTGTGTTGCAGGCCGCAAAAGATCCTCATGTCTGATAGCGCTCAGCTTATGTATGGTGTATCCCCCCCCTCATTGGGCATTGCTTTAGGACATCCCACATAGTAATGACTATGCCGCTCTGTGTCCCGTGATGTACGAGAAAGAAAATAGGATTTTTATAACAGCTTACCTGTAAAATCCTTTTCTTGGAGTACATCACGGGACACAGAGCTCCCACCCCTCTTTTGGGGACACTTATTGCTTTGCTACAAAACTGAGGTGCTCCCGGATGGGAGGGGCTTATATAGGGGAGGGTACTTCCGGTTTGGAAGTTGCCAGTGCCAGCACCTGAAGGTAAACTATATAACCCACATAGTAATGACTATGCCGCTCTGTGTCCCGTGATGTACTCCAAGAAAAGGATTTTACAGGTAAGCTGTTATAAAATCCTATTATTTCCTCTACTACAGGCTAGTTAGTATTGGACTTAGAGTGGGGGTGAGAGTAGGTATAGATTTACCCGGACTTCCGCTTTAAAGCTGAGTTCCACCCAAATTTGGAACTTCCGCTTAATCCACTCCTCGCCCCCTTACATGCCACATTTGGCATGTATTTTTTTTTTTTTGGGGGGGGGGGGGGGAGTGGGGGCTTCAGTAGGAGTGGGACTTTCTGTCCCACTTCCTCCTTCCACCCAGGGACCGCCTAGGCGACACGTCATATCGCCTTTTGGCGGCCCCTCCCTGTAGGCGATCACCTGGGACATGACAGGTCCCAGGCGATCGCCTGTCCACTCAGAGAGCGCTGCGCCATTCGCGCATGCACAGCGAGTGCCCGGACGTGAAGCCGAAAGCTGTCACGGCCGGGTGCCCACACTATGAATGGAGGCGCTGGCGGAGAAGGGGGGGGGGAGAGGATCGGAGCTCCGGGCGGCGCGGCGCTGGACAGTGGAACAGGTAAGTGTATGCTTATTAAAAGCCAGCAGCTACACTTTTTGTAGCTGCTGACTTTTAATAAACAAAAAAAAAAGTCTGGAACTCCCCTTTAATATAGTAACTTCATGGCAATGGATCTATATATCAGGATTGCAAAGGCCAGCTATGGCTTCTGGCCGACATCTACTTAGCCTAGTTACCTGAGTACCAAATGTTACCTGAGTGTGATATTTGGGATAATGCACATTTACCAGAGTCTGTGTTGGTGCCAGCATCGTGAACTTCAGGTGGTCTTTTCGTTAAGGAAGCCAAATAATGTAACTCTGCCATAGTTGGAAGCAGAGGGCCTGGTATCTGATCTGTCAACTCCGCTTCAAACGAGCCTGAAACAAATATCTTCAGTTCAGAAATTGAATGCTACAAACCCACTCGGGATGTGGTACAGTCAGCTGGAAAGGTCAAAAAGTAATACACAATCTTTCTTACCACTTGCTTTGTGCATACAGGGGCAAAGCAAAAGGGTCACTAAACTCTTCCTTTCCCCAGCAACACACAATCTTCCTCCCTTCAGCACTGCACATTTTAGCTGTCAGGAGTCAAATACCCAATACTTCCTGGTATAATGTGACAGCGCTGGTTCCCCTTGATTGGCTGAACACTGTCATATAGGCTGAGGAATGAATACATAGCCCTGTGCGCACTCTCCTCTCACAAGTCATTCTTGAAGCTAAAAACTACTGTTTAAAATTATTTTAACCACTTCGCATCTGGGTCAATTCTGGCATTTCTCTCCTACATGTAAAAATCATAATTTTTTTACAAAAAAATGACTCAAAACCCCACTTTATTACATTTTTTTTATAGCAAAGACCCTAGAGAATAAAATGGTGATCGATGCAATTTTTTATGTCACATGGTAGTTGCGCAGCAATTTTTCAAACGCCTTTTCTTTTTTAACCACTTCAGCCCCGGAAGAATTGGCTGCCCAATGACCGGGCCATTTTTTGCGATTCGGCACTGCGTCGCTTTAACTGACAATAGAGCTTTCTTTTGGTGGTATTTGATCATCGCTGCGATTTTTTTTTTTTGCACTATAAACAAAAAAAGAGCTTTTTGTTAAAAAGCTCATTTTTTCTCAGTTTAGGCCGATATG
The DNA here is from genome assembly GCA_029206835.1 of Rana muscosa. NCBI lineage: Eukaryota > Metazoa > Chordata > Amphibia > Anura > Ranidae > Rana > Rana muscosa. The sequence goes on along the minus strand of CM055116.1, from coordinate 1,184,336,925 downwards.
TGTTCTACATATTTTTGGTAATAAAAATTGCAATAAGTGTATATTAATTGGTTTACGCAAAAGTTATAGCGTCTACAAAATAGGGGATAGATTTATAGCATTTTTATTATTATTATTTTTTTTTACTAGTAATGGCGGCGATCTGCGATTTTTATCGGGACTGCGACATTATGGCGGACACATCGGACACTTGACCCATTTTTGGCACCATTGGCATTTATACAGCGATCAGTGCTATAAAAATGCACTGATTACTGTAAAAATGTCACTGGCAGGGAAGGGGTTAACACTAGGGGTTGATCAAGGGGTTAATTGTGTTCCCTTGTGTGTTTCTAACTGTAGGGGGAGGGAACTGACCTAGAGAAAATTACAAATCGTGGTTCCAAGCTATTAGGAACTCATGATCTGTCTTTCCTCACAGAACAGGGATGTGTGTGTTTACACACACAAGTTCCCTGTTCTGCCTCTCGTGCCCGCGACTGCCGGTCACGAGCATCGGCACCCCCGCGATGCAGCGGGCGCGCGCACCTGCTATCCTGCTTAAAGGGACGACGTACAGCTACAATGGTTTGCGGGATTGTGCCGACCTGCCGCCGTATAACGATGGCGGCTGGTCGGGAAGTGGTTAAATGCACTTTAACCACTTAAAAGAGAAGTATGGATTTTTTTTTAACCCATCATATTGACCTAGGTGGAGGCAGCATCAAACCGATGTTGCATCTGTCCCCCGACGTCTCTGCATTGAGAACCGAGCCACCGAACACAGCCGATGGCTCAGTTCTCTCAGCTCCCCGAGCAGTGAGCTGCTGCTTGTCAGTCAGCAGCTCTCCTCTCTGCTCCTCCACGCTCACTGGAGTGCTGAGCTGTGGAGGGGCGGAGAGCGGCCATCTCAGGCTCTCAGCACCTCGCTGAGAGACGGAGACAGGCATCAGTCCAGGCACCTGGCGGGTCCAGACTTTATTGTTATGATGACGCAGTGCCTGGACTGATTTCAGTGAGGTCAGCAGAGAGCGGACTTCAGAATGTTTTGGGGTTCTAAGTAATTTTCTAGCAAAAAAAAAAATGATTTTAACTTCCCAGACTGAGCTAGTTTGGCTGGGTTTCTCCTATGGGTCACAGGAGTGCAATTTGTTTGCACGCCTGTAAACCGTTTTCAGCAGAGAGCGGTCTGAAGTCCGCTGCCTGCTAACGTCACAGGAATCAGTCCAGGCACCACGTCATCACGACAATAAAGTCTGGATCCGCCAGGTGCCTGGACTGATACCCGTCTCCGCCTCTCAGCGAGCCGACGAGAGCCTGAGATGGCCGTTCCCCACCCCTGTTTACCATTAAAAGTGAAAAGTAAATTAAAATCCCACATTTTGTGTTGCCCCCAGAAAAGTAATACATGGGAAATCTTCCAATGGGGACCGTAGCTCTGATAACCTGGGGGTCCCCAAGGAATTCCCTTAATGTGTAGGGATTTCCTCTCACTTCCTGTTTGGCTATGAGACAGGAAGTGAAGGAAAATCTCTGCAATAGGACAGGGGCTATAACCCTTCCTTGCTCGATCCAAAATGGAAAATAAGTTTTGCCTACAATTCTACTTTAAGCATCGTAGTTTTGCGCAATTCTAAAGCGTGACATGTTTGGCATCTATTTACTTGGTGTATCATCTTTTATATTTTACCAAAAAAATTTGGTTATCTATAGTGTTTTATTAACCACTTACCACAAATCGCCGTAGTTGTACGACGCCACTTTGACCTAGAATACCGGGGTTATGGCAGCAGATAGCTGCCATAACCCCGGTATTTTTAGAAATGGCAGGCAGTCCTCTTTAAGATAAAAGTGGTCTCCGCAGCGGATTCGCCGAGAGATCACTTTTATCGGCGGCGAGAAAGGTGCCCCCCCGACACGCTCCGGTAGTCTCCGCCGCTTACCGTAGCCGTCAGTAGAGATGATACTATCTTTTCCCTTGAGAGGCCTGGAGCCGAGTGAGGGAAAGATGACGGAAGCGACGTCAAACGTCACTTCTGCCCAACAGCCTTAAAAATAGGATTTTTTGTACTCACCGTAAAATCCTTTTCTCTGTCATCCATGGACGGACACAGCCTCCTTAAGTCTCGACAGTTGGGTTATGTTCCTGTTCATAGGAGAGGACTAGGCAGACATGTTAGATATTTCAATACGTTACTTTAACAGAGTTGAACAGCCCCGCTCAGGGGGCGGTCCCTCCAGACATAACCCTCCGCCCTGCAGCATGCAGCCTCAGTTCGTAACAAGCAGTACAAACCTAAAAAGGAGGGGTGGGTGCTGTGTTTGTCCATGGACGACAGAGAAAAGGATTTTACGGTGAGTACAAAAAATCTTTTTTTCTCTTTTCGTCCATGGACGGACACAGCCTTCTTAAGTCTTGACAGTTGGGACGTCCCAAAGCAGTGTCAAAAACGAGGAGTGGGAACAGTAATCAAAAAAACTATTTCACCCCAAGCAAGCAGAGCTCCTCAACGGAGGAGTTGCAACCTTAAACAGTCGCCTGCAAAACCTTGTGGCCGAAAGAAGCATCGGAAGAAGCACTCACATCATCCTCAAATTTTTTTTGAGAAAGTGTGCACGGACGACCAAGTCGCCGCCCTGCACATCTGTGAGAGAGAGAGAGACGCTTGATGTCCGAAAGTCCAGGAAGCACCAATTGCCCTGGTTGGGAGCGCCGTGACCGGAAAGGAGGGCGCGCACCTCTTAAGGGCATAGGCCCGCAAAATGGTCTACCTGATCCACCTAGAAAATGGTGGCCAACGAGACCGCCAGGCCTTTTTGTGGACCAGACACTGACACAAACAGCGAGCCAGACTTCCGAAACAAAGCCGTAGCAGACAGGTACACCCGCAAGGCACATACCACGTCTAAAGTGTGAAGCGCAGACTCTCTGGGATGCGATGACCGAGGACACAAGGATGGAAGTACAACGTCCTCATTCAGATGGAAAGCCGAAACCACCTTTGGAAGAAACAAAGGTCGCGGGCGTAGTACCGCTTTATCCTTATGGAGGATCAAATATGGGAACTTGGAAGGCAAGGCCGCCAATTCAGAAACCCTTCTGACAGAAGTAATGGCCACTAGAAAGGCCACCTTCTGAGACCAAGTCAAGAAAAGAATCTCTCGGTTGTTCTCAAAGGGAGGTTCCCGAAGAACCGAGAGCACCAGGTTCAAATCCCAAGGAGAAAGAGGTGGTCTATTTGGGGAAAGCCCCAGTCAAACCTCCTGTACAAAGGTACCCACCAGGGAATGGAACGCCAAAGGCCAGTGAAAGAAAACAGCCAAGGCTGAAACTGACCCTTAGTGGTACTTAAAACAAGCTTTTGATCCACTCCATGCTGCATAAAACAGCAGGACCCCGGAAACCGAAAACGTCTGTGGACGGTCCTCCATCTCTGCGTACAAGGAGATGTAGGCCTTCCAAGTGCGATGGTAGATCTTCCAGGAGGAAGATTTTTGTGCCCTTAGCCTGGTCGAGATGACCGAATCCGAAAGACCTCGGTCCCTTAGTACCTGGCTGTCAATAGCCATGCCATAAGGCCAGCGGCTGTAAGGCAGGATGAAGTATGGGACCTTGAGACAGAAGGTCCTCCCACATTGGCAACCGCCAGTGTATTCGCCACCAGGTGTACGAAGTTAGCGTACCAAGGACGCCAGGTCCATCTAGAACGATTAGGATCACTGGGATCCCCTCGATCTGCACAATGAGGAGCAGAGGAGGAAGCAACATCAGTGGGGGATAGGCAGAAATTAGCCGATACTGACCCCACGGGGCCACCAATGCGTCTGACGCTTCTGCCCAGGGATCTCTGGACCTGGCCACGAATCTCGACATCATGCGATTAAGTCCAGAAGCCAGGAGGTCCACGACCTACGTCCACCTCCGGGAAAAGGAGTAGACACCCCTCCGGATGGAATGAGCATTCCCCTTGGTTCAGCAACTGGCGACTCAAATACACCCAGAATGTTGACGGCCGACAGAGCCAGCACGCTTCTTTCCGTATACCGCAGGATGTCCAGATGGTTGACATAAGCCACAGCCGTGGCATTGTCCGACTGGATCCTGATCGGGCGCCCTGGTAGTCTCCACGACTACGAAGAGAGACATATCCTAATCGCCTGAAGTTCCCGATCAACCAGCAGACGGGATTCGTCCAGAGTCCAGCGACCTTGGACCGACTGGACCCCCAGACTCCCCCCCAGCCTGTGAGGCTGGATCATAGTCACAGTTCAATAGAAAAGAAGGAAAAAACGTCCTAAACAGAAATTCCGGAAATGTCAGCCACCAAGTCAGAGAGGCCCTGACTAGGCGATTCACCTGAATCTGATGATCCAGAGACAATGGAGATATGTTCCAATAGGACAGAATCTCCCCTCCAAATGTGGACCTGGGCAAACGGTACTGCCTCGAAGGAGGCCATCATGAGATCCAACTCACTGCAGCCTGGAGTATCCGCAACCTCTCTGGAGGGAGAAAACTCTCGCCTCTGATGAGCACAGAGCCAGCCCCAGGTATTCTAGGCGCCGAGTCTGAACTAGTACCGACAACTGGAGGTACAGCATCCACCCGAAGTCTGGGAGAGTCCGACTGACTATAGACACGTCTTCCTCTAATTCTAACCTGGAAACAGGTTATAAAAGAAGACCCTGCAAAGAACCAACGATGACAATGCCGCGCTGACTCAGCAAGGCTAGAATCGGGGCGAGCACCCTGGTGAAACTCTTGGTGCTACCACTAGGTCAAAAGGGAGAGTCATTAATTAATAGTGGTTCCCCCTGACCGCTAAACGCAGGAACCTCTGGTGCCTGTCGCTTATGGGGACCTAGCACGCTTCCCTGAAGTCCAGGGACGTCAGAAGGTCCCCTGGATGGAGCGAACCGACTCCATCCTGAAATTCCGAATTCCCAACAAGTCGAGATGGTAGGGCAAAGAAACCATTCGGTGAACAAGAAAGAAAACATCGATCTTGTATGAAGAGACCACTTCGCAAACTACATGGCCGGAAAAACCGGAAGGCTACACAAAGGCATTAAGGGCCTTGAGGCCTAAGATGGAACGACTCCGTCCTCTTCTGGGACCATGAATAGATTCGAGTAGAATCCCTGAAACCTGTCCTGTGGCGGTATGGGTATGACAACCCTCAAAAACACTGCAATATACTGGGGAAGGAAGGTCCCAGGTTACGGGGCGCCCCTACTCTTGGCCTTTGAAAGGCAAATCCGTCAGAGCTTCCATAGAAACTCGGTCAGCGAACCAGTATATCAGCCCCCTCAGGTGGCGCACCTGCTGGTCGGCCAGTGTCACAACTTTTAGAGGAAGCTGAAACTCCTACACTGTATGGTACAAAAGTTATGCCCATTCAGTGAGTGTCAGAGACACCAGAGACGCAGCCACTAACGGGCGCAACGCTGACCTCAGCGTGGCGAACGTGGTCCGAGCCACTGCTCCTGATCACCTCCTAAAGGCAGGTGTCCCCCTATCGGGATAGTGGTACCCCTGATCCCACTTCATGGGGAAAAACCCATATCTTTTTTAAAAATGCTCTACAAAAAGGAAAAACGGACCGCTGTGCGCTGAGGGACCAAAAAGGACCTCTGCGGCAATCCCCAGTCTTAAAAAACCCATATAGAGCGGGTCGGTCAACGCGACCCCCAAAAAAAAAAAGAACCGACACCTCAGTGGATGATCCAGCAGCTACTACATTGATAAGTGCTGATTGTACAAACACATAGTTTATACTGTGTATTGCTCCAAAGCGCACAATTGGAGCGTGGGAGGAAACCAGAGTACCCGGAGGAAACCCACGCAGACACAGAGTATAGTACATACACATACCGTGTATGTATTTTAGTATGAGTGAATAAACATATTGAACATGTTTATGCTGTGCAAGGCGCCGAAGGCGCGCACACCATTGAGGCGTGCGAGGAAACCGGAGTACCCGGAGGAAACCCACGCAGACTGCATACACATACCGTGTAGGTATTTTAGTATGTGTGAATAAACATATTGCACATATTTATGCTGTGCATAGCGCCGAAGGCGCGCATACCATTGGAGTGCGGGAGGAAACCGGAGTACCCGGAGGAAACCCACGCAGACAGAGAGTAATAATACATACATATACTGTGAATGTATTTAGTGTCGTGTATAAACATATTGTGTATGTTTATACTGTGTATGGCGCCGAAGGCGCGTACGTCATTGGAGCGTGGGAGGAAACCCACACAGAGAGCAATACATACATACACTGTGAATGTATCCAGTGTTGTGTATAAACATATTGTGTATGTTTAAACTATTGCGCTGAGGGTGCTTAATCTTCTCTGTATCGTTCCAATCTGAGTATATGTGCTGCTGAAGCAAGCACCAAACTGCAGGTAAAAGGCAACCTCTGAAACCTCAGACCGATAGTCCTGTCAGAGACAGAGCGTTCCCCAGGAAATGGCGGGAAACCACAGGTGCAGGGGCTCTGCTGTTGCCTCTCAGATACCGACTCCATGTTACACAGAAAGCTCTCAGGGACTAGACAAAATTAATGAATAAAGTCCCCCCACAATGCTGCACCGACCGGGGGGGTCACCCAGGGGACTCAACAGCCCAGAATGAGACCGCTCAGTGCCACTGCCCGCCTCTATACACTAAGACTGTGTATCACTGTATTATCCATGCGGCTCTAGAAGCACTGTGTGAGGAAACAGTGAGGAAACAGTGAGGAAGCTGTGAGGAGAATCGTGCAATATTAAACACACCCCGAAAATGGCGGCGGCACCGCCAAAATGGTGCCCGTGCACCGCAATGTGGATGAGAAGGCCCAGCATGGCTACCCTGGAGCAGGGTATCCCCCCACAGAGAAACGGGCCCTGACACCCCCGGACCCCCACCAGGACCTGAAGTCCCCACAGGTACGCCCTGGTCGCAGCCAGACCCGTTAGGAAAGAGGGAGTAAAGGTGACAGAGAGCAAGAAAAGGGAGGACAGGAGAACCCCCTATTACTAGGAACACCCAGCTGTTCCCACCTTCCGTGGCAGGAGGAACTGTACTTACCCGTCCTAACAAGGACCTGCTGGTGCGTTCCTGATAGGCCTACAACTGAGCAGTACGGAGTAGCTGTCGGCCCAGTCCACTGTGATTGAGACAGCAAGCAGCCCAGTCATATGTGGACCCCGGAGCAAAAGCTCACCGGCCACCCCTGGAGCCATAGGGTATGTCGTGACAGACCCGACGCCTATTTGCAAGGGACTGTACATGCTCGCTGGCTGGACTGGGAAGACTACAAGGATCTATATATCCAGCCTGTCACCCAGCCGACTGTTGATAGAAGAATCACAAAATAAAATTTTTCCTCTGGGCCCAAAGGGAGCCACGTCCTTCTCCTCTGCTAGGCAGAACAAAACTGAGGCTGCATGCTGCAGGGCAGAGGGTTATGTCTGGAGGGACCACCCCCTGGGCGGGGCTGTTCAACTCTGTTAAAGTAACATGTATTGAAATATCTAACATGTCTGCCTAGTCCTCGCCTATGAACAGGAACATAACCCAACTGTCAAGACTTAAGAAGGCTGGACGAAAAGAGAAAGGGGAATTTTTTTTATTGGTCCTGTCGTGCTTTTTTTCTATTACAAGGGATGTTTACATTCCTTATAATAAGAATAAAAGGGATACAATTTTTTTTTTAAAGGGACATTGTAAAAATAAAAAGTAAAAGCAGAAGCGAACACATACGTAAGTTGTGCCCGTAACTCTGCGTAACATTATCTTTCACAATATAATGTAACATTTTTATTTCACTTTCAATGATAATAATAAACATGACTAATAGAAAGGGGGAATCTCCTTACTAGGGTCACAGACAGCAATAAAAACTGACAGGCATTCTTATCCCCATGCACTCTATCGAACACTAAAAAAAAGTTTTGCCTTTAGTTATACTGTACTTAAATCTCCATAGGCGATGCTTTAAAACATTTTACAGGATACCAGTTTGGAGTTACGGAGGAGGTTTAGTACTAGACTATTTGCTTTCACTAAATTCACTATTGCAGTGATACCTTACTTGTGTGTTCCGAACATCATTTACATATGCGGGCGGCTGAAAACAAAGATATCTTTATGTTGCCTGTAGCTGCAGGCGTAACCCACAAATTACCACTTCAAATCCAGGATGTCATATGATGTCCTTCAGATGGGAAGTGGTTAAATTACTTTATACACTGACTGGTTTATTTCAATGTTTTAGTTGAAATCTTCTTAACAACAGATTCAATTGAAAGCATGTTCAAACATTCAGCAGAGAGGTACTTGACATAAGTCTGTTTCAGTGTGTTGCTGCTTGTTCACTACCCATTCAGAGACTGGGGCAGTTCTTAAAAAAAGCTGTGTTGCTTTAACTGATGTAGAGGCAAGTGAGATCACAAACTGACCGACAGTGGTGTATGACAGTCAGGGATATATTGACTAGAAGTCTACCCGAAGCAAATCAAACATTTTCTTGTCTGGTAAGACTCTTCACTTTCATATTTCAACTGTGAATTGAGTGGTTTGTCTTGACTCTTACTTTAAAATGATAGATATATAGAAAGATTGGGGGTTGTTAGCTCTTGTGGTGGATGCGTATTTCCAGTGATACAAGCCAGTCAGCAACTCTGTTTAAGGGCATGGTAGCCCATTTTTATTTAAAAAGCACGAAAGTTCACAAACACATCTGTAGTATTCACAGGAGGGTTCCACCATTCCTGTATCTTTCATACTAACAGTGGCCTCGTAGCTTTTTTGAACGTGCCATCAGCCATGCCGCAACGAGAGCATAATGCAGAGGGCAATCTATTCAGTTTAAATAGTAAGCATGGAGTAAAGTAGGATCTGTATAACAATTTCGATTGTATTACTTTATCACGAGAAGAGATGACAGAGGGAACCTGGAGGGGCAAAAGCTCCTGCCAGATTTCCTCCGTCAGCTCAGGAATATCAGCTCTCCAGCTGGCAGCCGTCTTGCTCAGCCTTTGAGTCGTGGAATGCAGAAGGGACCTATAATATGTAGAAACTAGCTTGGTGTGAGAGGAGTCGGTCAACATACGTTCCAGTGGGGAGAGTTGAATGGATATGTTGCGAAGACCAAACTGCGTTGCTGCAGTGTGGCGTATCTGTAGGTAGAGGAAGTAAGCTGTGCGTGGTAGATTGTAATCTCTACGAAATTCATCAAAAGAACGAAACACGTTGTCTGAGAATAAATGCAAAATAGTTTTTACCCCCCTTTTCGACCAGAATCCCCCGTCAGATCTGCGGAAGAACTCTGGTAGAGTCGGGTTCCCCCAGAGTGGAGTGTTCGGCGAGTAAGTATTACTGTCAGTGAACGACTGTAGTTTTGTTAGCTTAATAAGCCTTATAGTCATTGCCAGGACACTCGTACCCTCCCGCCCTCTAAGGGACATACGATAAATCAGGTTCTGCAGGGATTCATAGGAGGTAAGGATAGCAGCCTCCAAGGCAGTGGCTGCGTTGTTGGCTTCAGGAAAAAACCACCAATGTGCATGAGCTAATTGTGAGGCAATATAATAGGTGTGGAGGCAGGGTAAGGTCAATCCACCCTCCAGTACCGGTAACTGGAGGGTGGTCTTGGCAATCCCGACTACTCCCCCCCTCCATAAAAAGGAAGGAAGGATGAAGTCTATTTCTTTAAATTTAAGCTTAGTGACATATATTGGTGAACTACCCAATACATACAGAAATCGTGGCAGGAATATCATTTTAAAAATATTAATCCTGCCCAATAAGGTAAGTGGGAGATTTGCCCAGGTTTTGAATGTGGTCTTCATTCTCCCTATAAGGGGGTCTATATTGAGTTTAGCATAAGAGGATATAGGGAGCTGTACCATAACTCCTAAATATCGGAAGGAGGTGACTATTTGTAGTGGGCAAGAGGAAGGTAGCCTGGGTGGGTCTGCCTGGTCAATCTGAAACAGGATGGACTTGTCCCAGTTAACCCGGAACCCGTAGAAATGTCCAAACTTGCCAATACTCTACAGCAGGACTGGGAGAGATGACTGGGGGTCCGACAAATAGATCAACATGTCGTCAGCATAAAGAGACACCTTCTCCTCCAGACCCCCAATCCTCAGTCCCGCAACCTCCCCGCAAGATCTTATCAGTGCTGCCAAGGGCTCTATCGCCAGTGCAAAGAGCAACGGCGACAGAGGGCACCCCTGTCTGGTGCCTCTCTTTATCGGAAAGGGATCAGACACGGCTGTGTTTACCCTCAGTCGAGCAGTGGGTTTCGAATATAACAGCTGGACCCATCTGATGAAGGTACCGCCAAAACCAAACTTTGCCAGGACCTCCAGCAGATAAGGCCATTCGACTGAATCAAATGCCTTGTGTGCATCCAAGGCCAGAACAGCCCTGGAACCCATCTCCGCATGAGTGGCCTGAAGATTGGTGAACAATCTCCGCAGGTTGATGGAGGTCGATCGCCCAGGGATGAACCCAGTTTGATCCGCACCAATAATGGTAGTAATAACTGTGTTCAATCGCCGGGCGAGCACCTTGGCCAAAATCTTAACATCTGAGTTGATGAGTGATATTGGTCTGTAAGATTCGCATAGGAGGTGATCCTTATGTGGTTTAGGAATGAGGACAATCAGAGCCTCCGACATAGAGGGGGGTAGCTGTCCCGTTTTCATAGCAAAATCATATACCCTGCTTAGATGGGATATAAGCAAATCTTTGTATTGCAAATACCACTCGATGGGGAACCCATCCAGTCCCGGCGTTTTGTTTCTGGCAAAGGACTGGATAGCCTCCCCAATTTCCTCAGTTGTCAGAGGAGCGTCAAGATCTGACGCCTGCCGGGTCTGAAGTCTGGGCAACGAAATGTCCGCAAGATAGTCATCCAATTCCACAATCGTGTAGTGAGCTCTAGTAGCAAATAGGGAGGAGTAAAAGGAAATAAAGGCTTCCATGATCTCATTGTTCTGTTCTACCACTATGCCCTCTGCGCTCTTAATTCTGGGTATGCTGCATGGCTGATAGTCAGGTTTAGAAAGATATGCTAACAAACGGCTATTCTTGTCACCAAACTCAAAGATTCGCTGATTCTGGTATAACAGCTTCTTCTGGGTGTGTTCCAAAAGCACTAGGTCCAATTCTCTGGACCCATGCTTCCAGGCAGCATGTGTCTCAGGAGAGGGAGTCGCGGTATAAGTGGCTTCTGCCTCCCTGAGAGCCCTCTCTGCATCAATCAACTTGGACATAGAGGCCTTGCGTGTCTGACCAACCGCCACAGCAAAAGAGCCATGTCCGCCTTAAAGGCGTCCCATACCACTGGAACGGATGCACTCTGTTTATTAAGTATCCAGTATGATTTCATCTCCGTCATACATTGGTTCACCACGATCTCATCCGCCAACCACAGTGGGCTCAGTCGCCACACCCGATAGGAGGAGGAGGGGCCCAGGGCGAGGTCCACCATCAAAGGGGAATGGTTGGATATCGCCCTAGGGAGGTATTTAACCTCTGATACCATGGAAAGTAGACCGACGAGACCAGACACAAATCTATACGAGACAGAGTACCGTGTGACTCAGAGTGACACGAATACTCCCTCCTGTCCGCATGCTTCCACCTCCAGGCCTCTACCAAGTCAAATTGATTTAAGAAGGAACCCAGGGGAGTGGGGGGTAATGAAGAGCAACGTAACCTGTCTATGGAATTATCCAGTACTGTATTATAGTCACCCGCTATTAGTAAAGGACTCTCTGCTATCGCCAGAATGGAGGTCATAACCCTTTCAAAGAACAATTTAGTGAAGGGGGGAGGGGCATACAGGCTAGTCACGGTATAAGGTCTTCCCATAAGTTTGAGTACAACAACTACAAAACACCCTTGCGGGTCCAGTTTAACATGCTTAATACTAACCGGGGCTGATTTGGCTATTAGGATGGAGGTCCCCCTGGCATATGTGGAGTATGTAGAATGGAGGGCATAGGCAATTTTTGCCCGTTTGAGGGCCATGACTCTAGAGCCCTGGAGGTGGGTTTCCTGAAGTAGGATTACATGCGGATTGTGGCGTGCCAAGTAGTCAAACATCAGAGATCTTTTCACCTTGGAATTTAGCCCCCGTACATTCCAAGACACTAAACGTAGCTTAGACATAGGGAGGCGTAAAGCACATGATTAACCGTACCCACTTCCCATGGCCCGCCGGACACAAGCAAGGCCCGAAGTCCCGCAAATAAGGGGAAGCGCGCAAGGTACAAAAACAGGTCAAAAAGATAAGGCAAGAGCATAGGAAATAAAGTGATCAGATGCATATCATAAGGATCAGTTATACCAGCCTGTAAATGGAAATGCACAAATGGATACCAGCACTGCAGAACAAAACACATAAAAATAAAAACTTCAAACAAAAATCCCCAAACATCCCCACCCACACTAACCCTTCCGGCTGCCAAACCCAAACATATGAGAGCTTTGTTCCCAAAACCAAAACTGCAAAGCAGGGGGGTCATGACACAGACCCCAAACTAACCAACCCTGAGGAGCGTTAAAGTCCCTTAGACGTGGGCTACCGTCCGTGACCGCACAGGACAAGTATGCTAGTTGACCCTGAGTCTGAAGGAAAAAAATGCAGCAGTCATCCAGATCAAACAAGTAAGAAACAAACAGTTAGTAGAATGTAGTTCGCCACTTTCATATAACTGTAAAGAGGGGAGAGAGATGATCACAGGCGTAAGGATTTCCAGGCCCACTCCTACCCCCCCTCAGCTGTCCTTTGCTGGAAAGGGGTAACGTAGGCCACATAAGGCACAAGGTATAGCTATCAAAAGGTGCAGGTTAGGTGCGATGTCAGTGCGGAGGGGATCTTTGATTCTGATTCCGGCGTTCAGGATGTCCCAGGGTATCCACCCAGTGAGATGCCTCCTTAGGATCCGTGAAGAAGTAGGCCTTGCCCTGGTAGACAATCCTCAATCGAGCAGGATATAGCATGCCATAGGGGAGATGATGCTCACAGAGCCTGCGTTTAATAGCCAGGAAAGTGGCCCTCTGCTTTTGTGTAGCTACAGAGAAGTCAGGGAAAATAGCAATTCCACTCCCATTAAAGGACACCCTTCCCTTTTCTCTGGCAGCACCAAGAATTGCCTCCCTGTCCCTGAAGTGCAGGAGTTTGATGATCATGGCACGTGGCTGAGCCCGAGGTGGGAGGGGGCGCATAGGAACCCTGTGTGCTCATTCAATGGCGAATAAAGGTGAAAAGGTTGAAGCGCCGAATGTGGTGATTAGCCATCTTTCCATAAAAACCTCTGGGCTTCTACCCTCAGCCCCCTCTGGGAACCCCAGGAAACGTAAATTGCTCCTCCGTAAATGGTCCTCCATTTCAGTGAGCTTATCTGCTGTGTAATCCTGGGCCTGGCGTAGCTCCCTAACAGAGCCCTGTAATGGACGGGTCTCATCCTCCAGAGTGCTAATGCGCTGCTCAGCATTAGACACCCTGTGGCGGAGGTTATGGACATCCTGTTTTAGGAAGGATAAGTCTGTTTTAATGGAGTCCATTTGGGTGGTCAGGGAAGCATGGCTGTGCTGTATGGCCTCCATGATCTGGGACAGGGATGGCTCTGTAGGGCCTGCATCAGCAGTGTCCTTGCTGGGGGTATCAGGGGCAATTGTCCTCAGCTGGAGAGAACAGGAAAGGATCTTCCGGGCTTAGAACAGGGGGGGGGGGGACAGTGTGACTCAGCCTTCCCTGCAGGCTTCTTTGTCAGCGATGAGGAGCATGAGGATGGCTGGCTGCATGTGTCTGCAGCATGGTGACCGGTGCCATCTTGCCTCTGTTTGCATGACGGGGGCTGCGGGCCGGGTCCTGAGGCTTCCTCCATCGGTGGGCCGTATTTGACCATCTCCCGGTGGGCACAATGTTCCCTGGATGCTGTGGGGACAAACGGGATCCTCGGATGGCGAACGGATCAGCAGGATTCAGTCAGGATGTAAGCGGCATGGACGGAGCTCTGGCCAAGCACTTCCTCACATCCCGGTCATTGGCCACGCCCCCTCAGCCTCGTAGCTTTACCTTCTAGCGATCCAGGTCTTTAGCCTAGGCCTGACGGTCTGTTCCTCAGACCCAAACAGTGTCCAAGAGTTTCAGCTTTCTCCTAGCTTCTCCTGGTCAGCACCTTTGTTGCTGTATCACTAACGGTGTCTGCCTCCTGCAGACATGCACCGCCTTTGACTCCACTTCAGAGGATGAGAGCCCACCTGGCTCTCATGCACACAGACTTCCTCTCTGTTGGGTGTAGCCCTGATCCATAATCACCTCTGAACTAAATAGCCCAAGACACAGCTGTTCCATAAGCGTGTCTTTCTTTACCAAATCTGGCATAAACCAACCCTCTTGAAGGTCGCACAAAGTCGCACCCTCACAATATATATGTATGTGTGTGTGTGTGTGTGTGTGTGTGTGTGTGTGTGTGTGTGTGTGTGTGTGTGTGTAGCGC